>NJDD01000136.1:101164-214377 GCA_002245505.1 Calephelis nemesis
CGCTTGCCGGAATATTGGTATACACTGCTCACGCATTTTCACGCCGGCCCTGTTGCAACATTTAATTAAATAGCTATAGGTGAGGACTTGCAGCAGATTTGAGTACTTATTTAACTTGCTATGTATGTATGTCCGGGCCCAATCATACATACATAGCAACTAAGTGTCCGATCCAGATGCAATTTGGCAAGTATGTATAAATCTGACGACAATGCAAAATTATATTACGAAGCTAATTTGATTTTGAAATCAAAAGGTGGCCTTAGGAACTCCTAAGACTCTTAACCGTATCCAATTATGTTAGGGCTTACTTGGTACATCTTGAATAGTAGGTACTTTTCAAAAAAAATATTATTTGTTAAAAACTTATTATTATTTGTTTTATTGTATTCATTTTATAGCCTGTATACATCTTTTATGTCAAAAGTATAGGTTTTCCCATGTTAAATAAAAATTATTACATGAAGTTCTAAAAGATAAATGAGTTAGACAACGGCAAGCTGATCCATTGCCGGATGAATTCTTTTACGGACAACTTACGTAATTAAAAAGAATTGAAATAACTTACTTGTAGAACACTGTATCCTTATTGTTATATGTAAGACAGTTGTCGATCATCAATAGGAAGTCTGCTTCAACGTCATCGATATTTTTGTAGAGACCTCGATCTAGCTTCTTCCCCATCGTACTCAGATCCATGGGGTTTTTAACCACTGAACTGTAGTCTGGTACCTGATGACAAAATTAATTAAGTATTACAAATTTTTGAAAAAAAAAATACAATAAATTACTACAATGAAAGTCGCTTCTTTTGCCCCTTTGTATGTTAAAATCTTTTAAACTACGCAACGGGTTTTGATGCGGTTTTTAATAGATAAAGTGATTGAAGAGTAAGATATATATGTATATTATGTACCAGTGCGAAGCCGGGGCGGACCGCTAGTTAGATAATAAAACAAGCTAACCTGAGAAAAGGCTATATAATATAAATTCAAAAAGAAAAAAAAAAACATTTTGTCTTAACACAAAAAAAGTATCTTCACGCCCATATCTCGAAGAGGTACAACCAGGGCACCCACGACTAGCTAGAAACTAAGTCTTACAGAAAATCCGGTCCAAAGAAACAGTAAAACACATGAACAAAACTAGGCGTAGTATGCATATTAATATATAACGGCGACCTCCTGCAGGTCGACGGGCTCGCAGAAGATGTCGCTGGCGTCTTTGTCCCGCAGCAGGCGCACCAGCTTGTGCAGCGCCGCGCGCTCCGGCCGCAGCGAGTGCACCACGCACCGCTCCCACACGCGCGTGTACTCCGCCTTCAGCCGCTCGCGCTTGCGGACCAGCTCGCACAGCAACCTAACCAACCACATTCATATCATTAAAGTGTCATCCTTTCTAATATTACTACCACAAGTTTTTTTTGTATTTAATCATTTCCACGAAAAAAAAAAGGAATGGACGTTAGCTAGTTTTAATTTCTATGTCTCAATAGGCTCCTTTGGAAGAACGTTAAGATACAAAATATCACGCCAAACTTCTTTACAAGTATGCAGTTTTGAAGCGTGATTGAGCAATAAATTTTCAAACGACTATAATTTAATTACGCAAGCAACTTTTCTAACTTTTGAATTTATCTCTTATGCGATCGACGTAAGAAATTGATCTAACATCTAAGACCTAAAATGTTGAACGTTTGAAAGTTCGCGCTTTTTCTAATAATTATTACACGAATAATCTTTTCATATACTTCAGTTTACATTTGGTATTACATTGATATATACTTAGTAATATCTACATTAAATTTACTATCTAATAAAAAGTAAAGAAACAGACACAATATTAAAATCCTTTATCCTGTGACGATTATCCACTGAGAAATTTTGCACCAATTTCTTAGGTACATTGTTTGCAATTTTAGGCGAATATAACGACATACTAAAGATTTTAACTTAGTACTGAAAAATCTTGATTTGTATATAAAAACCGCACGGTATAACACACTGCGACGGTGTGTCCATACGGCGATACAGCGTGCTTGACGAAACCGCACTTCCGGACAGCGATACGATACGGCTGCATAGTATGCCACACTGAGCTCCGAAGTACAGATGTTTGAAAAGAAATGACGTATACGCAATGGTTTTCTCCTTAATCTTATTAATATTATAAATGCGAAAGTTTGTATGTATGGATGTATGGATGTTTGTTACTCTTTCACGCAAAAACTACAAAGCCGATTACGATGAAATTTGGTATGTAGGTAGCTGAAGACCCAGAATAACATATAGGCTACTTTTTATCCCGGAGTTCCCGCGGGATTGGGACTTACGCGGGTGAAACCGCGGGGCGCAGCTAGTATGACATATTTTTGAAATAGAAAGCAACCGAGCAATTTTGAACTTGAACATACAGTGATTTACTGTTTTCCCTACGACGATCAAAGGTTAAAAGAATGCAGGACGAAGCGCGTCGTGCATCGCATCTCCGGAGAGCAAACTATACAGTTGTGTGGTTCCGTATCACCGGTCCCACATGCAGAATTCGTTGCTCCTCACGTCGGGGCGGTATACAGCGCAAGATACAACCCGGAACCCCCGGACGGAAACCCCCACGTCTTGACTCGTTTTATTAGCTTATGTGACAGAAGTGTGATGACTTATTTTGACGTACCTCCAGGACATGACTAAGAAAATTTATCTCTGTTGAATGGAATACTTAATAAAATTACCGGACCTGCCGCAAGATTAATACACTCTCAAGGCATATCCGACAATTGGAACGGTATACATAGTGCTTTGATAAATAATTTTGCTGATCACTGCGAATAAACAGCATTGTATAATGACATGTCAATGCAATCCCAAGGCTCGAGCACACCCCAGAAGTTCTATGAACGTTGTCAAAATTTATACAGCAAATTACGTGTATAACATTAAATGAATTCCTAATTACCACTAATGAAGCGAAAAGAACATTATACAGTAACCTAACGTTACAATGGTATTTACGAGGTCTAAAAAAACCCTTGGATCCAGGATCCGCTATATGCGACCGGAGTAAATGGAAAAAGCCCTTGAATACGTTCAACAAGAGCTTAATACTTTATACCTGCAACTCATCGTGTACTATCACTCAAATAACACTCATATGAATTACACGTTTAGAAATACAGTAGATATTTCACAACACCATAACCATTTTAAAATATACCTACTGATACAGAAGTGGTCTTTTTATAATTTACTAGAATACCATTAATAAAACTTACCTGGCTCTTTCCAAATCCTGTCTTATTCTCTGCCAGTACTTCAATTGGTTGCACAGTTCTCTGACATTGACAGTACCATCTTGTATACCTCTACTACCTACAATAACAAAAACAAATAAAAAAAGTATTTTACTACCAAATCCCTGAAGAAGTAAGCCGTAAAATATATACAAAAATGTTGAGGATTTCCATGGATTCCGCTAGGATCCCTTCATCAGATACTGATTTGATGATAATAGGCCACCTCGGAAGTAAGTAAAATTTTTAAAATTCGTTTTAAAAATGTGTTTTTAAAATTTTAAAACCGATTTTGAAAATGTGTTTTTAATTGGATGCGTATCCAATTAAAAACACATTTTAAAAATCGGTTTACAAATGGATACTATGGAAATAAAACAGCAAGTTTTGTGCATATTTCACATTCTCGTGTAGGGGGAGGCACAGGGCAGGCGATAAACATACCTTTATACCATTTACATATAAAAAATTTGGGTAGTTGATGGTGTCACCTTTTAGATACAAGGTAACTGTGTTGGGCGACACCGCTCTTCTAATAAATAAACCTCTAAACTAAAGCTAAGTACACACTAAACTAAGTTTTTTTAAACAAACCCCCTTACTAATAAAATTTACGCGCCCGCTGATATGGTTTGTAACTTAACTTTTGCAAACAAAAAATGAATTTGCACACTAACAACGGGCGCGTAGCGTAGCGTGTCCCTAAGGGTATATATGTGTATACACACTTTTAAAATAACAACTTTACTATTTCCAAAATGCATTTTATTTCAAACTTAACATTACACTTAAACTAACTTTATTTACCTATGTGTGAAACATAGTATATTGTGGAAAAGTACAAATGTTATTTAGAAATAATGTATACAACAGAATAGGCTTGTGTCCACCAATAATAAATCGGGTTTGTTGTGGTATCTATAGTTTTGTTATTATTAATAGATGTCAATAAAATTTATTATTTACAATAAAATATAAAAATTAATTTTATTTTTAAGAAATATTAAGCTGAAAAAAAAACACTTTCATCATGTGACAGTGAACGCCGATCAGAACGCGTTACGTCACAGAGTGCGTCCGCCATTGTTGTTGTTGACGTTTTAAAACAAAGCAAAGTATCAATTACCAACTACGGTTTGTTTTGTTTTGCACTGAGTGACGTCATTCAGAACGCCATGATAGTTTAGAGCGTTTTCGCGGCAAATTCGTACAGGTTTATAAAAAAACTAAAAATAATAATGTTACTCACCGATTTTTGAAAATAAATTCAGTTATTTCTGTTCAATATCGAATAAAGGAAAGAATCAATCACTAAATACATTTTTGGACACAAGCCTATTCCACCAAGTGCCGATGATGAAATGTATCAAGTAAGTAATATTTAAAAAAATAGTATAAAATGTAAACAGATAAAATGAGTTGATATGTGTATTTGTGCAATTTTGCGCGCATGAGGGTGTAATTATTATTATTATTACTTATACGTATAACTTACGCAAAAGTGAAATGTACCATCAGGAGAGACACCTGCTTTTTCGCTACCCAGTTAAAAAAACGAAGATATATAAGAGCAACCAACCTCCGTGGTGCGAGGCGAGGCTCTGCAGGCGGCGCAGCAGCGGCACCCCGTTCCGGCTGTGGCGCTTCAGCGTCCAGTATGCCAGCAGACGCTTCATCAGCTGCGCCCGCGCCGCCGGCGGACCCGCAGCCAGACGGGCGATGTCCGCCACGCGCTCCGCAGGCAGCGTCGGCACCAGCACCACTGGGGCCCACGTCCGCTTTAGCGCTAGCACACGCCGCGCCTGAAACAAAAATATGTTTTATACATTTCGAAGGGATGCAAGCCGAAGGATTTATCGATGGAAAAAAAATCATGCGAGTATAGACACTTACCATAGACTAAAGTGAGCCAAAGTTCAAGTAGACATTATAGTCTACTGGCAGACCCGGCCGCGCGTTGCTGACTAAGATTCTTGTTATATTAAAACAATATTGAGACTTTAAATTGAAATGTAAGCTATACTATCTCTCAAGTAAGAACAAAATGCACATGGAGTGAAAATTGTATTACAATCAGGTAAGTAATTTAGGAATCCATCGCGGACAAACAACATGACGCGTAATTTATATATATATTAAGATATAACAGAGCATATAAGAGTATAATGTCAACTTAAAACTTGGAGTAGGTACTTATCAGCTGTGCCCTCCATAACCGAAACACATGTTAGGATTGGTCTTAAAACTATATAAGTCCTAAAACTATCACCTAGCCACAGTGTTAGTGAAAGAAACTGACGCTCACCTTATTTTAGGATTAAATAAACGGCACTAATTATCAGAGTCTTTATCCAAACACAAAACAATAGCAAATCCAAATAATGCAAACATACCTGTTTAATTTTTTCTCTGCTTTTTTGTCTGATGGCCGACAAATCAGCTGACTTAGTATCTCCCTCTGACTCTAATGCTCGCCTCTCCTAAAATGTGAATAGTTCTGTTAGTTAAATAGCAAATTGTTTTAAATATCAAGTGAAAATTCGTTACTCATTGAAAAATATAAATTAAATCGGAATCGAAACGGATTTTTAATCTATTTAGGTGATCCCATATACACCAAGATCCATTCTTTTGAATTATGACCTACCTCTCAAAATAAAAAAATGTATTTTTATTGGCTTAGCAATCGCATAATAAATCTGTCAACAATAATTAATTTAATCGTTATCGCAAGAAACCAATTTTGATTTTAACATTATGTCGTTTAAGTACATATGCACAAAAAACATCCCTGGGATTCCTAGGACCCAAACTTAGTGGCAATGGACCCATCTCGGAAATACGCTCTTTCTTTCAAATAAAAAATATGTTGAAAACCGGTTAACAATTAATAACGTAGAAATCGATTAATATCCATCATAAAAATAAGAGAGTCGAAGATATAACCTCATTTTTTCAAAGACGGATAAAATTATATTATGTTTCAAACACAATGCTTTTATTTCTTTGCGAGAAGTCAATCGTACTTAGCTTTGTTAATTAGTAACTGTACATTAGCGACATCGATATTTATGAGCATTCAATCATCCCACCCCTGTTTAGAAAATCTTGCACACAAGCAAATAAAAAACAATTCAGCATTTTTTCGACGCATAAGAATTACTTTTGCATTTCGATTTCATGCTAATTGGAACCGGATTCGTGTCATTTTGTATTTTTGAACACAAAACTAGCGAATTTTTAGAATTTAGTTAAAAAATCAACGAATCCGATATAAAAAAAAAGAAAAAAAAAGTATCTTCACGCCCATATCCCCGAAGAGGTCGGCAGAGGCACAACCAGGGTACCCACGACTAGCCGAAGATACTAAGTCCCACAAAGTGATAGGTGGCAAGACTATCACCAACCGGGCACATATCCTATCCCGAGCAACATTTTTTTTATTAGAAAATTGGAAAAACAAAAATTACCTGTAAAATATGCGCAGGAGTGTGAGCATCACAGTATGCCATTTTCGCAACCTGAACTGGTTGACTAGGATCCCTCCCGGAACCTGCTGCTTCCATCTTCATGTATAAACTACAATAACGTAACATTTTAAAGCAAATAAAAAGGAAGCGCCAAATGAGGTGGTAATACAAAATTCGAAGACTGATTCACAAGTTCCAATTTAAAAAAAGAAACAATTTCGACCCCTACAGGATTGGAACCTGTAGCCTTTCATCTCAAGCCGACGAATACTCTAACCATTTGAGCTAAAGGATTTAAATCCTGTAGCGAATTTTTTGATTCCTTTCTTTACTGTTTACGAGGGTGGTTATGTCCAAAATGTTTTAAATTTGTAGAAACCTAACCCAAGTACAGTTCAAGTTTTTCCACTTTTAATTGATTTAATGCAAAAGGGAAGGCGCATTGTAAAATATATTTCTGAAAGATGAGAAAACATAACTTTTAAATTTTGTTTTACCTCTAAATTTTCATTTATCAGAATGGGAAAGCTGAAAACCAGAGTTGAGGTAGATTAAGTCTCAACAAATACTGAGTTTTTTCTTGGTGGATTCATGTTACCACACTTTGTTTCTATATCTTATTACATATCACTTTTTTGTCCTTTGTTTAAGTTACTTGTGTTTTATGTTAGGTTAGATTTCTAATTTCTTTTTTATTACTAATGATTTGTGGTAAGTTTAATTCTGTCAATAAAAGTCTTTTATTTTTAAAAACTTTAAAATAAGCTTTCATGCTGATACTATAGGGGTGTTCTCCATCCCTACGTTCCCTACCATGATTTCTTGCTTACGAATATACAAATCGATATGTGCATTATATTACGCCCGTACGTTATTGTTTATATAAAATCTTAAAGCGGAGATTGGTGGTAATTTTATTTCGCACTCACTAAACTAATTTCAAGTTATCGCTGTCTTCTTTCAACGAAAGTAATAGAAAGAGACAAAACACTTTTAGCGCAGTCAAATTAGACCGTACACGTCATTTCTACAGACGTTTAAACTATTACTCGGAAGACGTCGATAAAACATCGCGATTTGACTTGTTCGGACTAATCTGACGTATCTAAAACATTCCATCGCTTTTGTTTTTGTTTCATTTGCGAAAGATGGCATGCATCTAAAATAAGTTTAGTTTGTGAACAGTTTAATTACCTCCATTGTCTTCATTTTTTGACAATTTGGGTTTATCACACATTTATTTTTCTAGAAGTTACGTATGAACCATTCAAAAATTTATATGGTAGGGGCAGAAACTCACCCAGCTTGCTGCGCGCACGTGACATGGAAGGCGGAATAGCAGTTACTACGGTGGCACTGTATACATGCACCCGCCCCTCGTTGTTTGCACACCATACATTGTAACTTCCATCGAGCTGCTGGAATCGTCTCTATAGAGTCTGAAATATTCGGAACATTTAGCACTTGGTTCTTGTTGAAATTTAACATATTAATAAATAATAATAATAATAAATCATCTTTATTTCACATAAACCTACAAGAGGCACTTGTGACGGGTCTATATAATAATAAATCTACCACCGGATCGGAACGCGGCCGCACACTGAGAAGATCCGGCAAGAAACTCAGAAAAAAAAAGTAAGACATAACAATATAACTTAAAAAAAAAACGAAAATAAAGTGACGATCTAATAGAGACTTATAAGATATTAAACAACAATTACGACTATTATTTAACAACTATCACTTAGAGTTTTGGCGCCATCGTGAGAAAAGACGGTCGAAGTTTTTTCATAATTATTGAGTTTCGTGTTTATGTTGAGTGAAATTAATCAATTTTGGTGGCATTTTGTACAATTTTGTTCAATGAAAGTGAACAAATTAAATAATCATGAAGAAATTAGCGTATCGTCTATTTCCTCGTTGCCGCCAAATCTCATTACATGAGCTTGAGTAAACAGGCCACCGCTTTACCAAAGAGCCTGACATGACTTCCTGACGACTTATGACTGATGACTAATTATAATTAATTGAAATTGATATAAAATTCGGTGCAAATTTTTACTCGACTAATGGCTAAATACTGACGTGAAGGCCAAAACCTAAAGAAAGATAAAGAAAACTACCACATAAACAATATATTCATCTTATCTGAAAACACTCAATTAAGAGGTAATTCCCTCAAAATCACTTGGTCGACAAGTACAAGCAATGAAAACAAAACCCAAATCCCAGGCCATATCCCTGAAAAGGCAGGAAGAAGCTCAACCAGGACTCCCACGACTAGCCGAAGACACTAAGTCCCAAAATATGTTAGGTGGATTCAATCCGAAATTTAAACAAGTGTGGTATATGTCATCAGCTTTTAGCTGCTAGTGTATTAAATATAACAGTAAATTAGATAAAAACTGCCTATGTTCCATGATTTGAAAATAGTTACCTATAGGTTCCAAGAAGACTGTGTTGGCAAACCGTACTTCAGGTATCCAAAGGGCACACACCACATGAGCCCAAGTGCCTTGGTCAGTTTGTTTGAAAGCACCTGAAAAGTAAAGATTAATATGAAAATAAAGATTCTAATATCTAAAACAAATTTAACAGCACTAAAATCCATAAAATTTGGTTACTCTGATAGATTAATAGATTAAATTTGTGTAACTTGTCTAGGGATATTTATCTTATACTTTTAAATGAGCAATTCTTGTATACATATAAATATATAATTGGAATCTCGGAATCGGCTCCAACAATTTTCATGAAGTTTAGTATGTAGGGGATTTCGGGGGCTATAAATGGATCTAGCTAGGAATCATTTTTAGAAAATGTCATTTTATTCGTGTTTAAACTATTTTTCATGAGCAATAAGATTGTTCTAGCAGATGGCGTTGTTAAGTGACACGAAGTCAATAAGTGTTTGCTAAGAAATTTTATATTATGGGTCATACCTAAATATAATTTCCAAAAACACAATTTATAAAAAAAAATAGAGAGCAAAGCTCGGTCATCCAGGTACTTTATCTATAAAACACTTAAGATCGCAGTCAATTAACATTTTATGTATCGCTATTCGCCGGGACGCGGCGAACTTCGTTTCACCCGTTCAGTTTGTATGGGGAAACCATAAAATATTGTTTTTCCTAGTTTCCACGCGATCTTTCCCTTTGTCTTGTCTTTGAACCCTTCCATGGACTTGAACAAATAATTCAAAACCAACATTAGCCAAATCGGTTTAGCTGGTCTCGAGTTTTAGCGAATATTGAATAGAATGAAACTTTATGTTCAGCCATTACTTAGTATTGCAAAGTAATAAGTATAATGTTGCATGGTAATATATCACCAGAAACAGGTAAAAAAGGGTAACAAATTGGGCGAGTCTAGTCGATAATAGTATTTTTTTAATATCAGAATGAGCATTTATGATATTAACGTGAATATACCTCCTGTATTTGGACATAAGACACAGTTGACCAATCGAGAAGGAGACTGCAAGCATCGCCGGCACAACCATTGACCCTCTGGGATGTACGGCACCTTAAATTATATCATTCTAGACAAAAATTAAAGTACATACCTAATCATACAATCTTAAACATACATGATACATCAATGCACTTGTAAGACATATAACTTATCTTGGATTTTTATATTGTTTGTACAAAAAGTATTAAATAAATCGAATCAACACCTGAATATTTATCCTCCCATGTTAATTTTTATTTATTCCAAAAACAAGATTTTATTAAGATCCAAGAAATCATATTCCTGATAATTTCATTAAAAAATTGCCTTGACAATAGTGTTACCCAAAATCGTTCTTGGTCTTGTTCTTACTTTTTCACAAATTCAAGACCAAGATCAAGACTGTCAAACTTTAGCAAGACCAATACTAAGCCTGGGAGTCTTTTGCGTCATTTAGTTACTGAGTTTCATTTCAGGGAGCATATAAATTTGGGTACGCCTACGCGAAGTGCGAGGCACCTAGTCGTCGGCATCAACAAAGGTCGGATACTGACATAGCAAAGAAAATTGGCAGCTATGCGAAAGTCAAGGTAATGTTTTTTTTGTTTAAATTTTCGTTTTAATTATCCCGTTGGTCGAGTGGTGTCGCCTTACCACGTTGCTAAAGCTCGGTGAAGTTGTAAAAACCGCGAGTTTAGCAACAAATTAGTCACAGTTAGTTAACAAATAACGAGGCTTGGGTTTAATTCTCGGCGGGACCTGGCATTTGTGTGATAGTCGCCGGTTTTTTATTTCCGGGTGTTTATTATATTTATTCTGGTGTTTACTTATGTATTTATTTCGAAAATATTGTTGACTAACACCCATATCATAAGCAAACAATTTGTTTAGTTTGGGGTATTCACTAAAGTGGCATTGGCCAGTGCCAGTGACATTCACTACAGTTTTTTCAAATCTACTCAGCAATTGCAAACTGTGATAGAAAAGCTAGATGCTCAACAACTGAGGCTGATCAAACACTCTCACGCTTCACTGCTACTTCATGACAATGCTAGACCACAGACTGCACAACAGATGGCAGTAACGACAGATAGTTACTATTTTAGAAGAGTTTCCATTGTCATGTCTCATACATCCACCATACTCTCAGAACTTAGCTCCAACAGATTACATTTTTTTTTTCAAATTTTGGATAGTTACCAACTTGCAAGGGAAAAACTTAAATTCCCTTTAAAGATCTTATTGATTCCCATCACAATGTTTTTTTTTCTGTAAAGGAATCAAAGAACTACCTATGAGATGATTAAGGCTCTCATACAAAATGCCAATTTCATATTTAAGGACTCAATACATATAGATAAATTATGGAACAAGGTATACTTACACCATAGCAGTCTTGATGTACAGCTAGGTTGCACATATCACAAAACAAAATAACATTTGTGTTTTGGCATTCTCCATCCATACAAATGCAGCACACAGCATCTTCATCTACTGTTGCTGCAGTCTGTTGGCCACTCTGTGTCGCCTTCAACAGAAAATAATAACTATGAAAATGAAAATATATAAATGAAAATATATATATATATAAATAACAACTTAAATTTAGAAACCGACAAAATTTAAAGACTATTAGGAATAAATAAAAATATGATTCCACACATTTTTCCATAAACTTAGCTGTTGCCTGCAACATTGAACACATAGTTAGTTGTGGAAACTAAAGATTTTCTCTACAGAATTTACTTAAAAGGTATCACTAAATTTTTCCATAGGCTATATAACTACTACTACACAAAATTTGGTAAAAATCTGTTAAGTAATTTTTACATGAAAAATGATAAGACAAACTGACAGAAACTAATAACTGTCGTTTTGGGCTCTATATCCTATCCTATGTATACCATAGCAACAATTATTTTTAAAAAAATATTTTGTGTACAGATTTAGTTTTATTACTATTTTATTATAAGTATTTACGGATTCCCAGTATTTTTATTTCAAAATTCTTATGTTGTGTCAATACCAATGTAGGCAAGAAAGAGCTCTTTAATCCATTGTATACACTTTTTTAATGGTAAAGTGGGATACTTTTTTGCAATGATCAATGATCTCTGTAATTGATTTGCCAATGTTAAAAACTATGCTTTTTATTTAATTTGGGCCATATTTTTTGGTATAAAAGAATTGTTAAAATATACAAAAATAATTGGTATTTTATGAAATTACTGTTTTACCCTGCAGTTAAAAAAATAATAATGTAGTGACAGTAAATTACTTAAATCACTTACTTGGAAATATGATTCTTTCTCTAATCTATCCATTAGCAATTCCAAAGTATCAACTGATACAGGTGGTAGGCCTTGTTTCGTTCTTTTGCTATTAACAATAGCCAGCCAAGCTGTGTCTTCTTCATCCACATCATACTCAACTTCACCGTCAAGTTCCTCTGCTGATTTCTCAATAAAGCGTATATAAGCATTAGGACGAGGTGGTGCATCACATACTCTTTCATTATAATCTGGTATAAGCTATAAATATACAAATCATATTACAAGAAAATATAAACCACTGCCATTTGCAAACATTTACCTCAGAATTCATTCCTACCATCATGTCACATGACATATATATATATCTATGATTATAGACATTAAGGCTTTCAAAACATTACAAGCTGGAAATTTTTAAGAAAAAGTTTACTCATTTCTAAAAGGATAACCATACACTTTTGACAAAAGCTTAATTCTATCTTTTTACTTGGTTTTATTATTGTATTGCAAGTTTCAAGCATGGTAATAGCACAAATTAATGATTGCAGCTTCAGAAGTTTAACTTAAAAAATTTTTTTGTTAATTGGACCGAGTTATGTCAAAATGTACCAACTGCATAAAGTTGATTTCGAGAAAATGACATCTAAAGTATATTTGTAATTACACATGGTTCGACTATCTTTATTAATTTATTCTGATTATCAGTACATGTCTTAATATGTTTTATTAAATTTATTAATCCAAAATCATTTGGTATTTATTAAAATTATCAAGGGTTCACATATTTATGAATTATAATATTATTATAGCAGAATTGTTTTAGACCTAGTCCTTATGTGTACCCTGGTTTGATTTTTTTTGTGTCAAATGTAAATATAGGATGGGTTGTTTTTGCTGAGTAGTAATTTAGCTCATTCTGATCAGTTTGGTGTCAATAACTCATTTTTTGTCAATTTTTGGGTTGGCATATTTTGGCATAACTTGGTCCAATTGACTGATAAAATCATTTACTATATGTTAACTTCCAATTATTCTTAGTTTTGAAGTGATTTAGCTCTGTAACAGGAAACCTTCAACCCTCAACATAAAAAGTAGCAGATGTTCTCTGGGTCATAGAGTGCCATGTTAACTAACAACCAGTTCAAATATTTCTTAGTTATAGAACCATAAATGTACCAATAAATCTCATGTAAGTTGTTTTTTTCACTGCAAATTATAATTATTTACACCATTTTATACATTTAAGCAAAAAATAGTATAATCTGTTTTTTTAAGATATTGTCATAAGCAAATAACAAACTACGACATTGTATACTTAGATCTTTCACATGCTCTATTACAAAATGGCAGCGTTGTGATTACAACTTACTTGGGAGATATCCACATAACATTATCTTTGCATATATTTACATTTGTAATACTACTGTAAAGTCATGCTATACTTACAAGCATGGACCCCTAAAGGGGTGTGTATAAAAGATCAACGAATAACCAATTCCAAATTTATACATAATATTATATACATATATATATACAAATAATATAAAATGACAAACATAAACATTCTAAAAACTTACACTAAACGTGGCTTCTGGTAATTTAACATGGGGTTCAGGAGGTGGTTCTACAAACGGCAATGGCTTCTCCAGCTCTGAATTTTTTTTCTCCCATTCTTCCAGAGAAATAACGTGCACAGGTTGATCAATTGGTATTCTACTAATTTTACCATCTATCTCGAATTGTACAACTTTTTGAGCTTCAGCAAATGTTAATGCTTCTTTCGGTGGGCTTTGAAGTGCTATGTCACCAGTAGGGACAGCAGCTCTAGTTCGGCCTTTTTTTCGATTATTGGTCACTGCTGGCGTAGCCGGCGTTGGATTATCATGATCATAATTCACCAAATGATATTGTAATCCACACAAGCTTTTATATACCTTGTCACATTTCTCTAGCGGACACTGATACGGCGGAGGTCTATGCTGTCTTAACTTTTTGCAAAATTCTAATACATCAAAATCTAATCCCATGTCTGCTTTACTAGTTGATACACATTACAATTTTAGGTTTCCATAGCTGGAGCTATTGTAAATATACAGTGTTACAATTTTCAACGATTTCTATCGTGGCGAAAGCGTTAAGTAGATACTATATTAGTAAATAAATATTGAGAACAGAGAAAAGTATTACAAAAACAACTTAGAACAAGCTGAACTGAAAGCTTCCAACTCCAAATTTCATAAATCGTGATTTGTGAACAGTGATGCCATCTTGCAAAAGATAATTTCGCCAGATTGGTTTTTAAATTCACTAGTTTTATAGGTTACAAAACTAAAAAAACGCCTGAATTCCATAAAGAATTACAAACAACGAGCTAGATACAAATTAATGCAATCATGAAAATAATGTGCAAATAAACATTACGCACAAATTTAAACTTGGAAAAATTAACAGTATTTCCTCTTCATTTTAATTTAAAGTTATTTTATGTATAACTTTTAGCTATGACATTAAATCTATAGTTTTCACAAAAGTTCTTCTGTGCTCTACAAAAGTTCAGTACATGAAAGAGATAGCCATAGCGTCACATTAACAAAAGTGCGAGCTTAACCTTTCAGAAATACGACCCTTGTGTAACCGTATCGATAGTTAAGAAATTAAAGATTTCTGTTTCCAATATTTAAAATAGATTCTAATAAAAAAAGAGTACTTATTAACTTTTTATTTTAATTCATTAAAATTGTAATCACCATTATCATCTGTGAACGCTTTTTCTGAGAAGAACAATCATTAAGTAGATTTAAACAAACAAACTACCCTGGCCCTTTTATACTATCGGGTAGCAGGTAGTGAGATAACGACCCTTTTTTTTCCAGACACAATGTAAAACATTTGCATGGGCGTTATTGTTTTTGTGATTGCATTCTGTTAAATGTTTCATGTTCATTCAAATAAAGTATATAGATGGTAAATAAAACACGTTTGTTTTTCATAAGAAATGTTTTACTTGGTAAAATTGGGAAAAAACACAAAAAGTTTTTTTACATTTCGTTTGTTGTAAATGATTTCTGGGTTAAACATACACATTTTTACGTTATTACTTAGCTTAGATCTCTTAGGGATCCTAAAATTATATACATTTATTTATGTTTATAATACATAAATCGAAAGATAGATACGTGTAGACAGTAAGGCGCCAAAATCTGTAGGCTAGTTATATAAGACTGTTGCTAATATGAATTTTTAAAATTTTTCTACCTTCAGTAAATGTTACTAAAGCAACTTAGTACTTATTTTTTTTAATATATCCCTATCATGCAACAAAAATCACTAAATCTAGTGAAAAATCAATAAGGTAGTAATGCTATTGAGAAACAGGTACCTACCTACATATTCTGTAAAAGCATTTAGCATCAAACAACAATTGACAAGGGAAAAGCTGACAGTGACAATGACAAGTAGACAATAGTAACTGACAGTGACAGAAAAGAAAAATAAACATCAAAGACTACAATACATTTCTTTGCTAAAAATTTTTAACAGCATGTAATATTACATGCAGGAACATATTTAAAAATCTATGGTAAAATCCGATTCGGCTTGAAAATGGTTAAAAAACGTGTTAGGTAGTAACTATTAGGTAAAAGAAGAAATCCCCATTAAGAAATAACACGTTGAAGAAATTTTAACAAGTTTTTTGCTGGGTACTTTAAACATTAAATAAGTGCTGGGTAGGTTACAAAGAGTAAAATAGTAGGTTGGTTTTCAACAGGGTAGGTAGAGAGGTTCCCAAGAAGCACTGGAACTGGGAACCGCACTCGATCATGGAGACAGCTAGAATACGTATTACACTATTACTTTATTATTTGTGGCTAGAATGACATCGATTAACTTGTGTTATGACTTTGAATGTTGTGCCCACAGGTTGTGCCCGACACTATAAAGGGGCATTCAACAAAAATTGAATTGAATTGACTTTGAATGTTGCTAAGTGGAAACCAAAACAACTATATTTCCATTAAAATATTTGAAAATCCTTAGTAAGTACTATCTACTCTCTAGTCTCTATGTCAAAAACATTAATAATTAAAATCCAATAACTTTAAAAGGCCTCTTAATATATAAACCTATATGTATGATTAAAGTCACTACTTTTTTGTTCATAACTTTTTTATGTTTGTCGTTTGATATGTGTGTCAAAATAACAATTATGAAAAAATAATAAGTGACTATTTCTATCTAATGAAGAACAATTAAAGTATATTTTTATTTAGAACTAGCTGTCCTAGCAAACTTCGTTCCACCACGACCGGTTCAGTTTGTATGTATTGGGAAAAATAAAGTAGTGTTTTATCCTATTGCCTTGCAATTTTCCAGGTTTTTCTCTTCATAAGAACCTTATTCTGACAATTACTAAATAAACAATAAAAGAATTAGCCTAATCGGTTCAGTCATTCGAAAGTTAGGTAGGGCTTACCAACACATTAATTAGCAATTCATGTTAATATTATACATTTATTAGCATCAGAGAGGCAATTTCCTTAAAGATCAAAGCTCAATATTAAATTCTACGATGAATTACCCGATTAAATTTAGTAAGGCGCGGACGTGTTCCGATTTGGGTCACTAGTCCTTTCAATACAATTTCACTTAAGACTTAGACTGGAAACATACTATTGGACGCGGCTGTCAGCCGCGACTAACTATTGAACTTAAGTCGCGTGTGTCTTTGTTTGATAGATTTCTGGCGCGCTGTATGTTTGCCGTGGCCGTAAGCATCCGTGGACAGTATGTGTCCACTATTAAGTACTTATAATTACTGTTGAGGCCGACCGCGGCTGATAATGTGTTTCCAACTTTAAAAACAAAAATTTCATAAGAAGTTAACATTGGTACTTATGAACTAACGTTTTATTTAAAAGATTTTCCTACATTACATTCACACCAAGTCCCTTAAGTGGTAGACAAAGAGTATCGAATGTGAAATCTCTCGATCCGTTCTTAAATTAAGATAACTAGAAAAAAATGTTTTCCAGAAAGTCATGCCCAGTCATGCCGATGTCAGTTTCTGGGTGCTGATTATGTATCTCAGTTGCCTACTCGTTCTTTCTTTCTTTCTTTAAGTTTTGGTCTTCACGTTAGTATTTTGCCATTCATCAAGTAGAAATTTGCATCAAATTTTATATCAATTTTGATCATTTATTATTTATTTACTTCGCCCCTTTGTGGGGCAGGTAAAAGCCTTCAGGCCATACAACCACGTCTTCCGTATTATTTCTTTGTTTCAGTTCTTAATCTTTGTTTATAAATTCTTGTCTGGGCCTTGAGTAAAGCGGTGGTTTCTTTACACAAGCTTGTCTATGAGGTTTGGCGGCAGCAAGGAAATTCGCGATACACTAATTTCTTCATGATTATTTCACTTGTGCACGTTCGCTGAACAAAACTAGACTAATTCCCACCTAAATTAACTAATTTCACTCAATGTAAACACGAAATTCAATAATTATGAAAAAATACTACCATCTTCATTCACGATGGCGCCAAAACTCCTCAATTTTGATCAATTATAATTAGTCATAAGTCGTCAGTAAGTCATGTCAGGCTCTTGGGAAAAGCGGCAGCCTCTTTACACAAGCTCATGTAAGGAGATTTGGCGGCAACGAGGAAATACGTGACACGCTAATTTCTTCATGATTATTTCATTTGTGCACTTTCACTGAACAAAATTGTACCAAATGCCACCAAAATTGAATAATTTCACTCAATATCAACACGAAATTTAATAATTATGAAAAAACTATGACCATCTTTTCTCTCGATGGCGCCAAAACTCCGTTGCCTACTCAAAATGGAAAAGTGTAAATCAAATAGCTGTCAAATGACGTCATTTGTTTTTGCTATCTCTGTTGTATTTCTGTTGGTCACTGGAGATAGCAAATATGAAACAAGTCATTTGACAGCTATTTGATGAACACTTTTCCATTTTGAGTTGGCAACTGACATAAATAAATTAATTTAATAAAATAAATTAATTAATTTAAATAAATTAATTTAATTTAATTTCATAAAGTAAATGAATATTAAAACACATCAAAATAAAAAGCATGAAAAGAAAAGTAACTAAAAATTAAATTAATTAAATAGTAGTATAACAAAAAAAGAAAAGAAAAGGAANNAGCAAGAGAAGGGATATAATTAAATTTTTTTTCAATGATGATACAACACACGAAGTCCTATTCATAGTTTTTATAAAAATATCACATAATAAAAATATACAAAAACAAACTACTATTCCTATAATAATAATGACTTACAGCCTTATATATGAGAAATAATGGTCAAACACACACACACACACACACACACACACACACAAACACACACGTATACATTTTCTTGCTCATACTATCCGTTTTATTTATTTATATTTTGTTCAAAAAACTTAACCCGGTGTGCACCTAGCTTAAGCTTAAAATACATTTATACAATGGAAGAGCGGTGTCGCCTAACACAAGTACCTCGTACTTAAAAGGTGACTCCATTAACTACCCACATTTTATTGTAAATTAGTACTGAAATAAATATTTTTGATTTTTTTGATTTTGGTTTGATTTTGAAGTACGGGTACCCAAAAAGAAATTATCGCAACTACATAATGTTTATTATTTTGTTACTAATAAGCTATTCTATTAGGAAAAGTCCTTAATCGAAAAGTTATCAATTAAGACGTTAGAAACATAGAAATAGGAAGAGATTAATGGAACGTTTCAATAGGGAAAGCTTTTTACTGAACATATAAGTTGGTCACACTGTACTTTTCAAATCAAAATAAAAACCAAGGAATATAAATAATTCATAATCTTTAACAAGAGATAAAAACAGTGTAGTTAACACAGACTACTAAGAGAACTTGGTAGTTAACAGTTCCTCCTCAAAATGTTGCATGAATGAATGAATCCTGAGAAAACGAAAATTCAAAATTTATTTGTGGTTTAATCGTATCGTCGTCATATCTAAGCAAGCTTTCTTCAATAATATTATTTATACAGTATTAAAATTACAAAAATAAACGTTTCAGAGCAATAATTAAAATATTACAACAAATATAAAAATTTCGTTATAATGACAATATAATTAATTGTTTTTATCGGGAGTTTGATGATTTGGAATCAAGAACATTCTCGAGTTTTCGGTAGCTGTCACTGTCAAACATTACTGTCAAACGTCAGACTTGAAAGTATCGAAATTTGTGGTTTATTATTGGCGATTGTTTATTATTTTCGCATCAATCTAATTGTTTTCTTGATCGATTTCAACGTTTTTTATTTGACTTGGTGCAACTTAATCATAATGGATATTTATGGATATCCTCCATACCAATTTAGCCAATCCGATGAGTTAGCAAAGCAAATGGCACAGCAAGCTTTGGCTGCCCCGATTCCTAATCATGTTCCAGAACCTCATATAATGCCAGCGCCCTCAGGATCGCCTTGGACTGGCCAAAGTCTTTCCTGGAGTATGTCTTCACCGCCGCAGTTGGTGCAATTTACAGCCCCACCACAAGAAGTTAAAATAGGCACAATTGCACATTGTAAGAGAAAAAGTTTAGATGTAGAACCTGCAATGTGAGTATGAACTTATGTCTAATAGCAGCACTTGATATGTGTTTTTTTTATCATTAATAACTTAATACGGAAGTGTAACATGTAAACTACTATCATGATGGAAGTGTAGGGAGAGGGTTTCACAAAACTGTGCAAGTTGAAATAAATATTCCTGTATGGCTTAAATGGAAAGAATTTCCACTTAGATTTATTCATGAACTCAAAACCAAAACCATACAGTGATTGTCTCTGTTTTCTCTTCTATGTTCAAATGTTAAATGAATGCATTAATCGAAGAATGAATGAATGAATTCATGGAATATTTGTAGTTATGCAACCAATGTGTAGATGCAGGCTTATCTAAGGTGGTGGTTGCAATCCAGGGGAGTTATTGTAGTACTCTATTTGATTTGACAAATTGCACTAGTGGGATATGCCTATAAATATATATGTATGTGGCATAAGACAATGTACAAAAACACAACTCTACTGATGCCTATATGTATCATATTATGGATAACACAGATTATTAATCTCTAACACACACACATACACACATATGGTTAACAAATTATGATGTACCTGCGATACAGGATTATACCTAAACTTTTCCATTTTAACCTCTATTAAGATTAATGAAGCTGATTTATTCCTTATTAGCTGCTTCGTTGAACTTTGTTCCACCCTGAATTGAATGGGTGTCTGTGTCCAGTTTGTCCAGTTAGAAAAATTAAAATGTTATTTTGCCTAGTTTTCCCACAGTCAAACATGATAAAAAGTAGCCGTTCTTGAGTTAGTTACACTTTTTATATAGTGGAACTAACACAACTTTCTTTTATATTTATAGATCATTGTTTGTATTGTATGATTGTTGGTATTTTAAAATTTTTTTGTGCTCGTTTTAGTCCTCCAAAGCAATTTATCACAGAAGAAAAAATGGCAGCACACCTTAGCGGTCTTCACATATCATCAGATTACACTTCACACTCATTGGCTTCAGAAAATGTAATGGAAGTGGCAATGGAAGGCAGCTCAACACATAATATTAGTGAAAAGTTAAAAGGCCATACAATAGTGCTCTCAGATGCGGTTAAAAAACTGCAGGAAGAACCTTTGTTACCTGTAGCTCTAATTGAAAGGTTTGTATGTAATCTGTATTACAGGTTTGTTTAAAAACGGAAAAAATGTGTTTTTGTAATTAAGAAGTTTTAGAAGTGCTAAACAAATTTTGTATCATAATAGACGAAGCCTAACCTAGATATATGATAGATAAATAAATAAATACCCCTGGACAAATCACACAAATTGAATCTAACCCCAAATTAAGCAAATTATATGCTTGTGTTATGGGTGTTAGTCAACGATATTAATACATATAAATACTTAAATAGATACCAGAATAAATTTAATAAACACCCAGACCCGGAAATGCAGACATCTAAATGTTCATCACACAAATGCCTGCCCCCGTCGGGAATCGAACCCGAGCCTCGCGGTCGGTCGATGTAGTTAGGCGAGTATGCTAGCCACTCGACCAACGAGGCAGTCAAGAAGAAGCCTAACCTATGACTCATTTCATTTTTTTTTTTATTAAATAAGAGACAAATTTGTTAGTAACTCTATTAGCACATTAACACGTTTGCAGCAGTTAATCTAATCACAAATCACACAAAAGGTACCCAAGACTAGTTGAAGAAGAAACTAAGTCGCACAGGGAAAGGTGTCAAGCCTATTATAAATTCAATTTTTTTTGTTGCTCGCTCCAGGGATCGATCCCAGGACCTTAAGAAGTCAAGTCGCTAGACTAGACCATAGAGGTGATATGTTCTCATAAATTGAACATACCATGCATAAATATTGAAAGGCCGGGACCGACAGGTGCAGTGGGTCAATTTTGATCATATTTTGTACAGTTTTATTCAATTTTTGGCTACTTTAATTTTTATACAAATAAAACTAAATTGTAGCTGATAAAATAGTAGGTATAAAAAAATAAGTATCTTAGAGGTAGACAGAGATAGTACCTAGGTGCCCATAATTAGCCAAAGGTACAATAATATTTCATAAGTATCTATTAAATATTATTCATTTTAGATTTCAAAAGCCACAAATGTCACTAGTGGTTTGGCAACCCAGAGAAAACATAATTGAGAAAATGAAGGAAGAGAAAACAGAGTCAGATGAGGAATCTCCAAAGAAACGTAATGGTGTGCTTGTATTGGATCAGACAAGAATGGACATGGAGATATGATTGTTTTAGCATAAGTGTTATTTTATGTTATTGATGTTCATTGTGTATGATCTAATTATGTACCAGCGAAAAATAAGACTGTGTAGTGTATTTCATATTTTTTTATGAGACATCAGTATGTTTCTGTGTAGTGTATTTCATATTTTTTTATCAGACATCAGTATGTTTCAGTATGTTCTTTTAAACATTACATAATAAAGTTTGTAGCAGAGCATGATTTCAGACGCTTGAGTTTAAGGCAGTACTAATTGATTGTAAAACTGCAGCTAAATTAATCAAAACCACTGAAAAATCTTTAGTAAATTCAAAATGTATTCGATGAATGTAGTAATGCCTAATACAAATAAAAGATAGAATATTGCAGAAACATTTTTTTTTAGTGTATTAACATTGTACATTTATGAAATAATTTCACCTTTTGCTCCTGCTTTGTATTGATGTTTATAAGCGATATATGTCTTTTATGCTTATAAAAAATATATATAAAAAATTTAGACAATGAGGGAGAGAGAACATCTTTTTGTTTAGGTGGTTTGGTTAATATAGGTTTTAATTTCATGATACTTCCAGATTTCACTAGATTTTTCCGCATCCATTCAACTAATACCTACATTCGCTGGTTATCATGTTTATATGTGGATAAGTTATGAATAATAATTAAAATATAGGTTTATTTTAAACATAGTCAAATTTTTTTATTGTTAGTTACATATGTGAGATAGGTTTATTTTTATTTTCTTTTGATTTATTCTGCCAGTAGATCCATTGTCACAACCTTGCATGGGCGTATGGGCATTGGAGAGCCCTTAGGGGGTAGCTGCCCCCCCTAGGAGAGTGTTCTCATTATACTGCAACTCTCTGAATGAATAAACACTGTTGAAATTATCTATGTATGATGGCAGTGAACAAGAAATTATCCAAAAAAAGTTTAAAAAAATTATATTCTAAGAACAGTGCACAGTATTAGTAAAAAAAAAAACTATTTCTGGCTATTATATTTTGGTTTATTACCTCACCTCTGCTAAGTACTTATGTGATGATACCATTTAAATCATGATTAAAACAATAGTTTTAAGATTTTCTTTTTATGGCCTCTTTATACAAAATCCTAGCCCCCACCATGTTAGACAGAGCACAGCATATTGAAACCAGGTACTTTTTCAAAGTGGTCAGAGATAACCTCAAGCATCTTATTTCTCTACCAACTTTGTAGCATATTAATGTCAATACATTTCAAGGTCATGTTATCGTAATTATTATATTTTTTAAAATTTGGTGAATATCATTCAATTATCTGTTGACGGCCAATAGTAATAGTGTATCTTGTATATGTAATAACAGTAAGTACCGATATCTGTAGTTGTAAGTGTATTGCTGGAAATCTTTATTAATCTAATACTGATGGTACCTAATAAAACGTTTTTTGTACATACTCTTCAGTTTTCTTTCATGCAAAATGAAATCTTTACCTTTGGTGGGTATCATTACGACCTTAAGGTGTGTCTGGCCGGGGGCACTCCCAGGCGAAATAAGTATTGTGGGCTATCATTTGCCAGTAGTCGCTCGAGGGTATTTGTTAATATCACGAACTTTCCTTGGCTTGGTTGTCATTTAGGACCAGTAAAAAAATTGAACAGAGAAACTAAATAATAAATAAATAGAAATACACAAATTGAATCTAACCCCAAAGTGAGCAAATTATATGCTTGTTATGGGTGTTAGTTAACGTACCAATACATAGAAATACTTAGATAAAAAAAAGTATCTTCACGCCCATATCCCCGAAGAGGTAGGCAGAGGCACAACCAGGGCACCCACGACTAGCCGAAGATACTAAGTCCCATAATGTGATAGGTGGCAAGCCTATCGCCAACCGGGCACGTTTCCAATCCCGACCAACATTTTTTTAAATTAGAAAATTGGAAAAATCCAATTTTCTTTTTGTTGGCCGACCCGGGATTCGAACCCGAGACCTCATGCAGTCAAGTCCAACACCCGGACCGCTCGACCACAGAGGCGACAAAATACTTAGATAAATAAATACTTAGATAAGCAGAATAAATTTAATAAACATCCAGACCCGGAATTGCAGGCATCAAATGTTCATCACAAAATTCCCTGTCCCCGTCGGGAATCGAACCAGAGCCTCGCGGTAAGTTAGGCGTGTACGCTAGACACTCGACCAACGAGGAGGTCGGTTCGGATAATTTTACGCGAAACCTGAAAGGTAACTCTTTAATCTCGTCATGCGAAGTGAAATTGTATAGGTATGTTATTTTAGGTACTTCTGAATAGTAGGTACACTGTAGGCACTAGCGGATTATTACTTACAAATAAATTCAAAGAATCCGAAATAATAATTTATTAATTTACTAGGTGGTAGAGTTTCGCAGCGACTCACCTGGATTGGTACCACTGCCTTACCTATTCCTGCCGCCATAACGTCAGTGCTTGCCGTTGACGTGTTCTGATTTTGCTCGAGGCCTAACATCCCGGCTTCAGGTTGGCAACACACCCTTACCACCTTTGGTGTCTTCAGGCGATATGAATTTCTTATGATCAGGAAATCCGTCCGCTTGTTTGCCTTCAAATATCATAAAAATAAAAATTGGGTTAGGTACTATTATTAACTGAATGCTAGTAATTCGCCAAACACAAGTGTAAAAATATCTACATACCAAAACTGACACTCGATTCCAATTTTGCATAAATCGAGCTTTTAGAGTAACCCTACAGCTGAATTCATTCCATATCTAGCGCGACGCCGAGTGTAATAATATAGGCTATTTGAGGACCTAAGAATAGCGCCTATTTGGACGGGGCGCAATGCAGCGCAATAATCCGCCTAGCTTAGTTGCATACATTTTGTATGGAGCAACGCTTACTGTGCTGGGGCGCATCTGCGCTGATTTTTCTGCGATGGATTTCCGCTAGGCATCGCGCGCGCATTCTAGATGCGGCCTACAACGACTAAAGATCACGATATCACTATTAAGAATAGGACACCAATGGCATTTTAACGCTAAAGTTTCGCATGACACCTAGTAGAGGCGCCACTTTTCATACTTGACGATTTTAACGTCGAGTCGCCCTTTTATTTTTTGCTCACTCTTTGGTACTGAGTAACGAAAATCCGCCGATGCCATGCGGCCCGGCTCGCCTCAGTGAGCTTTGCAATGCGATGCGCCCCGACCCGACACGCTACGCCCCGTCAACAGTGGATACTATCCTTTAGATTTAAATTTTGCTTGCAAAGTTCTTATATAACTTCTTACAGAGTACAGACGACTTGCATTTTGAAAGATAATGAGTCCTCTGTACGTTAGTATGTCTTCACTTCTAAGCACTTACTACTTTTTAGATCCAGATGTTTTTTAAGAAATAGGTATATTAACAAATTTAAACCACATTACGGACGATAACCAGGTTTGTACTAATACATTAGGTATCTACTTAATAAAAATACAGAGAAAGTGAAAAATACTTCAAAATTGCCTCAAAAAAAATGCTGCAAAAATACGTAACCTCAGACCAACGGCTCCTTATTTGCAGTTGAACAACTCTCTTTACAGAAATTGTAAGTAGATAGGTTGGTAGGTACATAGTGTTAGATTGGTGTTAGAAAAGCAGTCGCAATATTCTTATTACCTACTTTACTTAATTATAGCTTTTTCCTGGTGGGATATTTATCTTTTTCCGCGTATTGGTCTGAGCTGAGTGGACTCCTTTGCAGAATAGACCATTTGCCAGAGCAGATAGAGCAAGGCAGCTCGTAAAAGGCGAGCATAGGCTTACTGTCACTGACATCGTGACATCCTACTAGGTGGTAGACTTTCGCAGCGACTCGCTCGGATTCGCCCTACCTATTCGGCAATACAATGTTACTTTCAAAGGACCGGTTAGATTTTAACACAAGTAAGTAAAGGACAGTAAAGTCTAAAATGATAATGCATTTTAAATTTTATTGTCATACTAGCTGTCCCGGCGAACTTCGTTCCACCCGTTCAGTATGGGAAATAATGAATAATTATTTTTTTCCCTGCAACTTTCCCAGTTTTTCTCTTCATAAAATCCTTGTCCTGATAATAACTAACACAATAAAAAAAGAATTAACCAAATCGGTTCAGTCTTTCGGAAGTAATGCGCTTACCAACACATTTAGCAATTCATTTTTATATTATAGATTGTAATATTTACTTTTATAAACATTCGGTTAAAATAGTGACGTCATGACTCGTGCGTTGTTTACGTTTTAACCATACATTTTGTATTATGCTTTGGAGACAATTTTTAAAAAATTTCAATTAAATACTTTAAAGATCGATAGTGTTATCGATTCCCAACCCTCTTTCAAAATTTGGCTGGTCTTTTAAATGTAACCCTGTGGGTATGCACACCGCCGTAACGTCAATGCTTACCGTTCGTTCGGAGCGTAAGGTAGCCGGTAAATTTACTTTAGCTCGATGCCTAACATCCCGGCCTCAGGTTGGAAACGCACAATTACTTCCTTTGGTGTCTGTAGGCGGCGTGAATTTCTAACCACCAGGAAATCCGTCTGCTTGTTTGCCTTCCCATATTATAAAAAAAACCTTTGGTAATCATTTTATTGTACTTAGGTGCTACATGGGTGCTACATGGGTGCTAATGACTTCTCTACAGCATTAATGAAATACCTTTAAAATTATCTCTATTTTAAATTCGTGTAAGCCCCGACGGACAAAGAGGGGTGCGATAAGTTTGACGAGTCTGTGTGTCTATAGCATAAGTCCTTAACGAATGGGTACACCGATTTTGATGCGATTTTTTTTGTTTGAATTGTGACATGATGGAGTTGGTTCGTTATAAAATTTGTACTGTTTCTCTTGTATGTAATGTGGTATTACGAATATAATTTGTCGTAGGTCTTAAAAATGTTTTAATTTTATTATTAGCTAAGCACATAAACTGATATTTACTTACATACCTACTCATTCAATGTAGATTGTGTCCAGCAAAACATTGGACACTACCTACTCAATCACTATTGTTTGCTTAAGTGGTACTAATTAAATTGGCTTTAGGAACCTTCAGGAAGAGTTAATTCCATTCATTCTTAAAAGGTTGGCAACGCAATTGTAAGTGCTTCGGGACCTTTTAATATACTGTTACATTTTACATTAGCTGTAGGAAGAGGAACCTTCAAAAAGAGTTTACCCCATTCATTCTTAAAACAATGGCAACGCAATATAAATCTCTCGGTACCTATTAATGTACCTACTGGTACAACTGTTTCTGGACAGCGGAGATAGGTACCTCGTTGGTAGGGACAAGTGGAACGGCCGCCTAATTTAACTAGTTATGAATCGATCGCTGTTTGCTTCTTTCACAAAAAACGCAACTGAATGTATTTTAGTTGTTGTGTCGTCTGCTAGTTTGATATTATTATAAAAATAAACATTTCTACAATCTATTCGAGTTATAAAATTAAAAGTAGAGTAACAACTTAAAAAAGTATTATGTACCTACTTTGAAAAGGTAGGCACAGGTACAACCAGGACACCCACAAGTAGCCGAAGGTAGGTTTTTTTTATGATATTGGAAGACAAACAAGTAGACGGATTTCCTGATGGTAAGAAATTCACGCCGCCTAGAGACACCAAAGGTGGTAATGATGCGTTGCCAACCTGAGGCCGGGATGTTAAACCTTGAGCAAAAGTAAGTTATAACAGCGATACACTATAGGTATCTAATGGCCAGTTTGACGTTTCTTGCCTACTTGTAAATATTATATTTTAAATTTTCATTTTGCTAAACATTTTAATGAGTTATTTCTTGCAGTAAATATAATACAAAAACTTATAAATTCCACCTGCATTTGTTTATGTTTGCTTCGATTGTAGATTGATATTCACTTCATTTTAGTAACGTGTCAAACCGACTATCACAGTGAGCCGCTGGTGTAATCACACATTGCAATTGGTGGCAAAACTCGCCAATTGGCTTATTGAATGCCACACATCGTTGAATTTAATAAAAAAAATTGTGTTTACCGACCCGGAATCGTAACCGAGACCTCATCTATGTAGTCAACGCCAACACCTCACCACTAGACCACAGAGGTGATTAAAAGATTAAGAGCTGTTTTTAAGTCACAACTTCACTAAATAAAGTCGCTTTCTCTTTGTATGCTTCTCCCTATGTCCCTTTGTATGCTTAAATCTTTAAAACTACGCAACGGATTTTGTTGCGGTTTTTTTACTAGGTACCTAAAGTGTTTATAAAGGACGGTTTATATGTATATTTTACACCCCTGCGAAGCCGGAGCGGGCTGCTAGTTAGTAATAAAATACAAAATAAAATCGCATTTATCTTTATTATTAAAACAATATCAGTGACGTACCTAATATCTTTTTAAATGGAAACAACAGATGAGTAATAATATCTAATCCTAATAATCTACAAATACTGGTCCTGAATTGTACATATTGGTCCACAATAACTAATAAATATTCAATATAAATAAAAATTAAAATCGTAATACAAAACAATTTTCTACTTAAATATAAAAGAAACAGCCCATGTATAACAAATTATTAATGGTAAACAATTTCAATACATCAATCTCATTTTTCACACCACATTCATGATTTATATTTTAAATAAAAACTTAAATTAAGATTTTAATTGTGACGCTAGAAGCTAAAACGACTATGAATATTCCATTAAAAATTAGACGTTCACGAGCACAAATTATATAAAAATAAAATTGATTTTATACCTTTGAAATTGATTTTTTGTTTCATAAAATATCAAAACTGACAACACTAAAGACAAATATTATTGCATCCTGGTTTAATATTTTTAGTAGGTATTGCAACTTATGAAATAAATTATTTTAATAAATAATCTAAATTTAATTTTAGTTTAGTCTTGATCACGGCATTCTTATTGCCATTGGATATTTTTTAATTTCTAAAACAGATTTGCTTTTCAACGAAACTTACGGAAATTGCAAATTTTTTATTCACTTATCACATACAAATCTTAGCGTTTATCTTTTAGTATAAATTATTTATATATTCCTAAGTAGCAATTCTTCGTCAACATTAAATAACACACAGTTTACATTTATATTTACACAATTTCGTTTATTGCAACCAGTTAAAGTTATATCTGATCTGAATAATCAACTGTTTAGAATATTTAAACTGAACGTTTACCTAATCCTACATATATTTTTGAAAACGTAAAATTCGCAACGTGGAAACGCAATTTTTTACTTTGATATTTTAAAATAATTGAAAATTAGACACCGAATACCTATGACTGACGAGCGTTTATTTATGATTTTGAAAAGCAGACAAATTTTAAACTTATTTCTCAAATTTAATCATTCAATCAATCAAAGTATTTGTTATAAAACATTAAAATTTTATGTAATTAATAATATGCTAATATTTTATTTTCATTTTATATCAGGCTTACTGTCATAAATACTTATAGAGACAGTACTTAATAGGTATTTACCAGTTTCAAAATAATATATCGTCAATAATTAATACTTTCTATTCGAAATATCAGTCTTACGTTACCAATAAATTACAGAATAGCGGATATTTCGAATTCACATTTGAGATTCGTTGAGATAAACATGTCATGAATTATTCGGTTTTCGCTTTTATCGAATTCGAATATAAGATTACGTAATAGACATGAACCTGTTATACCTATATACTATATACCCGGCTAAAAGGCGAATATACAAAAACCAGTCTAACTATGGCTCCTACTCAGTATATCGTGTAAAAAAATTGACGACAGCTACGAGGAACAAAAAATAATATGATTGGCGCGTAAACAACGACGAGCAAAAACCGCTGAGTAATAATTTATTAGCGGCGCGCGTGTAGCGCAAAAGTTAGGCTTGCCATAGATATTCGAAATTAACGAAACAAAATGGCGACCCATACAAATCCAATCAAATTCCCCAAGGAAAACGTGTGTAGTAGGTCCTTAAATTTGTTTGGATTAGTTGCGTTCCAATTTTTTTCGAAACGTAATTCCGTAATAAAAAACCGAACGCATGTAACAGACCTTAGATAAACGGTAATTCTTTGATACGTACATCTTTACCTGCCAGTACTATACATGAGTGTTAATTCTTTAGTCATAAAAACTGTTTAAAGTAAACATAGAGTAAGCAGAGAGGATTAAATTGTTACTATCACGGTTTTAGGCACATCTTAATCGTATGTGTTCGTAAATAAATTGACCAACTTGAGATCAACTCAGTCGTTGTGACAAGCCACAAACAAGGGCCAGTTGTATATCACATCGTAGGAAAGTAGTAAAATAATTTGCACTTTTCATGGCTTTAACAAAACGCTTCGTGATGGAATGATGCACACAGACACTTAGGCATATAATATGTTTCTTTTTATATCTAGGTGATTCCCCTACCGAGTGTAATGCGACTGCTCCCTGAGTGAGTTTGAGTCACAAATTGAACGTCATTTATTTTAAATATCCGTTTACTAAATAAACCTGTTTCTAAACGTATTTTTTCTTAAGATCGTGCTTTCTATATTTTGTTTGCATCCCATTCAACTTAGTAATGTTTCGTAATATAGATCATTAACAGCCATTTCAGTTTGTAGCTGTTAAGAATGTTATAAAATTAAGGTAATCGGCAAATGACAGCGCTTCTCAATCTTGTGATCAACACGTCATATTGACTTTAACAGTCGCGGTGTCCAGGTCCCGCTTCATGTCTTCTAACTGCTTCATATCTTGCACTGAGGTTTCACATTTCTGCACAACCAGGGAGTGGTAGAAATGGATTGCAAATGCCACGAATACTATTAACACTGGAACAAAATATGGCAAATGTTACAAAATTGCAACATACCTGATAATGCTGTTTTAAGAACTACTAACTTAAATTAAATCCCAAATTTTGGTGTTCAGTAAGTTCTGAAAATATCACGTATTATTTTAAAATAGCTATAAAGTTGTGAGTTCGACTACTTAGTAAAATACCATAGCATACATAGGTACCATACCATACCACACATAGAAATACTTTAACAAAGATTAAAGTTTTTATTTTTAAACTTTTACAATGTGCAAGTTTTAGTTTCAGTACTCTATCAAGTACTTTGTGACTGTTAAAATATAATATCTTCACTATACAGACTAAACGGTCTAGCGCAATGATCTGGTCTACTCTCTACTTACAATCTATTTCTCGGACAACGTTAATCAAAAAACGTCACAAGGTGACATGTCCCAACTAATCTGAAATGACCAAAGTTTTCCATCTCTTTTTTTCTGTTTCATTGGAAAAAGATAGCATAAATACAACTAAGATAAGTTTAGTTTTTACACAACAGAATTATTAGTCCGTTGTGTCATTTAATTATTTTGTCAAAATCCGTACCTGGGATGACGATAATAGTTGCCGCTGTAGCTGCTGCAAAGGAGTAGTCCCAGAACTTCACCCAACATAGTATCGCTATTTCTACTAGGAACAAAAACAATCCTGGAAGAAAAACAGGAACGGTTATGATTTTTTTATTTTTTTTCTTAAACTTCTTAAATTAAATCAGCTAGCATACGAGTTACATAACTAGAAATGCTACTCGATGTGATGTAGATACAAAAAAATGCTACCGTCCATAAACACTTTTGTAAGATTTGTAAGAAAAAAAAAACAGGCGGAACTACTTAGTTCAGTTTACATTTTCATAACATCAGTACTTACTGATGTTATGAAAATGTAGGAAAATATTAACATCAGATAATGTTTGGTTATTAGTCTTGGTGCTAATTTCAAATATATTAATATTAAATATTGCTAAATGGTTAAATACTCATTACTCATTACCAACAAGGCCATTGGTGGTGATGTTTTGCTACTTCTTCGGGTGGGGATCCACCCATCTTGCCTACTCTTGTCGCGATAATGACAATATCATGTTCCGGTCCGGAGAGTAGAATAGCCGGTAGACTTGCACAACTATTTTCCTAGGATTCAATTGTCAGATACAAACTTGGTGGCCGTGGTACTGCATTGAAAGTACGCTTTTTTCAATATTTTTTTAATCGATTCAGAAATGATGAAAATTCGATTAACTAATTAATCTCCTATTTTTTGAAAAGTTGGTAAAAAGTAAGTATGATACCAGTAACTGGCTTACAGTTGCTGGTATCATACAATCATATCTGCAGAATTTAATTGCATAAAAAAATATTAAATCCCTTTTGTTGTGAAAGGTCAGACAACAAGCACACCGGTCCCCAGATGGTAAAAAACAACAGTGGCCTATAATATCTATAGATATATTTAATAGGTGCGTCGTTATCTTTCTGCGTCTTGTCTTTCTGTTAGGCTTACTGTGCAAGTCTTCCGGCTACTCTACCCTCCAGACTGGAGCATGGAACATTATGTCGACAGGAATAGATAAAGCGGTGGTTCCCTCCCCGGACAAGTCTCAGAACTCTACCATCATTGAAAATTCAACAACCTGTACTAACATAACTGTGAACTTACCTAATACTGTACTAAACGCCCAAGCTAACTCGATGAAGCCTCTCATTCTTTCATGAGGCGAATCTCTTAGAGCTCTGCTGTGGTCTCCTGGCGACTCTATTTTGCTTACAGCATCAATATTTGGCAATAGGTACGTGGATATCATAAGGGCGAATATATGGACTGCTACTAAAACTGTCGTGCAAATGGAAAACATTACAAACAGCCATTCAGGAACGTTAGTTGGTTCATTGATTTGCAATTCTACCATCGCGACCATTGCGAAACCTGAAAATAAATATAAAAAAAATGTATCTTCGGCTATAAAAAATGGAATGAAAAACTTAGTAGTGATGTTTTGTTCGAGTTTTGGCGCCATCGAGAGAAAAGATGGTAAAAGTTTTTTTATAATTATTGAATTTCGCGTTTGTATTGAGGGGAATAAGTCAATTTTGGTGGCATTTTGTACAATTTTAATCAGTAAAAGTGCACAAATTAAATAATCATGAAGAAATTAGCGTACCTATCGTGTATTTCCTCGTTGCCGCCAAATCTCACTACACGAGCTTGAGTAATGAGGTCACCGCTTCACTCTAGACCCTGACATGGCTTACTGACGGTTTATGACTGATGACTAATTATAACTGATTATAATTGATATAAAATTTGATGCAAATTTCAACTTGTCTAATGGCAAAATACTAACGTGAATCTATATTAATTATGACCTATAAGTTGACTAAGGCTGAATGATAGATGGTAAAGGCCAAACGTAATAAATTCTAATGCTTACCAGATAAGAGTTCTGATGTAGTTGCAGTTGCTTTGAGTTTCGCACGAGACATGTGCAACCTTCGCCATGATAATCCATCTGGTGAGGGCGTCCCTTGCGCTTCTTCCGTCCAAGGTTGTGGCGGCACTGCTGGCATTGCAAGTGCTACTTCACTTACACTCTGAAACATAATAATTCTTGTCTCATTAATATTATAAATTGGAAAGTTTGTATGTTTGTTTGTAACTCCTTCACGAAAAAACTGCTAAACCGATTTAAATGAAATTTGTCACAAATAGAGGGTAACTTGGATTAACACATGGAATAGTTTTTATCCCGAAATGTTCCTGTGGGACATTGATCACGCGGGCAACGGTGCGGGCAACAGCTAGTCTTATATTTAAAAAAAATAATTGTGTGTGTACTTATGTATACGCGTTAGAAGTTATACTTCTTCAGCGTAATAATATAAAAATCTTTTTAAAAATTTTATCTTTTGCCTTATTTTACTTTTGTAGACAAAATGACACTAACCATAGAAATAAAGAAATATTGTGAATACAGTTGTCAGTTCTCACGCAAACATACGTAGATGTCCTTACTTTTACTTTGTTGGCACCTTTTTTTGAAAAACTAAAATGTTATCTATAGCTAACTTCATCATGTCGGTTTTTCGTGACGGTGTGCGCGCGCATCGTAAAAATTTACCCTAATCATTTTTTCCTAACGCGCCAAAAGAAGTATAACTTCAAAAAAAACAACCTTTATTACGCGTGGTCATCCAATCACGCCTGACCGGATAGCCCAATTTAGCTAATTCTTGGTATGTTGTATATTGTCAGGAAAAGTTTCTTATGAAAAGAAAAACCGAAAAAAAAATTCATTGAGGATGGGAAAAACAATGCTTTTTAATATATTTAAACCTAGTTATCTGTTAATGTCAAGCGTCATGAAGTTCGCCGGGTCGGCTAGTCTTTTATAAATTCAACTACATTTAGACATGCGTATATCGTGAACTGTATTTCATAATAATTGAAAGCAGTGAAACTGCAAATACCGACTTGGATTGCAATAATTGACCCACGTGAACTTAGCATGCAAAACTCTCGAAAATTAGTTTTTTTTATCGGAATGGGTTTAAAACCGTTTGTACCGGATTGTACCAACTTTTTTTTCGTTTGTACCTCAATAGCTAAAGGGGGCCTAAAAGGAGCCCCCGTACCTAATTCTTGAAAATCATTTTTTTTATGGGAATGTGTTTAGAATCGTGTGTACCTGATTGTACCAACTTCAGTTAAATTTTACCTCAGCCGTTGAAGGGGCCCCAATAGGGACCACCATTCCTAGTTCTTAAAAATCTGTTTTTTTTTGATCGGAATCGGTTAAAAATCGTTTGTACCTTATTATATCAAAATTTATTTCGTTTGTACCTCCATAGTTGAAGGGGGCCGAACAGGGCCCCCATGCAAAATTGTTGAAATTAATTTAATTTCGTATGTATCTCATTGTTTTAATTTAAATCTCAATAGTTAAAGGCCTTATTTGGCTCAAACAGGGCCATGTCGAATTCTTGAAATTGTCGAAGTGCATAAAAACTCCGATTTAGGTCTACCTAAAGATATTCTATTTAAATTCAAAATTTGTACCACAATGATGAAAATGTGAGTGCAAACCTTAGTCTAAGTCTCCCTCCCATAAGGTTATTCGCCCAAATTTATCAAAGGAATGACCACTGGGTCCAAAATCATGTCTCAAGGTTTTTGAAACTTTTGAGGTTGTAGCTTGGTCAAATCGATGCACGATTTTGTTGATTGTTGTAGGTAGTTCGAATTGACCTAGTTACAAACCTCGAAAGTTTCAAAAACCATGTAACATGATATTGGGCCCAGTCGCCATTCCTTCGTGGAACAAACGACGAATTTGTGTAGATTGCATTACGGGAGACCTAGACTATGGTTTACACTCACTCAGACAATAGCGTGCATCGATTTGACCAAGCTACAAACCTCGAAAGTTTCAAAAACCTTAAGACATGATTTTGCACCCAGTGGTCATTCCTTTGACAAATTTGGGCGAATAACCTTATGGGAGGGAGACTTAGACTAAGGTTTGCACTCACATTTTCATCATTGTAGTACAAATCTTGAATTTAAATAGAATATCTTTAGGTAGACCTAAATCGGAGTTTTTATGCACTTCGACAATTTCAAGAATTCGACATGGCCCTGTTTGAGCCAAATAAGGCCTTTAACTATTGAGATTTAAATTAAAACAATGAGATACATACGAAATTAAATTAATTTCAACAATTTTGCATGGGGGCCCTGTTCGGCCCCCTTCAACTATGGAGGTACAAACGAAATAAATTTTGATATAATAAGGTACAAACGATTTTTAACCGATTCCGATTTAAAAAAAAAACGGATTTTTAAGAACTAGGAATGGTGGTCCCTATTGGGGCCCCTTCAACGGCTGAGGTAAAATTTAACTGAAGTTGGTACAATCAGGTACACACGATTCTAAACACATTCCCATAAAAAAAATGATTTTCAAGAATTAGGTATGGGGGCTCCTTTTAGGCCCCCTTTAGCTATTGAGGTACAAACGAAAAAAAAGTTGTTACAATCCGGTACAAACGATTTTAAACCCATTCCGATTAAAAAAACTAATTTTCGAGAGTTTTGCATGCCAAGTTCACGAGGGTCAATAATTGTCAACTAATAACGCAAAAAATAAGATTTTTTTACAATTCCCTTTATATTTTAAAAACGTACTTCTAATTCGGAAATTATATAATTGACAAAGAAATGTAGTAGAAGTCGACTAACATACCTAAAAAAAAAATCGAACATGTGTCGCATGTAGTCGCGTGGCTAAATTGTCTATCAGGAACATTTTTTCCTACTTTAACTATCCTATTTGTCAATCCAAGTTCCACTCTACGTGGGTGGAAAGTTTCATGAAAATCGGTTCGGCAGCTTTTACGTGAAGGAGTAACAAAAAAAACATAAAAACTTTCGCATTTATGATATTAATATATCCTCCTGATAACTGAAACAATATACTCGTAATAATCAGAGAAGTTGTTCATTGGGCTACGACTTCATTTTAGTTTCCCTTTATTTAAGGGATACTGCACTGGTACAGTGGTATCTATGTTTAATATAAAAATATACGGAATAGGTTGAAAGGCGAAAGCTTACCCTAATTGATTGACTACACTGGCATGGACTCTGCAAGTAGCTTGGGCTCAATAGAACAGTGGTAGCAGTAGATTTGCTGGTCAGCATTCCGCCGGTAGGAGTGACACTGCCGTTTGGTGTTATCCCTCCTTTTAGGTACTCGTACTCCAAGCTATGTGGAGGGGTTAGGGATATCGTCGGGCTGTCTGATGAGGTCAGTTTTAGTCTGAAAACACAAAAAAAAACAAAAATAATTTTCGGCTGAAATTAAAAAATAAGCTGTCGACATCCCTCATTAACGTTAACTACTACCATTTCCTTCTTTGCTAGAAGACTTGGTATGGTCTTTACATCATCAGGGTATGGACCATATACATATTGTTCTATGGTATGGACTAACACAGCAGCCTAAAATTGGTTTTTGGTTATTTTTGATTTGAGTAATAATGAGTTGGCTAATTCTTTTTGTATTGTATTAGTTGTCAGGTTAAGGAAAGAAAGGACAAGAAAGGGAAAATTGCAGGGAAAACAATACTTTACTTTTTTACATACAACTGAACGAGTGTAACGAAGTTCGTAGGGACAGCTAAAATAATAAATAAATATATTATATACAAGTTACCTACACAAATTTAATTTCACCCCAAAGTAACCAAATTATAAGCTTGTGTTATGGATGTTAGTTGACGATTCTAATACATAGAAATATTTAAATAGATACCAGAATAAATTTAATAAAAACCCCGATCCGGAAATGACATCTAAATATTCATCACACAAATGCTTGCCCAGTTTGGGAATTGAACCCGAGTCTCGCGGTTGCTCAGTCAAGTTAGGCGTGTACCTACACTAGCCACACGACCAACGAGGCAATCAAATAAAATATGGAAACTTACTTAGGCGGATATCCACTTTCATAGCTCGGTGGTTTGCCATAAAAAGAGCAGGGGTCGTTGATACCTAAGCTCCTAGGTCTGATATCAGGCCTGGATCTGTAGGGTCTGGGCCTGTCGTATAAGTGGTCGGTGGTGTTGTATCGTTGTAGAGATCGTGGCTTTGGTTTCCCGCTTGGCGGAGTCTGCGTGCATTGATCGATACGTTGGGCCTCTTCGACACTCGTTACGAAGCTCGCTTCGGATATCTGTAACAAATAAATTCGATTAAAAACAATATGGCGAATATCTACCTAAATAATATGCAAAGCTGCAAAAAACCGACTTCGATATCAATGATTAGATAAATTATCTACGTAAACAAAAATTAAGTATTTTCCTGTATTTCCCTGAGAGTGGGATTCCAACATCAGATTAAGATAGGAAGGGGACCATCTCGAAAGTCCTGTCTTAGAAATAAAAAAAAATAGAATTGGGTTAGAAATGATGAACGAATCGAATGATATACATAAAAAATTATTAGGAGTGGAACATATAACCTTCTTTTTCGAAGTTGTTTAAAAAGCAGATTACTATTGATAGTATTATTTCATGCTAAATTTTTAAATAGAACTATCGCAGCAATGGCAAAAATAATAATAATCAACAAATTTAACCGTAGGGATGCGATAACATTATTGCATTCTATTAGAGTAACACCGAACCTAAATTGTGAGAACCCACTAGAGCTTTCAGTTTTACAACGATTCGTTCGGATTGGTGTCACTGATGGGCTTAGCTTTTGCAGTTGCGTTGGTGCTTATTGAGTCAAAGGTTTAAAGGCACTCATAGTCGTCTGTTAACATTTAATCTATCATTAAGTCACAACTTTGTATTACAAATGTCACTTAATAAGTGATTTAATGATATATGACGTTTCTGAGAGCCGAGTGAGACTCGCCTTGGCAAAGTGAATACTAGCCTTCTTTGATGCCATGATAGTTCACCTTAATAAACGAGCAACGCCCCTTGAAGAGCATTAATTAAGCGACAACATAAATTTATAACAATTGAATAAAGCTATTACGGCTAACCAAGTATTCAATTGTTTTAAATCTATTGTTATGGACCATGTGTTTTGTGCGGTAGTATTCACTGCCCTATCAATCTATTATTCTCTCACCAAGTAGGTGGTCTGACATTGGTTATATGCTATAAGATAGAGACACATCACTCGAGCGTGCAAATATACCTAGGTATACATCCCTACATTACGGTAATCGGTATTTTTTATTTTTAGTGTGGGGCAACAATTGTTTCACTTGAATACACAGAATTCATTTTAAGTTTAAGTAAGCATATAAATATATATTTAAGGGTCGGTCAATCTTGCGCCCGTGTATTGCGTCCGTGTACACTGTACAGGTCAGTGTTCAGGTGGACGCAGCATCATATGTATATATATACCTATATTACTAGTTATTCCGGGGAACTTCGTTCTACCAGTTCAGTTTTTGTGGCAAAAATTAAAATGTTTTTCCTAGATCCCTCAAATGCTAACGGGATAAATAGTATCCTATGTCCTTTTCCTGGTTCTAAGCTACCTCCCTATCAATGTTCAGTCAAATTGCTTAAACTGTAGTTGAGTTATAAATAGTGTAACTAACACAGGGTTACCTTGAAATAAACGGGCAAAAAACGGGTAAAATAAACGGGTAAGGGGGTAAAGGCCTAAATTGTAATGCATTTAAAATTCATAACCTAATTGCAATATTAGTATGATTCATGACGTCACCGGCCTGCGAATGTGACTGCCGTTGGGGGGAACCAGTTTAATGCTTTGTTTCCGTTATAACCATGCATTTTGTTTTTTGCGTGGGATGAAAATTCTCTAATCGTTTCTTAAAATTTGGCTGCTACTTTAAATGTCACCCTGAGTACATAGATGTATTATGTACTTCTAGAAATAAAAACGATTCGTGTCTAAGACTGCGTAATTTTTCCAGAAAGCAAAAAGTATTAAATAAAAGCGTAAAATATATTTACAACTCCCTAATTGTAAAAATATTTTACGAACAATGAAAATCTCAATAATTATACACTACACCTATAAATATCCTAATGTCATGAATATATTTTATCGCAGCAGTATTAAAACTTGTAAGGATTTTTATGTGAAAATATATGTACAAAAAGTGATTTATGAGAGATGATTACCTTCATCTACTATTATTTAATTTCGTTTTTTTATTTTATTCTGTGGGAAGTAAGATCTGGCTTTTTGTAACGCAGCTCTGAATTTGTATTTATACTAGCCTATGTTCGCGTGTTCCCTTTAGAGATATTTAAATATAACTCAGTTCGTATTTGCATTTAAGGATTAACCACGTAGCAGGAGCTACGGCGTAGCAAAATCGATAACACTAAAATTAAAAAAGTTTTATAAACCCTGACAAAACCTATGTGTGATAAAACTATGTATTTTGATCACGCTTTCAAAAAATATCACATCGAAATTGGTCTATCCGTTCAAAAGTTATGATCCCACAGACATACATATAGCTTACATCACATAACATATAACTTATAACACCCCACTTTTCTGCTGAGGGTTAAAAAAGGCTGTGATTAAGGTTCATATAGCGCTGAAAGTACCCTAAATAATGCGCACGAGGGGATGTCAGACATGGTTTCCAAAACTTTTGTAACATGGCTTTGAAGAGGTACGCCGCTTGAAGCTATATATTACAAATTAGCCATTCAAAAAAATAAAAAGATAGTCCGTTGAAGTTAGCAAACCTCGCGGTTAGCAACAAATTAGCTATTCAAAAAAAAAAAGTAAATGAGCAGTATAGTGGAACCCATCTGACAAAACAAAGGCGAAGCTTAATGTAACATCGCCGGCAATGTAAAAGGGGCCAAGTCATATTGGTGGTAATTTTGTTGCGCACTCACTAAAATAATTTTAAGTTATCGCTGGCTTCTTTCAACGAAAGAAACAGAAAGGGACAAAACACTTTTAGCGCTTTCAAATTAGACCGTACACTTCATTTCTACAGACGTTTAAACTATTACTCGGAAAACGTCGATTAAAAACATCGCGATTTGACATGTTCGGACTAATCTGACGTGTCTAAAACGTTCCATCTCTTTTGTTTTTGTTTCATTTGAGAAAGATAGCATGCATCTAAAATAAGTTTAGTTTGTTAACAGTGGAATTACCACCATTATCTTAAGCCCTATTTCTGATTCTTTTTTACTCACTATTTTTCTCAGATCCATAACATTCATGACATTCCTAATATGCTAATGGTGTCAGATATAATTTCCTCTCTTGTGAACATAAATTGTATACGTAAGTATATAAATATTATTCAGATTTTCATTATTTAATTATGATAAGATAAAGAACAGAAGACTGTGAACAAAATTATGCATATTGTATTTATTCATTATTTTTTTTATGAGAATTGTTATATTGTAAGTATAATACGTTATTGTTAGTGAACGTAATTGGTCAAGAATTTCGGCTCGTGCTCACGCCTAATGTTGATGGTTATTTGGGCTCGGGTTCGATTTCTGACAGAAAACACGGATGTCTGTGTATTCCTGGGCATGGATGTTTGCTAAACTGTTACTTAAAGTATTTTATTTCAGTACCTATTTTGTATCTCAAATATTTTATAATGATAAAAAGTATCTTTAAAAATGAATCGCTAAATGTGTTGGTAAGCGCATAACTTCCGATCGACTTGACTAATTTACCTAATTTTTTTATTACTGTATTAGTTATTATCAGGAGAAGGTTTTCATGAAACGAAAAACAGGGAAAGTTGCAGGGAAAATGGGAAAATAAATCTTTATTATTTCACATACTGAACGGGTGAAACGAAGTTCGCCGGGACAGCTAGTTGAATATAAAAAGTTATTTGCCTGAATGACTATAACACAGTATATAAAGAGTTGTGGCGTTAGATCAATGTGTGTGTATTTTAGTGTCATTTGTAATTTTTTTATTATAAGAAAGAAAAAGCTTTATACCTATATCCCCGACGAGGTAGGCAGAGGCACAACCATTTTTATTGTCTAGGGTATCAAACATGCAGACGCAGGAATTTTTCATAGTGCAAAATAAATAAAATACAATACTATTAATAGGGGAAATTCTGTAGAATAAAATAGAATCTATAGAAATAAAAAAAAATGTAAAGTGTTAAGCAGTTACTGTAGGTAAACCACTTTTTAAGTCGCTCAAATATTACTTACTTTTATCTTATTTAAGTATCTAGGCTTGTAAAAGTATTTGTTTAAATCAAACATGACCTAAGTACATATTAGGAATTTCACATTTCAGAAATGGTGAGATACTGCGTATGCCTAACCAAAAATTTAATACTAATAAAACAATGTATTATGTATGTATTGTATATATGAATGTATTATGTATAAAAGTATATTGCATGGCCTATCTTATGTACAAACAAATTAAATAAAAACAAAATAACCTTAAATCACTTAAATCGAAAGAATATTTAACTTACTCTTAGAGAAAACATATTAAACTTTAACGGGATTTTTGCAGAAAAGTAGGTTCCTACAACAAATAAAGTATTTATGTAATAAATATTACCTTAATATTATTAAAGAAATCTTCGTTACTGTGGAGTTTGTTACGCAGTTGCTCTCCTGATTTGTTAAATTTAGAAATGGTGGTAGTAAAAGGCAGATATTTTGTGAGTCTGGTTGCTGGGTGTTTATTTTGCCATATTTTTTCTCCTAACTGGTTAGGGTTAAAAGCATTGGTAGTTTGTGATATATATAAATCGTCCCACTGAAATATTTACTAATATCTCTTTTTTAAAATTAATTCTAATAAATAATGAAGCTTCTTATAAATAGAATAAGTACTTTGATTAAATATTATAATATATTATATCATACGTTAATAGTTCATATGAATAAATATTAATAAAATTATTTGCATACCACAATGTAATAAAATATGTTGGTAGGCTTTGTTACAACTTTTGAACACGATTCCACAAATAAATATTTTCATTTCATTTCGTTAGCTACAGTGAGTAAAGTGAATACCGCCATAAACCATAAGAATATTATGGCGAGCACCACCATTGTGATGACAGAAATAGAAATATGAAAATCGTTTATCTTACATGACGACACACACACACACACGAGACACGAGAAACACACACCACACACGAGTAATATATGATAGATTCATCATATAAAGAAGATCTGGTGAAAGAAACTCAACGGGCTACTCTTTTTTTCTTATTTTACCATATGAGGTAGTAATTCATTATAAATTATTATTTATAACAGATTTATGAGGAGCAATTAATCCCAAGAACTCTTACCCGTTATATATAATACATGTTCAACAAGGGTTTATTAACTTTTTCAATTTGATACTTTTTGTAAATTTATTTGATTGAAGGTCTTTTATATAATCGGGAAGTCTTTAATAAAAATATATACATTGGCCCATGAAAGAATGGATTCCTCTGTGGAGGCGAGAAATTATATACAACAGTAGACAAAACAAGACAACATATATATGTGAGAATGTGGTTCTTTTCCTCCGTTATGTCCCCCTGGTGTCCCGGGTTGAAGAATGTAGAAGAATCTAGCAGCTTGTAAGAGGCGAGCAAAGGAAAAAGGCTTAAAAAGTGCTGAGCATCAAATTGTCTGTATAGGATCCACCATCTCAGTTATTCCTGCCATCATAATGACAGCGTCATGTCGTAGTCCTGAGGGTAGGGTAGCCGGTAGACTTGCACAATTATTGGGCCTAATACCTGGACCACAAGAGAGCGAGGCACCTTAAAATAGCTTTGGTGTCTTCAGAGTTCAGGCCACAGGTGTCTTTTATCATATGGAGAAACGTGTGGTTGTATGCTATTTTGTTACTCGAAAAAATCTGATCTCAAATCTGAAATCTGAATTATTCCTCTTTTGCAGAGTAACTGAGTAATAATTATCCAGCGACCGAAATGGAATTAAATAAAATTAAACGAAATAGATGAGCGAGGAGTATATGATGCTTTATGCTATTATTGGGTAGGATTTATAATTATATAACTAGCTGACCCGGCAGACGTTGTTCTGCTACTTTTTTTAAATGTGATTTTAGTACAAAATTCGGTGTGAGTCACCCTTGTCACTTGGGGGTATGAAAAATAGATGTTAGCCGATTCTCAGACCTACTCAATATGCTCACAAATTTTCATGAGAATCGATTAAGCCGTTTCGGAGGAGTACGGTAACGAACATTGTGACGCGAGAATTTTATATGTAAAATTAACTCCCAACTACAGAAACCCGTGGATGCATTAAAGAATGTAAAAAAATGGCTGACGTCTTTAAAATATACACAATCGTTTCATCACACAATACAGATAAATAATACTTTAATAATTCTAAGTTTCTCATATTTACTATAATTTTGCTACAAAAACGTAACATCCGTACTCAGGTGTTTATGAAAAAGTGGCTAAAAAACACCGCTCGATGATTTAAGTGTCGGTCGGACAACGCGACATGACTAGCGGCTAATATTAATAACCTATCTATGATTAAAGATTGTGCTATTTTAGATCAGTTGCCATGTTACCACTGTTTGTCTATATATATAAAAGAAAACCATGTTAGTTATACTATTTGTAACTCAAGAACGGGTAAACCGATTTGGCTGAAAGCAGGCAAGGAAGGCAGGAAGGAGGCAGCTTAGAACCAGTCGGAGGTAGGATACTTTTTATCTCGTTTAACTGTTTAACTGTGTCAAAAATAGGCAAAATAACGTCTTAAATTTTTCCGAACCAACTGAACTAGTGAAACAAATTTTGCCGGGACGACTAGTTTTTCAATAATTAACAAAATATCTTAACAACAAAATTTTGGAAGGCCTGTTTTATCTGTAGATATGTTATTAATATTGGCCGTAGGTTGGAATGCACCCATGGCTAATTGCAAGGAGCGGACTATCCACCAAAGGCTCGTCGTGCTTGACAGTTATTTGGGATATCGATTAAAAAAAAAACATAAATTTGCTATGGTTGTCCATTTCTGTCATCAATGGCCATTACAGCTTTTGTTTCCTCATCCCTAGTACCTATCTGATTTTATGATAAATCCAAATTTTTCTATTTTCAAATTTACCGAAAGAAATAAAAATAAATAAATAAATACGAAACTCTTGATTATTTTGAAAACAGTTAAAAGAGCATTTTCGTGAGATAGCAGATCTTTCTGGTTACGTATCTTTTATGTTAAGTGTGTGTATGATTAACATTAGTTATCTTAACCGTGAACCAGATCTACTTATTTCATTTGATATTATCTTTTTACGGGTTTTTGGAAGAAATTACTTTTACCTCGCCTCTATGGTCTACCGGTCCGGCGTCGGACTTGACTTCTTGAAGTCCCGGGTGCGAACCGCGGGTCGGAAAACAAAAAAAAAGTAGAAAATTAATATTTTCAATTTTCAAATAAAAATAACATTGCCCGGGATTGGATATGTGCCTGGTTTGCAACAGGCTTGTCACCTATCACATTGTGGGACTTAGTGTATTCGGCTAGTCGTGGGTGCCCTGGTTGTGCCTCTGCCTACCCCTTCGGTAATATGGCCGTGAAGATTACTTTCATCTCTAAATTACTTTCATTAGAGATAAACTCGCCCTTTGTACTTTTGATTTATTTCCTTTTTGATTCGTTATGTAATATCTGCTGTAAACAATAAAGGTAGAAAAATATTTTTTACCGTTTCCGTGGATGACCGCAGTTGCGAATCTGAGTGTAAGGGATACGACCAGCGAACATGATCTTTTCTGTAAACTACTACAGAAGAAGTATCCTTATACATTAAGATATTTTTCAAACTAAATTATCAACATTAAAAACTTAGTTTCAAGTTAAAAGATTTTCATTTAACAACAACTACGTCTTCACTATCACTCGTTTCACAAAAACTGAGATTAGCATAATAAGACAACGCAGATTTATGATGGAAACAATAAAAACTTAAACACCTCTGTTTTTAGTCGTTGAAATTCACATGATTTTAGTTTATTTTATTTTAAAAACGCACATTATTTCATGAAACTGAATAGAATTCAAATCTTACATTTTCAATAGATGTATTTTAGGTCTAGGAAAATCAAATCATCTTAAAATTCTGGTATTAGGATACTAGGTCCGGGCTTCTTTGCAGAATAGACCATCTGTCTTCCTGCCAGGCAGCTCGTAAAAGGCGAGCATAGCCGTCACTAACGCCGTGACATCGGACTAGGTGGTAGAGTTTCGCAGCGACTCACCCGGATTTGTACCACCGCCTTACCTATTCCTGCCGCCATAACGTCATGACGTGTTCCGATTCGGAGGATAAGGAAGCCGGTAAACTTACTTTATTTATGGAATAGGTGGCGGTTTACCTGATGGAATTGATCTCCGCCGCCCACGACCAGTTAAAACACCAGTAGTCTCACAGTTGCATTGCCGTCCGTTTTAAAAAGGAATAAGTACTTTTCTTGAAGGTATTCAAATCGTAATGTTTCGGAAATTGCCTCTGGCAATAGATTCCATAATAGTGTAATGCGAGGTAACAATGTATACGAAAACTTGCAGTAAAATCATCACATCCCATCACCTCTGTCTTTTTGACACTGACCTTTAGGCCGAACTTGCAGTAAGTATGTGCCTAAGCAGTGACGGATTTAGGCTTGCTGCCGCCCTAGGCCCCGTTCGATGCGCCGCCCTTTTTGATAAAACGAATTTCATTAATTTTGATCGAATATTTTAATTTTAAAATAACTTTATTTATTCGGTATTATTTTGTTAAATATAACTAATAAACACGACAGATAAATAAGTTTTAAACTTTAGACAGATAAATAATATTTTTTTTTAAATATTAATCAATTTGAATTTTTTTTTCCTGGCTTTGATCCGCGCAAAAACGTCAATTATATCATCATAATTCATTTCTTGGACTAGTTGAGCTTTAATAGACAGTAATGCAAGAGCATTAAGTCTATCTTGGCCCATGCTTGCACGTAAATAGGTTTTTACCCTTTTTAGTGGAAAAAGATCTTTCTCCTGAACAATTTGTAGCTGGAATACTCAAAAAAATACGGAGAGCAATGTCCACATTCGGATAAACATCTCGAAGACTCCGTGAATGCAATACATTGGCTATTTTTTGTGCAGAGCGTACATCTTCCGTATTTGCTAAGGAATCTTTCAGTTGACAATGTAAATGAATACATTCATTGCCTAACGTTTCTTCCAAATCGTCAGGATACTTACTGACTAGGTTATTGGCGAGATTTTGCAATTCGTTTTTATCTATTCGAGATAAATCATCGAAAAAATTGAAATTTTCGTAAAGCTTTTCATATGCACTTTTACGCCCGGCCAATTGTACACTCAGAGTATCTAGAATAGGGTAATAAACATTTGTGCGAAAATGTTCTTGTCCAGAAGAAGGTGTTCTTTCATTTACCCCTGACTCATCTGGCTGAAGTGGCTCCGCTGGTTGTCATATGGAGAGGTTTACATATTATTATATTATATGTTACATATATGCGTAATAACCACGTTGACGAATAACAATGTTTGATTTCGACCATATTAAAATTCTTTGTGAAGAATCAATCAATCAAAAAAAAATCGAACTTTAAATAGGTTATTAATAGGGCTATCACCATTGGTGATCAACAAGATCATTGGTGGTAGAGTGCTGTGCGGCAACTTGCCTAGATAAAGATTCACCACCTTACTTATTCCTGCCATCATGATAAGTGTTTGACACTGTCTTCCGGTCCAGAGGGTAGTGTAGCCGGTAGACAAACATTAGGCCTAACACTCTAACCACAAGACAGTGATGCAACTATGATATCCATAGTGTCTATGCCACGGTTGTCTCATACCATCTGAAGCCGTAGCCGTGTTATTATTTGCAGCCTTACCATACAAAAAGCATAACGTCCTATTCTAGTATGTAAAACCATCCTACATGTCAAAAATATACTGACTTGATGCATTATTTGCCAAAATATCGGTAGTTACGGTATGTTGGTTGTATACAGTATATTTACTCTATCACTACCAGTTACGCTAAAAATAGAAAAATGAAATTTAAGAAACGCATTAAGTACATACCTTTTTAACATATTTTTATTTCAAGCGTAGCGCTCTTGTTTTGTGTAAACATGTAAAATACCCTCACCCGAACTGCTTATAATAGTCCAGTAAAAAGTTAAATGAAACCATGATCTGACCAGTTTTGGCGCAATGAGTAAAATGTGTTCATTAATACTTAAATAATGATATTATGAAAGAAATTTTGATTAAAATTAAGGGGAAAGGGATGAAAAAAAAAGGTTGAAAAATTCCTTTTTTTTAAATAACTTAATAACGGTAGGAAATAGAAAAAAAAGTTTCAAGTATAAGTTGTAGAGAAAAAAATTCTACACAAAAAAGTTCCTCTTAATTTTTTTTGTTATCTGCTTTAGTTTAGCTGCATAAATTAAATTAAATTTAATAAAAATTAAATTTGCTATGTAATTAATTATAAAAACTTTCAGAATTATTACGGCCCTCTACCACGCAGCGCGCGCATCACATAAATATGTACTAACACTACTACATATGTTTTCCCCTCTACAAATCATTTGTATCATCATCTCAGCAAATTTAATTTTTATTTTTTGCAGCTAAACTAAAGCAGATAACAAAAAAATGAAGAGGAACTTTTTTGTGTAAAATTTTTTTCAATACAACATTTACTTAAAACTTTTTTTTCTATTTCCTACCGTTATTAAGTTATTTAAAAAAAGACATTTTTCAACCCTTTTTTTTCATCCCTTTCCCCTTAATTTTAATCAAAATTTCTTTCATAATATCATTATTTAAGTATTAATGAACACATTTTTACTCATTGCGCCAAAACTGGTCAGATCATAGTTTCATTTAACTTTTTACTGGAGTATAAGTCTCAATAACGCACAATACTCCCGCTTTTAATTAAATAAAACACTCGAATAATAAATAATATTATTAAAACTTTTTTTTTTATATGTTTATAATAACTAATAAGCACATAAATGTAATTATATCACAAGTCAACCGCTTTAATAGGTATACATCAGCTCACAAACTTTAATTTAAAAAAAAATCGAAATTATTGCACTTAGAATTTCAGAAATTATTGAAATTTGTAGATGTAATTGAATATTTTTGCAAGTATGAGGAATATCGAATGATTTTCTTTTAATTTTAGATAAAAATTTCATTTTTTTTACAAATTATTCTGATGATTCAAAAAACATTATTATGGTAGAAGAAATAAATGCCATTTTTCTATGAAAAATTATTTTACAAACAGAAAATGTTCTGACACTTTTGAATGAATATCAAAATGATATTCAATACATGCAAATCTCTAAACAGTATTTTTATTTCACACTAAAAACAAATGAAAAGTTATTCAGATTTAGGAATTTCAAAACGCTCCATATATGTGAGATTAATCTCAATAAAGGAACAGAAAGTAAAGAACATTTCTCGATAAAAATAAAGACTCTATGATTGATCTATTAAAAAATTTACATTTTACCCATACAGATTGAGAAGTGAATTAATAAATTGAATTATAATATATTTTATAGATTTTTTTATAAAAAACTAATTATAATCGATTTTTGAAACTGTTTGTGTTTATTTTTTTTCATCTCTAAAATTTTTGCATTTCAAAAATTTTGCCGCCCTTTGAATTATGCCACCCTAGGCCCGGGCCTCGCGGGCCTAGGGCGTAAATCCATCACTGTGCCTAAGTAGTTATTGCAGGTAGGTTATTGAATTTAGCTGTATATTTCCAAAACAGCTATTAGCAATTAAGTACATTACATTGTTAGATTTGCTAAGCGTTAAATAAATACGGAAGAATATGAATATCTATGTGGTGATTTTGAAGATAGTGACAATATTTTTATCTTAACATGAAAAAAATAATGTTACACATATCTTTAAATTATATATTAAAAGTAGATGCATAAAGTGAACAAACGAGGACAGAAAACAGCAGCCAGAATGTGAAGAATAGGTATTACATATCTTAAGAACAGGACAAGCCCTGAAATAATATGTAGAATGTATCCATTAAAAAAAAATACTTAATAAAAAATTTAAGGGAGGTGGGAACTTTAGGTAGGGTTGTCACATGTGAAGAACGTGACAATCTATATGGTTTCCCCAGCTCTTCCTATATTCGTGTTCTGGTCGCGGAGGTGGGTGGTGGGAACCTCAGTTAGGCTTATCACACTCTGTGTCATTTGGAGGAATATTTGCCACAACAGTTACACTGCTTACGCGGAATTAGCAAATTAAAGGCTTGTTTTACATCTGTTACAATGGATTTCCGCAAAGTAACGCCTGATTCAATAAAATAAAAAAATGTGAATGATGCTTCAATATATTCATACTTTTTTTCCTGGACAAGTCACACAAATTGAACCTAACCAAAGTAAGCAAACGATGTGCTTGTGTTATGGGTGTTAGTCAAAGGTATACATAGATTTATTTGCATAGATACAAGAATAAATTTAATAAACAGCCAGACCCGGAAATACAGACATTTAAATGTTCTTCACGCAAATGCCTGCCCCCGTCGGGAATAGAACCCGAGTCTTGCGGTTGGCCCATGTAGTTAGGCGTGTACGCTAGCCACTCGAACAACGAGGCAGAAAAAAATCATATGCTTGTAAAATAGCGAAATAAATACCTAAAATCAAATGTTTCTCACGTTGCTAGGTAAAATTCAATACCTAGTTAAACTATGAATTATAACGTGATTTAAATTTAACTCCAGAGATAAGTTTTTGACTGCTATATGCCCCCAAAGTCCCAGCCAGCGTCTTCAGCAGTCCTTAAGGCAGCTTTAAATGTGCTTCTCACGTTTCTGTGCTAAATTTAATAGTGGTTAAGCTATAAAATATAAAGTGAGAAATTTAAATTAGGATTAAATATTATATCACCTAACTCAGGAACGTAAATGAATAAACCTTTTAATCAATATTTTGTATTTATTCACATTTCAAGCTAATTTTACACTTTTGATAGTAGTGATAGAAAATTTTATATATTTATTTAATCTAAACTATCTTATTATTTAAATTATTGCTAATTTTTATCGGCACGAAAGTTGGAAAATGACAATACTAGCTGCTTCATGATCGCCTTTTATATAAGATGTAAATTTAGTGGGGAGATCAACATACTAAAAATTAATTTACTTCAAATTCTAAGGCGCACAATGTGTTCAAAAAAGTAAAGGTCTGAAACATAGGTAATATCTTGTACTTGCAATACTATTAAGTATAATATATCAACAAAATAGGTATACAGAATTTGGATCAAAGTAGTACCTACCAGAGACTAGTAATCTTATAATTTACCAGTACACCTAGTACTAGTAGGTAGTACACTTTATATAATATTTACTACTTAAAAAATATGTGTTTATTATAATGTAAATACCTACATAAATTCCAAATAAGAAAAAATCATTCATATAGATCTAAAATAAACAAAAACGGTATGGCTATCGTGCCTGCCCGCGCATCAATAAATTTGTAAAACAGATACAATGACCTAAGTTTGGCCTTGAACCTATAACCTCTTCAAATATTATCTTGAATCTAGATTTCGTGCAAATTTTAAATTGGAATCGGATTTGTGACTTTTTTTCGGATTTTGAACACAACAAAAGCGAATTATTTTTATTTAGTTAGTTAGTAGTTAGTATTTAGTTTAATAGGCAGCTAGTTGAATGACACTTAAGCAGACGGAATCGGCTTTTAGTGGTGGATTTATTAAATTGCGTAGTTTGATGGAAGGGCGTTAATAGGTACTAATTTCATGTACCTACCAAGCCCATTGAAGTCACACTTGATGGTAGCCGGTAATCAGTGAAATGACTGTCTTCCACGCTCTTGTCACGGCTCGTTTCACACCAAACGCACGTTCAAGCCTTATTATCATGAGTCATTGCGTGCTATTTGGTGACAAAACCGTGAGAGCCTTTAATAAATGTATGTTTCCACATTTAAAATGGAGCTAGATTAAACAAGAACTCTAGCAAGTGTAAAGGTACGTATTGCTCATGAAATAACAGATAAGGCCCAAATGGAGCTAGATTAAACAAGGACTGTGGCAAGTGTAAATGGACTTATTACTCATGAAACAACAGATAAGGCCAAATGGAGCTAAATTAAACAAGGACTGTAGCAAGTGTAAAGGGACGTATTACTCATGAAACAACAGATAAGGCCAAATGAGGCTAGATTAAACAAGGACTGTAGCAAGTGGAAAGGGACGTATAGCTCATGAAACAACATTTAAGGCCCAAATGGAGCTAGATTAAACAAGGTCTCTAGCAAGTGTAAAGGGACGTAATGATCGTGAAATAACAGATAAGGCCTAAATGGAGCTAGATTAAACAAGGACTGTAGCAAGTGTAAAGGGACGTATTGCTCATGAAATAACAGAAAAGGCCAAATGGTGCTAGATTAAACAAGAACTGTAGCAAGTGTAAAGGGACGTACTGCTCATGAAAGAGCAGATAAGGCCCGCCACATACGTTGTACTGTTTAGTAGAATTTGCCTTTAGGTATAAGTACTGACAGGCGTACCAAAGAGTAGCGTAAAACAAATGAGAAGCCACTCGAAGTACATACTTTAAAATCATCAAGTATGGACACTTCCACCTCCTTCCCCCACCACCCAGGAAAATTTGTGATATTATATTAGCAAACCGGAGATTAATCATTAATAATATTGCTGAGATCAATGGCATTAGTTATTGCCTTGTACAAAATATTATAACTAAGGAACTGGGTTTTCACAAGGTGTCGGCTAGATGGGTACCGAGATTGCTTTCAGCAGACCAGAAAAGAGTTCGATTAACAATAATTTCAAGTGATTGTTTAAAGCTTATTTAGGCTGATCATGCTATTTTTTGGCACGTTTTATCACAATGGATGAAATCTGGATCCATCATTATACTCCTGAGTCCAAACAATGGAGGAGATCTGGTTCAAAGAACCCAAAGAAGGCGAGAGGGGTTATTTAAGTCGATTATACCAAAAGGGGAAACAATAAATGTTACATACTATTGTAGCCTCCTGAGACAATTATAGAAAAAAAAAAATAAGAAAAACGTCCAAGAATGATTCGTAGAACAATTTAGTTTCACCAGTAGGGTTACTCTTGAATATAGATTTTATGCAAATTGAAAATTTGAATCGGAAATGTCATTTTAGGTACACAGTGATAGCGGATGATTAACATTTAGTTGCAACAAAGTTCGATTAATCCGATAAAACAGTTTATGGTTTATTATTAAGTAAACTTCAATAATTTGCTAGTATTGTATTCAAGAGTACCTAAAGTGACATATCCGATTCCCATTTCCAATATTGCATTAATCGAGATTCAAGAGTAACCCTACAGGATAATGTCCACACCTCAGTAGAGTTAACGGCTAAAATTCATAGCTGTGGCTACGATTTGTTGTCCGACCCTCCTTACTCGTCAGATTTAGCTCTATCAGACTATCACCTATTTCCAAATTAAAAAAAAACATTAAGGTGGATCGAAATTTTCGTCAAATGAAGAGGTGATGTTGAGATTTTCAGGACTTCAAGGAATTATTTTTTTGAAGGTGTAAGTAAGTTGCGAGAAAGATGGAGGAAGTGCATTGCCCTTAACGTTGATTATGTTGAAAAATAAAAATATTTTTTTATTTCATATACATATTTTGTTTTCTTAGTTAGGCTAAGAACTTTTGAATCAAGCCTCGTATGTTTGTATCATTACCAAAAAGCTAAAGTGTTGCATCATTTCAAAAAATCACGAACGTCGTAGATGTAGGTAGTATTTACCTATCTAGATTTTTTAATATTCTAAATATATATGATTTTTTATTGTAGCTAATGTTCTAGAATTTAACCCTGACACAAATGACATATTTAGCGATTATAGAAAGCATCATATGCATATTTATTTAAAGTTTTGATTTCGTGTCGAAATTAGGGCATTATTAACATAACAAAAATGTTACAATAAAATTTAAATAAAATTTTCAATAAATCTTAAGTTTTAAGGTGTTAACAATAGATGATCTTTCAAAATATTTAGCGTAGGATTCAAAGAATGCAATTGGAAACATTTCGAATATCCAACAATCAACCTTCCTAACACGCGAATTTTTAGTTATATATATACGCTTTAACGGAGGCAGCGCGTTAAGCGATAGACGTCTCGGGTTTCACTATTTAATTGTCAATGTTAATAACCTACCCAACTAAGATTAAAGAAACACAAAGAAACTTGACTTCTTGGATAAAACAACAAAAAAAAACAGAAAAGTTTTCGATTATTAAAGATATTTAATATAGTACCTACTGATTTAGGCCAGTTACCAAGTAAAAACACTTATTTTATAATAATTAGGTAATAAAAATATATTAACAAAAAAACTCTAGTATGCCTATCTCTGTCTGTAGATAGGTTATTAATATTGGACGTTAGATGCAAATGCTAAAGCCCCAGGGTTTATAAGTAATAGCTCTTACGGTGCCCTCACGCACTTTCCCCATTTCTAATAAAACTTACACGCCCATTGATCTGGTGTTTAACTTCATTTTTTGTTCGCAAAAGTGAAGTTACACACCAGATCAATGGGCGCGTAAGTTTTATTAGTAAGAAGCTTTACTTGCAGCATTTGCTGTACTTCACCAGAAAACGATTTTAATTTAATTTATTTATCGCACTCACCACACTAATATACATATCTCAATTATTTTGAAAGTCAGTTTCTCTGCAACGAACAAGCACAAGCCTCTTCTGATGATAAGAGACAACATATATGTTACAGATGCGTCGCTGTCGTGTGGCCGGGATGTTAGGTCTATTGTGCAAGTCTACTGGCTACCCTAACCTCCGGGCCGCAACACAACAAAGTCATTATGACGACAGGAATAGGTAAGGCGGTGGATTCCTTAATTGGGCAAATTGCAAAGCACTCTACCACCAGTTGTCTTATTGGTGATGACCTACATTTTAACCAGTAATCGACCCTTACGAGCTGCCTGGCAGAGAGACAGATGGTCTGTTCTACCTAGCGGACCCGGACCAACACGGGGAAAACTTATTTATCCTAGAGAAACTGCTAAAAGTGCCACATAATATTTTAGCTGTTTAAATAAATACATATTGGTTTTGCGTGTTGTTCAATGCGCGTGTGGGAGTGTGCATGTGTGTGTGTAATTAAATAGTAGTGCTACCAACTTATGTGCTCTTAGGCTGAGTGTAAGTTTCGTACGAATTTACTTTACTACCGCGTTTGCGTTTGGACGATCCAAATGTATGAAATAATATAGTTGTTCCGACTATCCGCTAGAGGCGCTGACAGTAACTCCATACATTTAGTTCATTAAACGTAAACGCGATACTAAATAAATCATTTAAAAAACTCACACTTGGCACACTGTAGTTCTTCTTTTTTTATAAATATGGCTTTCAATCGTTTTTCACGACTTATTTAGCCAATGTCAAGTAATGCAACATCCTGTAGTTAAATGGAAACAAAATTGCTATTTTATGAAACACTATCCCACTGTCAGATTTTTACGTACGATTACTTTTTTTAATGGCTAAAGTGTTGGTAGCCTCGGGGTTTTCATAACCTCACCGGACGAGTACCGAAAATAAAATTTCCATAACCACCTCCAGTTTTCTCCAAAAATAGCTGCCATTTTTTACATATTGCGTAAAAAAATACATTAAAATAAAAATTGTCTTGACGTTTTCTTTTCTGTTATTGTTTTTTGTCAGTGGAAATTATAATAGCTACCAATTAGGTATATTAGGCACGCGCAAAATTTAAAGTCGTAAAACTTAAGTAATAAACAAGATTGTCAAAATAATAATTACTTAAATTTATTTTTACAAATATTATAATTTTATGTAATTTATTTTTTTCGTTTAAATTTAATTTTGAAATTTTCTTATTCATCTAAGTAGTGTACTTTTTTAATTTAAATTGTAAACCATGCACATTATATGCCTTATTTTTATAACTACATTACTTATATTTACGAAATTTTACAGAATCATTGTGGTTTATGCCGCTTTTTGTTACTTTATGTAAGTAACGACATACTACTACTTTAAATGAAAATATTGGTATAAAAAACTTTTTTGGGAAACGAGACTGTATTTGTTAATTTTTGAGATAGTCAATATAATGAAGTATTTCGGAATTTAATATTTTTTTTACAAAATGTGTAACATGGGCCGCAAAAGACATTAACGTTAATATGTTATACAACGTTATTGTTCCTACAGGCCTATTTTGTATGGAAATTTTGACATTAAATGTGAAGATAATCCTCGGTGTTTCCAATAAAGATGATGTCGACACCATTTGTACATGAACACAATTGAAGAATGAGTAAAAAGGGTCCTTACGCCCGTATCCCCGAAATGGAAAGCAAAGGTGCAACCAGGCCACCCACGACATGCCGAAGATACTACGTCCAACAATATGACAGATGGAAACCTATCGACAACTTGGCACATATCCCACGCCGGGCAAAGTTTTAATAGAAAATTGATAAAACAAATTTTATTTTTGTTGCCCAATCCGGGGTTCGAACACGGAGTCAAGATTTGACTTATGAAGAACCGGACCGCTACGCTAGACCACAGTGGCGATTGAGAATGAAAACAGTTTTTAGTTATTTTGTTAAATAAGGTTTTTATAAATATTTGATATTAAATTCAATAAGCATCAGCCAATTAATGAAAACACAAAACGCGTGTGTATGATCAAATGTTTTATTATAAAAATATATGAATAATTATTGCCTCACCATTTATCCTTGCTGTCGTGACATTAGTGCCCGCCATGATTGCGTTCCAGTTTGGAGTTTAAAGTACGCATCTTTTAAACTTATGAGCTTAACATCCCAACTCTAGGTTGGGTCTTTCTAAGTTCATTAGTTTTGCCTAGTTGAGAACTTTGCGTTCGATTTCCGAGTGAGGTAGCTTAAAATGTATTTTTCAAATAATAAAAATAAAGTGGACCGGATTTGGATAAGTGCCCGGTTGGTGTTAAGTTTTCCCTCATATCATTTTGTGGGACTATGTATCACATTCGGCTAATGGTGGGTATCCAGGTACCTCCACCTACGCGTTACCTATTCCGGGAAACGAGCGTGAAGATATTTACTTTTTATTTTTATTTATATTACCTAATGGTTAACAAATTATATAACATGAATAATGTTTGCAACGTGTGGTCAAGATCATGGCCAAATTGCGGATGAGCATAGTGAGATAATATTTTGTTATGGATATTAAGAATTACTGGGAAAGTAATATATTTTCCTTATTCTCTGTACTACACCTAACTATCTCACTTTAAATACATACCTACACAAATCTTGACTAAAAAGCAATAAAAACTGTGAATACATATTTTTTTCGTCTTAATAACGTGTTGAATACCATAAAATATATTACGATCGTCGAATGTACCTACCTAATCTGTTGAGGAATCTGAAAGCATTTACAAAATGTAACGCTAAATAAAGATTTTGTCTTTTGTAAATATGGCTTCCAATTATTGTTTTCCACGCAAGGATGGGACTACTATAGTTTTTCCAAACGGGCAATCTTTCAGTAAAATTAAAAAAAATATATTGAATTATGGTTTGATTTGCAGTAATTATGAAAATTCCTATAAATATAATTTTGTTTTCCTATACATGTATTCTGATATACCTAAGTAGAAAAATATTGACTCATTAGTCACGAAGCTTCGATAACTGTTGAACTTATAAAGAAATAATTAGATATCATTTTCAGTTTATAGATATCATTATGAAATTGTTATAAAAATGTTAGCTAACTAATCCGAAATAAAAACGGAATGAGGAACAGGCGGTGGCGCCCTGTGTCCTAAGTCATAATCTTTTTTTTTTTTTTAAAGTCATAATCAAAGCTTGAAACGTACGAGGATAGAATTCATATCGTCATAAACAGGTATAACAGGTATGACATCTCTAGATGAACGCCATGCTCATCCCGCCTTTTACCACGAATGGCGTTTACCTGCTGCGCAAATTTAACATTATAGTAATATTATAGTATTTTTTCTAGGCTAGCTAGTTTTTAACTAGGTTAATTTTAATTTAAATAAAATAAAATTGTCAATTTTATTTTTACTTTTTAAACTTTGAATATAGTTTTTTATTTAAACACTATGGGTCTATTAGATGAAAGAGTTTGCCATCAAACAGAATCCGATTTTACGTTGAGCTTTGTATCCTGTATCCTTTCAAACTTTTTGAGCAAGACAATTTTAGGATCTTCATTTTTCCAGCCTTAACTTTTAAAAAGTAATAACAATATATGGAGTGGGTGCTGGAGCGAACGCGCTCTACTGTTCCCGTATTCATAAGGGTCAAACTGTTAATTTCATAACTTATCCTAAGTTATGAAAATCTTAAAAAAAACATATAAATCTAACAAGTTAACATTTCTAATAAGTTAAAAGGTACAATTTGATTTTTCTTACGTTGTCTTGTCACAAATAAATATGTAAAATATGGGTATTTTTATGTTTATGAAAACTGTATTTTTCGAATAGGTAATGAAATCTAAAAAAAATTACCCTTTTATGACATGTACCTAGTTATTTTGTTAAATAAACAAAATGTAATTTTTCAATATATAATGTAAGTGTAATCTATAATATAAAAATGAATCGCTAAATGTGTTGGTAAGCGCATAACTTCTGAACGACTGGACCGATTTGACTAATTATTTTTTTATTTTGTTACTTATTGTCAGGAGAAGGTTGTTACGAAGAGAAAAATGGGGAAAGTTGCAGGGAAAATAGGAAAAATAATACTTTATAATATCCCATACTGAACCGGTGAAACGAAGTTCGCCGGGTCAGCTAGTTTCAATATAATAATGACCTTTGTTTATGATTGTTTTGGAATAAAATATTTGTTATTAAAGAAATAATAATAATTTAGAAATGACTAACATTGATGACATTTTGAGATAGTCATTTTAAGATCTTAACACCGTGATTTGTTAGTTCGTAGGTATAAACAAAGAAGACAATTTGAATATACTAATATCACAAGTTGCTATAAGTACCTATATTCAAATTGTCTTCTTTCTGGAAGTTTTGCTTAAGTACCTCGTCAATAACTTGTATGGTGTCAAAAGATATGAAAAAAATGTCTCCACAAGTTAAACATTCCAGTAATTACACATATAGGTACCTAATAGTAATATTATTATTAGTAGTAAATTAAAACTAATTACCCGATTATTAATTCTTGACTATTATCTATGAACAGGATAGATATTGCACTGATTTTTTTTGGTAGGTTAGAATCAGATTGTTTTGTTACTGGTTGCGCGAAAAGTGATTTGCGATGTGATTGCTACCCACAAAAACAAAATAATATGATTTTTTAACTAACACCAACAAAAAAATAAAACATTACCATGATCAAAGAAGTATGTAGGTTTAGGAAACAGTTTAGTTTTGTTTGCAGTAGGTAGGTACGCCAATTTGATTTCCTCCCCATGTTGGACCGGGCTCCAAGTGTTTCAGAGGGCAAGGTAGCCGGTAAACTTACTTTTGTTCTAATCCTAATATCCCGGCCTAAGGTCGGCTACGCAACATTACCACCTTCTGGTTTCTTTAGGCGGCGTGAATTTTTACCATCAGGAAATCCGTCTGCTTGTTTGACATCCAATATTACAAAAAACCTACTTGATTCAAGAATAAAAATTTGTTAAAACGGGTAGAATTTCTTTAACGATTCCAATAAATAAAATATTTCAAGTACCTACTATTTCAGTTGCTAATTACTTCTGAGTTAACAATAAGCTGGATCATTAAATAACAATTACGAATTTTATTCCCTGACAGACTTGATTAGATCACTCTAAACCAGTTTTTCAGATTAGACTATTGCTTTCTTAGATGCTATATGCTAAATAATAAAAATACTTAAACCTATGCACTAAACAGGAATCACAAGGAACATAGATAAGTCGTAGCTGTAATACCCGCTACAACTAAAACTACCTCGGGACCCCGGACCATACCTATAGTCCGGTGAAGTTGTAAAACTGCGAGGTTAGCAACGTATTAAAAAAATCAGTGTAGGTAGTACATTCTTCATTTTTGCAAAAGTTGCATTAATCTAAAATTTCGGGGCGTAAGATATTTGCAAAGACTTAAAGAGTACTGGTTTGACATCAAAGACATGGATATCTATCGGAATCGGATAGCGCACCCTGGTTTTACGCGGGATAACTACCTAAATATCAGAAAAAAAAACATGGTTTATCACACAAAACTCTTAGCTATTTCTACAGAAACTTATTCAATGACAGGTTCGCAATTTGAGCAGCCTTACGCGAACGAAGCTTAGTGACTTTTAGATCAGGTACATTAAAAAAAAAACAAATTCGAGAAAAAAATGTCGCTATAATTAGGTATCATGCCAAACAACTCTGCTCAGGTGGGTCAGCCACGCTTTTTCTTGTTTCCATTTCTTGATAAGATTGACCATTAATACATTCAAATTAGTCTTATCTTAAGATCATATCGGCAAGAAATAAAAAATAATATTATATAATTAACACCTATATCTTTAGCGAAGGTTTTACAAGAAATTCAAGGTTTCGAAAATATCACCTTCTGATTAGATAATCATTTCTAAGTTTGCGTCTTGAGACGCAGATTTTTTTCTATAAAAACACAATAAAAAATATAAACTTTTAACGAACCTTATTCATTGTGCAGTTTTTTTTCAATAAACACTAGTAAATTAAAACCACTGTTAAAATATTCGTGAAATCGATTAACATGCTTTCTAATTCACCAAATGTATGAACATAAAAAAATCACCGCGAAATATTAGTTCCGTACGTAAAAAACATCATCGCGATAGCCTGTCTTCACGCTACAGCCTACATACTGCCTCGGCAAACAGTAGAATACTGCGACACCAACAATACGCAATCAATTTTAACTAGTGTTTTAAAGCCCTGTACAGTAAATATCTTTTAGTGAAATAGGTTTTTACGCTCACATATTGTTGTTGCCACTACCCTCGGGATTCCCACTGATCAAATAACGTGACTTTTATTTGAAGATAGAAGAAGAATCTATAACTCTAACTGTCGTTTTATTCATAAAGGTTCTTTGATAGATAATTAAATATTTACTAATATTTAAAAAGTATTTTAAAAAATATATTAGCCTAAATTAAAAAAAAAATCTATCTTAAGTGTTATCAAATAGTTTCAAAAGATCTACTTAAACTACAATCTGCTATAAAAGCTTGTAAATTTTTTTCATTTAGGGAAAAATATTCTACCTTACAAAAATGAAAATAATACCTACTATTCCTTGCTAAAATGTACTTGCAAAATATTATAAATATTGAAAGGATGTTTTCCTAATACGCATCCAGTGACATTGTCGAGTACGTTATGATGACAGGAATTGTTAAGCTTTTGGATAAATTTGGGTGAGAAATAGCAGGATTCCATCATCTGCTTGACTGACACCATTAGTGAAATGGTCCAGACGCAATAAGTCAACATTTTTTAAATATTGCTTTGGATTTTTTTCCGACAGCCAGTCGTTTGTCGAAGGAGCCCTTCTGGTCTAAAACGTTCATAAATAGCATGGCGTCATTATCAATTTATTTTAATAATCTAGACACATTTGAAATTTACTATATACATAAGTATTGAAATGTCGTTGTATGTAACAACTGACGCAGGTAATAAAACGATTTTAAATAACGTTTTGAATTTTAATTTTGAATATAAAAAAAAACTTTAAGTTATGTATAGAAACTGCTTCAAATTTCAAGTTACATGTTAGATAAATTCAAAAAGAATAATCGGTCTACTATTTGTCATTTAAATGAAATTCATTCTAAATATATTTTGCAACTATTTTGTATCAAAAAACAATAATGTAGTTATCTAATATTTCACAAGGTTATGTTGTAACCTTTTAAATAAGTCTTACTATTTTTTTATGTCATAAGACAAACACAGGGCTCTCCTGAAAATAAGAGACAACCCTGGTTTATGGCACCATAATGTTATGGGTGCGTCACCATTCTGTGGTCAGTGTTCATGGTCTATCCTGCATAGTTTGACGGCTCCATTGCCCTCCGGACTAGTACATGATACAGTTATTAAGGCAGAATTAAATGGGTAACTAAGGTAAGGTCACAAGAATCTTTATATAGATCCATGTGAATAAATAGATTATGAGTTTTTAAGGAATATGCAGCATTCTACCACCAGCCGTGTTTTGACAATGACCCATTTAACCTATGTTCGCCTCTTACGAGCTGCCAGGCATGGAGGCAGATGTTCTATTATATACAGGAAATACGCGCCATCACTAATACGTACTGAATACAGTTTTATTATTTCAGTGTTTCATTGAATGTGTAAGTTCAAGTCCAAGGTTACCCTTGCGATAGATATATTTTCTTTAACGTTAGCCTTAGCACATTGTTGACTCGTCATAACGAATGTAGAAAACATGCGTGACTTGTATAATAAATATTACATCTAGTAGGTATTTATTTTTTAGCTATCAAGTTTTAATATGGCTGTATTAATTAGATTTGTTTTTTAACTAAAACCATTAATATCAGAATGTATAGATAGAATATACAGTACCAAACGACAGACATTCTTAGTGCTGATTTGAAATGCTTTTTTTGAGTGTCTTTGTCTAAATTTGTACTATGTCTCTACTCTTACATTAGTTCCGCGGACACTCGCTCATTCTTGCTGCAGCTATTAGCATCTAACACCTATCTAGCATAGCATACTATGATATCAATGCTAAGACTAACAAACACTTTTAAAAAATATTTTTAAACAAACATACTTTAGGCAAATTATATGTATACATTATTTCTCAACTTTATCCCAAAATACATTCCTAACATACATGTAATGAGTTTAACATTAGATTTTATTTTTGTGGTGGATATGTAACAACAGACTTTTCTACTTTCGTGACTAAATGCTTATTTAATTTGTGTTGGCTAAATGAATGCAAATAAATTCCTTGTATCTTTACTATTTTTACTTTTAAACCTGTTTTTTTATTATTAAGACAAACAAATTTCTCACGGCCGTACTCACGTACGTCAATTATCTTTTAATCAGACATTAAGTCTACTTTTCTGTACAAAATTGTAACTTAATGGCAGATAAGATGTTAATTGACGTCTCTGAATGGGCCCTATGTATTTAATCTGACATTTAATTTTGTAGGTACAGAAAATATTAATTTAATGACCAATTAAAAGATAATTGAGATGCGCCCGTATCTAATAAAAAATGAAAAGAAATTTCTTGAATAATTACGTTTTGTTTTCTGATACTGTAGCAGAAACAAGACTGACTGTCTCATTCTTACTACAGTATCAGAAAAACAGTACAGTTTGCATAGATAACGCATCATCTACACAATATACAAAATGAATGAAAGTATTAGCGTTTTTTCTCTCTTCCGTGTACAAGCATAATATGAAATTGAACATAAGTTCAGTGTCCGCATGTCTTCGCTTTTGTTGGCCCAGCCAGCAGATACGCACTGAACTATCCACACACCACAACTAATGCCGATATTCCGACTTATATCATTCATCGAAGATCATCTTATTGCATAACCACGTGGGCGTTTTTAGTAAAGTAAGATTTTTTTCCTTTGGTCGAGCCTCCAACAAAAACCTGTTTATTAAATAAAGATAGCTACTTATATTAACGAATATTCATATTAGTGTGATAAAGTTTTTGCTGCTATTTTTACCGGTTGTATGTCATAATAGCACCAGCTTATGAATATGTCAATTATTACCTACCTACTTGACGATTAAAATATGTAGTGTTTCCAATATTATTTTACTAGCGATATTTTTTGAATCAGGCCTTACTTTGCGGAAACCTATAATAAATCTACCTAGTAAAAGGCTACTACTTACATTAGGTATTGTGAATGGGAGTAGGTGGGTATTTATGGTGAGGTTTTCGACAAGATTGGTGAAGGACGAGACAAATTGGATTATTTCCTAGTTCGGACTTTATTCGTGGTCTGTGGGTCATTCTTAAATCTCGATTTTAAAAAATTGGAAGTTGGAATCGAGTTTGTGTAATTTAGTACCCTTGAACACAATAATAGCGAATTGTTAACATTTACTCCAAAAAAATAAACGATTTTAACATACCTATGTCGAACTTACCTAATAAATTAATGTTTATTATTCAAATTTATTCAAATTTAACACGCAAAAATATAGTTTAACACAAAATTTGGTATTCCAGCGGTCTCCACTCTAGGCTACGCCTGTGTCGTGGTGACCATATTTCATAATTGGAATTACTTATTCTTAACTTTACAGGGCATCCACAGTTAAATTAATATTTTTAAATTAATCGATATTTATTAAATAGTGTGTGTGTGTATGTGTGTACGTGTGTGTGTGTGTGTGTGTGTGTGTGTGTGTTTATGTGTGTGTACGTACGTGTATGTGAGCGCGTTAGACGTCATTTTATAAGAGCTTCTGTTTTTTCGAAATCTATTTTTAAAAGTAGCTGTTTTGTGAGTCTTTTTGCTTCTGTTGTTCTTAAGTTCTTGAGTGTAATGACTCGGCAAATGCTATTATATTAATTATAATAAAATTATATTAAATAAATGCTTTTAATTCGCTAGTACTGTGTTTAAGCTTTGAGTATTACCCGCGTAATAATAAAACTTATGTGTACGTTGATAGCGTAACATCATTTTTTGTTAGCAAAAGTGAAGCAACACACCAGATCAACGGGCGCGTAAGTTTCATTAGAAAGGGGGTTCGTGTTTAAAAGTACAAAATGACACAAATCCAATTCCAATATCCAATTTTCTTGAACGAGATTCAAGAGTAGGTAAATCTACTGGTCGCGGTGGTAGACGGTCCCTCAACGGATACACAGGTTTCGCGGAATTATCAAAAGAAACTTTTTCAACATTTGTGTACTACATTTCCCAGGGGTGACATTTATAATATTTTTAAATATATGTATTAGAGAAAAAAACCGCATCGAAACTGTTGCATTGTTTAAAGAGAAGCTAAGGCGTGAAAAATAATTTCACCTATTGTCGAACTACGAAAGTAAATAATCTTAATCTTAATAGTCACATAATTGACACTACTACAGTGATACCATATTCCTCATTAAGTGTCATTAAATGTTTCTTTAATAATGAAAATAAACCCCAAATTCTGATAACGTATACGTATTCTTATGTCACAGTGATATCCCTAAATGACGTTGAAACTATCAAATTAAAATACAATCTTCAGCTATCACACAAAATCGAGCACTACTAATTGGTGTTTCGATTAACAATTAATGTCGTATATTATTTATAAGTATGCCTAATCTCATGTTACGGTGTTTATACTCGTAGTCCATATGATTTTATTTTGTACTTTTTTGCTTTTAGCTGACTTCGTCCGCAAGAAATTTATTATGCCTTAAAAACATAAAGGATTACTACTTAATATATTAACTATCTGAAACTGAAAGTTTCATCAATATCAATCAAGCTGTTTTAGAGATTAGCCGGATAAAACAAAATTAGACGAAAATGTAGAAATGTTATGTTGGTATTTGTTATATTTAATATATTTATACACATGTAGTAAATAGAAGTTATTTAAATATTACAATCACGCACTGCAATTTTATTTATTTATATACTTAGATTTAGTAAGTAGGTAGATGTCAGTATGTAATTTAAGATTAACAGGCCACGGTTGTCTCTTACAAACAGGAGAGCCAAGTACCTACTTGTTCGCTTTCTTTGCTTTGTATTTGTTGTTTACATTATTTTCATACTTCTTTATATGAAAACATGATAGGGTCAATATGTAACGAGATAAAAATGAAATACTCATAAAATTAAAGTGTTCAATAACCCCCACAGCCCACATTACCTAATCATTAATATGGTTAAGAACCATCTCGATCATGTTAGTTTTTAAACAACTTAATCCGCATCACAATCTGTCCACTCGCTTAGGAATTATGATGCTATTTACAGACATACACACTACACACGAAGGCACGCACGCCCGCACGTTGACACGCACGCACGCATGTAACCACACAAACACGCACACTCGTACGTAATTATTGAAAGACCATTATACTATTTATTGTCACACGTGTCAAGCTAGAAATAGAGGTACATTTTATTTGTTCGTCTGTCAATCTGTCCTGTCTTTTCGTCATTCTGAGAACTCTGATTTTAATGTTGATAAATATAAGCCAAGTAGAGCTACGATAAGGAATGTTTTAAAATAAAATTAGGCATCAAGTAATCACGATTATAATTAAAAGTCACTTACCAGTAACCGGAAACAGTACTGGAAACCGGTAGGCAACAAATATTGGTAAAGTGATAGTGTATTAAGTGACATTATTATTGTTTAAAGGGACATGAAGGCAAACGCGGAAGCCAATATACAGATTTTCTGATTTTAAGACAACCTCGGTTTATTCCTTGTAGGTTCTGCGTAGTCTTGTGGATAGGGAGTCAGAATCCAGGCCTAATATTCAAGTCTAACGGCTTCCCTACTCTCGATCTATCATATGTGAGAACAGTGCTAAACACTGTTAATATTTTGGAAGAAGAAATAAATAAATATATCTGGACAAGTTACACTTACTGAATCTAACCCCAAAGTAAGCAAATTATATGCTTGTGTTATGGGTGTTAGTCAACGATTCTATCTCACAGAAATACTTAAATAGATACTAGAATAAATTTAATAAAGACCCAGGCCCGGAAATGCAGGCAAATGTTCATCACACAAATATCTAACCTCGTCGGGAGTCGAACCGAGACTCGTAGTTGGTCTGTGCGATTAGTTAGTTCGGCGTTAGGCATTCCGAGTTCACGTGTCTAGCACAATTGGCCTTAACACCACGGCCACAGGACAGCGACGCACCTACAACATTTATGGTGTCTATAGGCTGCGGTTAACTCTTACTACCAGGGGAGCAGCGCGAGCAAAGCGCGTGCGTTCGCTATCTTTTGCCATAAAAAAGTAAATTATATAATAAAAATAATAGGCAAACAATTAAGCACGGTATTACGTAAGAACCCATAACACAAGCAAGATATATTCTACGTGTAACACAAGCCATGTTTCTGCATAATTCAGCCACTATCTGCATATATTTACAATCGTTAAGTGATCTTCTAAAGGCTAATAAATTTAACGATAAACACATTGTTTTAAATTAAACTACGATTTAACTATTTAAACGTGTGGTTCAGTATTGTGACGTCTTTGTTTTTTAAATGAAAACTCTTTTGTTTTCCATATTATGAAGCGTAGTTTACGATTAAAATACCTAATAAGTTAAATATTAGACACGCGACACCATCTTCTATTGTCATCATTTAATTAGGTAATTCCACCTCATTTCAGGCATAAGCAGAACAAAGCATCTTTACGCCCATATCCCAGAAAGGGTAGGCAGAGGCACAACCAGGGCACCCACAACTAGCCGAAGACACTAAGTACCATAATGTGATAGGTGGCAAACCTATCGCCAATCGGGCACATTTCCAATCCCGAGCAACATTTTTTTTTTATTACAAAATTGGAAAAACCCAATTTTCTTTATTTTGCCCGACCCGGGATTCGAACCCGGGACCTCTTGTAGTCAAGTCCAACAACTGAACCGCTAGACCACAGAGGCGATCAACAGAACAATAACCATAGTCAACTAATTGTGTCTACTCTTTAAATACTAAAAACCAAGATCAACGTCAGTGTAATACAATGGCAAAAAAAAACCTACAGATTGGGTATGCATTAAACACTTCGGATCGGAAGAGTGACGGACGTGGCGTGTAAAAATTCATATCATCATCAGATTATTTTTAAACTTATTCGGAAATGTTTAATTTTAAAAATGTGTTCCCATAACAAAAAAATATACGTCGCTGTTCGTAAATATAGAAGTCAGAACAAAAAGTCAGTCAACATTTTTAAAACTTTTTGGAAAACAAACAAAACAATGTTTTTTTCAAAAAAACGTTGCTCGGGATTGGATATGTGCCCGGTTGGGGATAGGCTTGCTACCCTTTTTGTTTGTGTGGGACGTGTCTTCGGCTATTGTTTTTTCCAATGTTGCTACAATGTTTTTTCCAATGCTATATTATTCTTTGAAGTTTTGTAAAAACAGAACATTTTTTCAAATTTTCAAATGAATATTTAATATTTTGTAAAGAACATTTCGGCGGCACTCAACTTCCAACAGCGACACCATGCGACACGTTTGTTTTTAATTTGGGCTTTAACTTATTAATTTTCGTCATATATCTCTTATTTTTTATGCCGGCGACTTTTATGAAATACAAAAATAAAGTTTTTTTCTTAGTACTTCAACAATATTGGCTTTATAAGACGCGTGGTTTTATTGTTTTAAAATTTGAAACTTTCACTGGCGGATAAGTCGGAAAGTTTTAAAAAACTAAAAGGAACAACGTTCCTTCAAATTAGTGGTTTCCCAATGCTTTCCCTCAATAAAAAACCACCCCGAGGACTCAACTTTTTTATAGAGCATTTGCAGAACCTAAATTCAAATTTTTGATAAAAATCCGTAACGGTTGAAACAATTAATGGGAACGGGAATCTGGGAATTCCTCCACAACTACTTAATGGAAAAAGAACTTTTTGAGGACATTACTAACAGTTTGTTTAAGGGAAAAATTAAGGGATTATTTTTTCTACTTTCCCTGTAATTTTCCCTTTTTTTCGCTTCAGATGAATCTGCTCCTCACAATTATTAGCACAATAATGAAAGAATTGTTTTGGGTAAGTTTATTTTAAAGTTTTTTTAACTTAACTCCGAAACGACTAAGCCATCTGACGTATTTTAAGGACAATAATCTTTATTTATACTATTTTCACATTTACCGAAAAATACATTTCATGTGTTTGTATAAAAGTTTATTCACGCGTTAAAACTCGACAAATCATCATCGAACATACAATACAATACATACAAGCGGTGCTTGTGACTAGTCCTTAATATAATTTAAAAAAATATATGAAATTACAACGCGGCTACTTACTGAGAAGATCTAGCAAAATAAATTCGAAGGGCTTGTCCTTAGAAACATTTATTTTAAAAATAGTTCATTTAAAAAACCAAATTAATGTTATAATTATCAATTATAATATTTATGAAAATCTCAAGTAATTTTGTTTCTTAAATATGCTAATCATATTTTAAAACCTTCTTTTACAGTTAATATTTAATGTATTTTTAAATAAATAAATAAATAAGCATAATGTAAAAATGTAGGTATGCACTAACCTGTTACGGATAAGTTTATTCTGTGCACATGAGATGACACTGAGCTGGATACCCTCAATTTAGTATTTTTATGACCTATCAATTTAGTGCTTTGACGTTTTTGACGTTGTTTTGGGTCTTTTTCCCAAACGTTACTGTCTCATGCTTATACTCGACGGGGCTTGCCCATATTAGGAGGTACTTTAAAATTGTATAGCGTCTAAATACGGTTTTGGAATACAAAAGAGTATGGTAAGTAGAACTTAGCGTTGCTGTAAAATTATGTATTCCACGTCTTCAGTACTTTAAACATCGTTTAGGAAGTACCCAGGTAATTCCATCACATCTTGCCCAGGTCGAATTGTAGTATATACAAGGAAATTGTATATTATTATCGTGTTTTTTTTAACGAACGGCGAACGGTTCTTCTAATTCAACCGTGGCTAATAGAGACCATAATATACCTATGTGCTCTGTGGCTGGAATGTTCGTCTATCCGGGTCACAGAAATGTTACTATGGATTAGGTGAGGTGGTGAATACCTACCCGAGCAAGTTGCTTCTCAGCAACCTACTACTATACAAAATTAAAACTGATCATATTTTAGGGCTTATTATCTGCCACTAGTCGTGGGTACCTCTGACATAACCGGTACGGGCGTGAAGTAGTGGTGTGACGAATATTCGCATTCACATCCACGGATATTCGCATATGTTTTGTCATTCGTATTTGCAAGAATCGATGCGAATGTTGTTGGCAAATGTATTTGATAATTTTACATCAATTCTCCTACTAAAAATGTATCATGATTGAGCTTGTTGGATAGGTTTTAGGTAATTAGTTGTTCGAAAGCAGTGAAACTCGTTCCAAGTACTTAGGATAAGTTTTAAAAATGTGCAGTTTAAAAATGAAAACTATTTCAAACAGTTGAATTGTTTCATGTTCTTGTTGTAATTTAAAGTAAATTAGAAAAAAAAAAGATTTATTTGTTCTTTTATTCATTTCTATTATAATCATAAACTAACTTCATTATTTATTTTCTTTTTCTTAACTTTCTTAACATAACCTAACATTTTATTTAAAAATATCATTTTTTTTGCCCTTAAAATAGCACAACCGTTTTAATTTCAGAACGTTTACTCACTAACGGCCAATATTAATAACTTATCTAAGAAAAAGATAGGAGTTTTAGCGCCATCGAGAGAAAAGATGGTCGAAGTATTTGTGTTGATGTTGAGTGAAATTAATCAATTTTGGTGGCATTTTGTACAATTTTGTTCAGTTCAAGTGCACAAATGAAATAATCATGAAGAAATTAGCGTATCGTGTATTTCCTCGTTGCCGCCAAATCTTATTATATGAGCTTGAATAATGAGACCACCGCTTTACCCAAGAGCCTGACATGACTTACTGACGACTTATGACTAATTACTAATTATAATTGATTAAAATTGATATAAAATTTGATGCAAATTTCTACTTAACTAATGGAAAAATACTAATGTATAGGCCAAAACCTAAAGAAAGTAGAAAGAAAGAGATAAGAGAGAAAGAGAGAGCTAATTTACATCAGTTGCCAAACCACCATGGTTTTTTTTAAACTCTACAAGCCTATGTTGATAGGCTATTAATACTGGCCAATAGTCAATAAGATCATATTATTGGGTAGAAAAATTATCTTCTTTAAATTAGGTTTTTTTATACGAGAGGTCAGCGAATAAGCACACGGCTCTCCTGGTGGTACGAGACATCCACAGATGTTACAAGTGCATGGCTGTCTTGGGGCTTATATGAAAGGCCTGCTATGCAGGTCTAACTCTAACAGCTATCCTCCAGAGCGGAACATGGCAGTCATCATGGCGGCAGTAACAGGTAAGGCAGTAGATCGCTGCTCAAGCAAGTTGCTGCACAGTAATCTCCTACCAGCGGTCTTGTTTGTTAGTAGTTGAGGTTTGAAGTGTTAAATTGTGCTGCCCATTTAAAATATTAGCTTATCATTTTTTATTGTTATTTAGTTATCTTAGCAAAATAATTACCAATTAAGATATCCATCGTGAAAGGCATTTTCAGCAATATTTCCACCCCTCCTTTCTTGTGTGATGTAAGATTCAGAACGAGCTCAAAACCAAAAGCCAAAACTCAAGGACGATTCTCAAAATTGTATGTTTCTAGTGTAATCGCGTTAGACTCATCGTAAAAAAATATATTATACGACTAGAATTATTTAAGATTGCTGAGAAAAAAAATTGTCAAAAATCACTGGTAATTATTTAGCGTTCGCAAAACTTAAACGATTTGAATTAAGTAAGATTTTACTATATTTTATTTTTTTGCAATTTTAATTATTTCCTTGAGATGAGATCCGACTTGACCCGGAAACTTATTTGAAAAAACTTATTTAGCTTAACTTACAAGACTATTATATACAATTATACTATTTTTTTGTAAACCCAAACCAAACCCAAACCAATTTTTTTGGATAGGTACCGCATATTATTAAATCAATTTTTCAACTTAATTCTCTATAAAATGTAAAAGTGATATACGTAAATATATATTTATAGAAATAGAGGAAATAAGATTCACATAGCTCGCAAATTCAGCGACGACCTTGGAACTCATTGCCACGGATATCGTATCTTATATATAAAATATTTTTAAATAATTTTAATAATACCTTTTGTATCGAGGTCGTACTTAGATGTTTGCAAACTTAGTTAAGTTTCCCAATCTTTATCCCTTTAAATACTAGTAGATATCTCGAAAATGTATCGTAAACATATCGCAAACAAAAGATAAGCAACCATTTTTTTAAGTTAACCGGAGCTGCGAATCTGCTCGCAGTTTAGCTCAATTTACCTTATCTATGGCTTGTGACCCATAGTTGGAATGAGCTATCGCTGGAAATGAACCATATATCGGCCAATGCGGCAACAGCTTATACACTCATTTTTTACAAATAATCATCATCAGTTCGAGATATTGAACCGTCAGCTGAAAATTTTTGACTTGAGCTACAGCTCAGATTCAAATATTATATCCGAATATTTGAACTGGTTATTAACTGATTTACTCACCGTTAATATCGATCTACAACAATTTTATTTTTGTTTCTAAGAATTTTCTAATACGTCATATTTGAGTCACGAAGACAGAGTCGATCACAAAGAGAGATCACAGACGATCTTTCTTTTAATTTTTTTCTTTTGATTTGTTTATAATAAACATCTTGTTGTTTTTTTTCCTTTGGAAACGATGGCTGCCTAATGAAGACAAAGTTAAAAGAAACTAAATTTAATATATACCTACATCATAACATTGTTTTAACTTTTAGTTTAAAAATTAAGCTTTTAACTAATTTTCATTGGTAAATAATTTGTTATAAATTTACTTGAACAGAACTTGTACAGAAACAAGAGTTTTATAAAAAAAATAAACATCTATTTAACAATTAACTGTTTAACATATTAAACAATAACAATTGAAGCTAAAATAATCTCGAGTTATAATAAAATATAAAGTGTAAGCACAAATAATTATGCAGGTTAAATGTTATACACACCCACATTTCAATATGGAAGTACACAAACATTTTTTACATGCATAATGCATATGTTTCTAAATTAGATATATTTTTTATTTTATTATCCAACACCAACAAAACGTAACCTGTAACGTAAGCCTGTAACGGGTGTAGGTAGCAATTATTTACAAATCGAAAAAAACCTATCGCTTGCTTTCATAGACGACACAGTAACAAAGGTCTAACTCTAGCTCTCTTTCAATTGCTTGTACTCGTCATTACAAAAGCAGGATGTTCAAGGTCATAATAGGAGAATAGGAAATACCAGGCTTATATCATCTATTACAAAAACAGAATACAAACTTTGATTCGTAAAACTCGCACTATACAATTATCACTATTAGCAAGAAGATGTTTAATACTTAATTGATAAAAAACTGTTTATTAAGGTAGATATTTTACATGGAATTTCACTCACCAGTCATTTGTATACATTGACATTAGCGCTCCACGCTGGATTTGTCCAGACTTATTGACTTTTGGCACCATTTTGATTTTAACTACTGGTTTTCTAGGTGCTGGTAGAACAACTCGATCGGATTGGTCCATATACCAGGCGCGGATCAAGCTCTCAAAAAAAATCCGGAAAATAAGTAATGTGTGAGACGAAGTATGTCTCATGTATTGGCTCTTGATACTGTAATAGCCATTACTAACAAAATGTTTACTAACTAGGATTTTGTATAGTGTATAGTATCATATGGTCAAAGCCGTTAAAGTCCGGTGAAGTTGTAAAAACCACGAGTTTAGCAACGTTATGTCATTCCAAAAAAATGGTCAAAGCAACTAAGAGAACAGTAGTAAATTAATAAACGTGTATCTGGTCATCATTAGCCCATACACCTGAATAAAAAATAACTTTGTTCAATAAAAAACCACCAAGACAAAAGCACTATATTTTTTATTAAACATTATACATTATATAGCGGATTTATATCAATATAGGCAGTATGACTTCTGAAGTCTATGGAAATATAGCTAACAACGGTGAATTCGTCCTTGACCAACGTCGTACCTTTTCCTACAGCCATACTGTCAGTGTTCGTCGCCAGTACAATAGTAACATTTTGGTTAGAGTAAAAATGAATAAATAAATATCCCTGGACAAGTTACACAACTTCAATCTAACCCCAAATTAAGCAAATTATATGCTTATAAATTATTATGGGTAATACCAAGACAGTCAGTAGTCAATGATTCTAATAAATAGTAATTCTTAAATACTCGTAGATACCAGAATAAATTTAATAAGCACCCAGACCCAGAGATGCAGACATCTAAATGTTCATCACACATATACCTGCCCCCGCTGTTGATTGGCGTAGCCAGGCGTGAACGCAGCAGCTAGAAAATGCTTGAAATGCAATTTTATGTTTTACTTCATGTTTGCTATGGCTACACCCATGAATTAAAGTTATTTAGTTCCTTCGGGAACCCATTCAGATATCAGGATAAAATTTAGCCTATTTCGCTCACCAGATTTCTGACTGTTTCAAACACCAAAATCAAACATTACAAACTGTCCTTTAAGATGTGAAACAAACTAAAAAATATGCACCCTTTAAATACAAACCTAGCTGACTGCCATAAGTACATATTATATTGTATGTACTTATAGAAAATAACACTATTCGATTTAACTGTCTTTCCAATAAAAAATATTTTAGAACTGTTTTCGTTTGTATGAAGAGTTCACATAATTATAACCTAAGTTAAAGACTGAATACGGCCCTTGGCATTCAACTCTGCCGTACGATAAATTTTGTCAATCATTTAGCAATAAAACTGTGGAAGTTTCTTCGCAGCTCGCACTACAATGAAGTAGTAATAAAATTGTTTTTTGTAAATTTACCAAATTAAGCTATTTAGATACGTATAGTATATTTTTTGTAAATTTGCAATTTTGCAGAGCAAAATCGTTTTACTACAAAATGTAGAGCATCGTTATATAAATACCTGAAATGTTTTTTAGATTTTTTATATATAATTAATTCATTATCTACTTATGTAAAATTTTATAAGATAAAGTAAAAACAACTCTAATAATATTTTAAATGTATATTAGCAATCCCTAATTTACATTTCACTCCTAATTTTGCTAAAATTTCTAACAAAGTAGCAGGGACGAACCAAGGCTGAAACTATAGACACAAGAAACGACGATTTTGTCTACATTTCTTATATATATACGTAATATAAGTACGTATCTAATGAATGCACCATTCAACTGGTTACAGTAGACTGTAAAGTAAACATTTATTTAAATTGTTCACAGGTAAAATGACACATAACATTTGTTTTCCGGTTATAAGGACGGCTGAAACGATTATGGACTTATTAGTTGGCGGTAAGTGCTAACATGAATGAGTAATAGTAACTTTACAGATGTTATATTTAGTCAGTTCTAACAATGAGCATAGTTATAAAAAAAAGTATCTTCACGCCCATATCCCCGAAGAGGTAGGCAGAGGCACAACCAGGGCACCCACGACTAGCCGAAGACACTAAGTCCCACTATGTGATAGGTGGCAAGCCTATCGCCAACCGGGCACATTTCCAATCCCGAGCAACATTTTTTTTATTAGAAAATTGGAAAACCCAAATTTTCTTTTTGTTGCCCGACCCGGGATTCGAACCCGGGACCTCATGCAGTCAAGTCCAACACCTGAACCGCTAGACCACAGAGGCTATATATAGTATATAGGAAATATAGTCATACTAGGTTTACGATACCTACGCTTGGTAAAACTGCAAAAACCAACTCGAACTATAACATTGGATACTAGGTAGGTTTTTTTTATGTTATAGGAAAGCAAACAAGCAGACGGATTTCCTGATGGTAAGAAATTCACGCCGCCAAGAGACACCGAAGATGGTAATGGTGCGTTGCCTACCTGAGGTCAGAATGTTAGGCCTCGAGCAAAAGTAAGTTTCCGGCTACCTTATCCTCCGAATCGGAACACGTCATGACGTTATGGCGGCAGGAATAGGTAAGGCGGTGGTACCAATCCGGCCGAGTCGCTGCGAAACTCTACCACCTAGTCAGATGTCACGGTGTTAGTGATGTTAAGCCTATGCTCGCCTTTTACGAGCTTCCTGGCAAGAAAGGCAGAGGTCTATTCTGCAAAGGAGCCCGGACCAACACGGGGGTAACCAAGGTACGTCGCGATTTGATAATTATTTTTTTGAAAGATAGCAAATTTTTTGAAATAGTCCCATATAAGTTCAATCAACACGCTTTTCGTAGTTTTTGAGTAATTAGTATTAGAATAATACTTCATTAGTGCATATTTTTGAGTTCCGTAGTCAAAGGGTATTGACCCAAACTGACCCTATTACTAAGCTTCCGCTGTCTGTCTGTGTGTCTCCAGGCGGTATCTCATAAACCATAATAGCTAGAAAGCTGAAATTTTCACAAACGATGTATTTCCGTTGTCGCTATAACAACAGATACTAAAAATAAAAAAAATTAGGGTTGTAGGTAAAACTGAACTCTTCGAAAGGAAAGGTGCTGTCTCAGCACCTTCAGATTTAAATTAGCTTACTTATAAGTTATAACTTTGTACAATTTATAAGTTGATCTATTAACTTATAGTATTGTTTAACCATCACCAGAAAGTCAGCAAGTTGAAGTGCCAATGGGCAGGCCACATTCCTCGCAGAACCGACAACCGTTAAAGAAGAAAGGCTATCGAGTGAAGGCCTCGTACCGAAGGACGTAGTGTTGGATGACCTCTCACCCGGTGGACTGATGATCTGGTCAAAGTTGCGGGGAGTCGCTGGTTACAAGCGGCTGGTGACCGTGACTTGTAGCGCTCTTTGAGGGAGGCCTATGTCCAGCAGTGGACGTCCTCCGGCTGATGATGATGATGTTTCACCACCTCGTTGGAAGCGTACACGCTTTTCTGATACGGGCCAGGGTTCGGTTGCAATTTCCTTAAAAGACGGCCATTTCGAAGTTAACTCTTTGTTTCAGGATCTCAGCGTTTAAAATATAAATTTCAGTAACTACAGAATGTTTATTTCTGAGCGTCAACCATGACTACGTTCAGTAGTTTACGTATCGATATCGTGCTTTTGCTGTGTCTTTAGTCTGAAAATTTAGTTCTTACAATCACCCGGAAAAAAAGAAAAAAAAATATTTGCGGGATATGAGTGTTACAAAGATTACAAAATTAGTTAGGCGTTCCTACATATTCTACCAACTTGTGTTGTGCAAATATTTTAATAGGTATTAATCAAATTGTTAATTTGATTAATACCTAAGTTGTAAAATTGTATTGATTACACGATTATTTATTAATACAAAAAAATTTTAGAATGTAAATTAATTTATCCATATCTACCGTAAGCTAACAATGTTTCCAAACCTAGCCATCTGCCAGACAAGAGAAGAAACGGCAAAATAAACTCGCCGGCAATTAAAGGGGAGAGCTGGACCCGGACGGAAACCCGTAGAGGTGCTGGTCAAAGTTTTCGTACAAATAATTTACGAAGAGGCTTTGGAGTATGGCGCCGTAAACTCATAGTAAGGTACGTGTACTTAAAAGTGTCATTGATTAGGTAAACTACTTACTACTTATAACACAAGAATTATTGCGCTTGAATTAGGATCAACTAAATTCGAATAATTTGGCAAGAAATCTTTATGTCATTTGTTTATTTAAAATGCTAGCGACGATAATTGACGCTTTTTTAAAATTCCGTTATTAAGCGTGAATTAAGCTAAAAAATAACATTTTAGCCCATCAAATTGATATTTTTAAAAATCGTGTTTTATATTTAAACTGGATAATTTTCAATAACCGAAATATATTCTGCAAGTCATTAACATCATCAATGCGGGACGGGCGCAAATCGACCCGTTCGGTATGGTAAAAATCATATAGAATGATTTTGGTAAATTTAAAGCGTATTCACTAAACTAATTTTAAATTATCGCTATCTTCTTCCGACAACAGTAATAAAAAGAGACAGAATACGTTAAGTTCGGTTAGATCAGTTTGCACACGACATTTTTAGAGACGTATAATCCACTCCACGAAAAACATTAATTAAAAACGTCACAACTGAACACTAATCTGCCATGTCTAAAATGTTCCATTTCTTTTGTTTTTCTTTTATTGAAAGAATATTGCATACACCTAAAGTTTAGTTTGTGCATGCTGTGCATGAGCACCTTCTTAAAACATCTTTTTTATTCGTTCGATGCGGGAATATTGATAACTTACTTATTTTAAGAATTTGACAAAGATGTACATAACATATTTCGGCGTGTGATTAAAATTGTAGAAATAACAACAAAATTGTAGTTTGGTTCTGGTCACTATACGAAATATATATAAGAAACAAAAAAGAAATCAAATAAAGTGGACTTGGCCACTTAATAAAATATGAATTCTTGTCTAATAAATCCAAAGGTGAAACGATCGTATTAAAATTAGATTTAAGGTTCATCATCATCATCATCATCAGCCGGAGGACTTCCATTGCTGGACATAGGCCTCCCCAAAGAGTGCCACAAATCACGGTCACGGATTTAAGGTTTTATACAGAATAATCACAAAATAATAAGAACCATGTTTTCGTAGAGTGTTTGCATCGAAAAAGACCTGCAATCGAGGCTTGAAAGCGGTACGAAAAGTACAGGTTCTATACCGGTATTTAGCGGTTCTTGCCATTTCGATACCTGGATACCGGTTCCAAAGTGGGTACCGGTACTTCGTATACCGGTACTGACCCGATACAGGTATCTAACAAGTACCGGTATTAATACCGATAAAAACCGGTATCCAATAAAGGTAGTTACCCGTTAAATACAAGTGCGAAGTTGCAAATTTTCCTTTTTATGTATCGGTATTATTTTAACCTCTCATGAAGGAACAGAGATATCTTCGATTGAAGAAAAAATGATAAGTAATATGTTTTCTAGTACCGGTATTATTGAAACAGTACCCGTATCAGAACCCTTTAAGCAACAGTACCGGTACTAAGTCGGGTACCGGTACAAACAGTACAGGTAACGCCTTGGTATCGGTATTGCTTCAAGGTCATTAATACCGGTTCCTAAAAATACCGGTATTTCAAGCCCTGCCTGCAATGCATTGAAGGAAAGATCGTTTGGGGTACATTTCGACCCACCGCGTCCATAAGAGTATTACATGAAAGTTGATGAATTCTTTGCAGTAGTTAAGGTGTTAAATAGACATTTATAGCCAAGATTAGAGATAGATCAAAGTACAAATTTCAACGCCAGTTAAGCTTTTTCCACGAACCAAACATATTTTTGTTTTGCTAATAGTTTTTTCACGGTCAATTTATTAAATGTTTTCGTATTCTTTTTAGCTTAGCTCAGATCAGCTCCTATTATAATTACATCCTTATTGATTTTGTTATTTTATTCGAATGGATTTTTTACTGACATTCAATAAAGGAGTATTTTCTTAATTTAATAATGTGTTTCCAACGTTATACCTACTGGATTAATGAATTTCTAATACTGTTTTTTGTGTTAAAGCGGGTACTTTCTTATTAGTCCCGTTAAAATTTAATTCAAATCCGATAATTGGTACTTGAGATATAAATAATTTGTAAAACCTTTTTACCAGAATTTTGATTGATGGACTAAACGACATAACATTGAAATTGAAGTCGGGTTTTTTAGTTGTATGCATATATTAAGCTGTATTTGATATTCTTTACCAAATAAAATTTAATGTTAATTGACATCTCTGAGAGCGACCGTTAATGACAGAAGTAATAATCTTAAAATCAAAAATTTTCAATGAACCCCAAAGAAAACCTCTATGTAACGTATCCAAGAATCATCTCGATTCCGTTAGCTTCCAACAAAAATATCCAAATCAAAATCGGTCCAACCGTTCAAAAGTTATTGCCACAGACACACGTACCTACGTTTTCCTACAAGAGTTAATTAAAGCCCTTATTTTCAGTCGGGAGTTTTTAACCACATCACAACTGTCGGGGGGCTACGATGCCACAGACAAACACATATATAAACACAAACAAGTCAAACTTAGAACTCCTCTCTTCTTTGTTGTACTCTAGAATAATTTTAAATTTTAACCAGTGCTTGCATTTTACGAGCTGAATGGCATAGAAGCAGAAGACCATTCTACTCAGCGGACCCGGACCAATACGAGGAATTCATGCATCACATTGGTTTTTTCACTGGGTTATTTACCTATTGTTACGCCAACTGAATAAAAATAAGGAACTAATAACTCAGAGTGATTCACTTTCTTTGACAGTGTTTTATGTAGGTATAAATTATAGGACGGACGTCATCTAAGAATGTGTTTCACGCTTTTCGTTAACCGACTTTAATTCAGGAGGTTGTAGATTCGTCGGGATGTTTATTTTTATTTATATGGTATTGGAAAGCAAAGAAGCATACGGATTTATTGACGGTAAGAAATTCACGCCGCCTAGACACTAAAGGTGGTAATGGTGCGTTGCCAACCTGAGGCCTGGATGTTAGGCCTCGAACAAAAGTAAGTTTACCGGCTACCTTATCCTCTCAACCGGAACACGTCTACGGCAAGCACTGACGTTATGGCGGCAGGAATAGATAAGGCGGTGGTACCAATCCGGGTGAGTCGCTGCAGAACTCTACCACCTAGTCAGATGTCACGGTGTTCCTATCATAACCTATGATCGCCTTTTACGAGCTGCCTGGCAGGAAGGCAGATGATCTATTCTGCAAACAAGACCGAACCAACACGGTGATCGTAGATCTTTTTTGGAACTAAATGTTAATACAATAATAGTTTGTGTCCAAGAATACCTGTAATAACATAAGAGATTCTAAAACCCAATTTGCATGAAATCGAAATACAAGAGTAATCCTATACTTTATTGATTTCTGTCAAACTGAGCTTAGTTTTTTTTCAATTACAAACTGTGATATAGGTTTCCCGTTAACACGAACGAACGCAAGAATTGTAAGAAACTTAATATGGCTTTGTTTGCGTTAAAAATTACTCGAGTCAAATTTTGTAAACATCCTAATGACCGAATGCGTAAAGACGAGATTCGGCTAAATTGCATAATTTATGGATTTGTTTGTATTAAAAATTATTCCAAGCCAAAAGAGCTGCCTGGCAGGAAGGCTGATGGTCTATTCTGCAAAGGAGCTCGGGCGATTTTTCGGCTAATAACGAATATAGCCTAATATTTTTCGAAACGTCGCGTAGGTTATATTTCAGTGACCCCTTTAATATTTGTTTTAGATACGAAAAGTGGTTTTTGAGATATACTTATTTTTGTGGATACAAACGTTTAAGATCGTAAGGCCTATATTAATAATCTATATACCTACAGATAGAGACAAGCCTACTAGTGTTTGATTGCTGAGATATTTTTGTTAATTACTTATAGAAAAATAACTGTGGTTACCTGGCAACTGATCTCAAATAGCTCAATCTCTTATCTTAGATAGGTTATTAGTTACCATTGGCCGTTAAACAACGTAACTTGAAGTTGCAGGCGATTTTTGTAGTTTTATTGCGTTAAAAATATACAATTATATGAAAAATTAAATCTCAGTTAGTGATTTATTTTTCTACCACTAACTTAAATAGTTGCAGCATTCAGTTTAAGACTTTGAACATGGAAGCCTAAAATTTTAGGGTTAATTAAAACTTTGGACATGGAAGCTTGAAATTTTAGGGTTAATTAAAACTTTGGAAATAGGAAGCCTAAAATTTTAGGGTTAATTAAGACTTTGGACATGGAAACCTAACATTTTAGGGTTAATTAAGACTTTGGACATGGAAACCTAAAATTTTAGGGTAATTAAGACTTTGGACATGGAAGCCTAAATAGTCAGGGATAATTAAGACTTTGGACACGGAAGCCTAAATTGTCAGGGTTAATTAAGAGTTTGTATGGAAGACTTAAATCTCAGGGCTAATTAAGACTTTCAGGGTTAACTTCAGGACGTTAAGGCTTAAGGAAGAAATGAAAATTCATAATAACATACTTAGTCATAAGTAGTTAGTACATAAGTTAATAATAGTCTTTGTTTTTTTAAATAGAAAAACCTGTAAATCTTCGGCAATTATCAGAATACACAATAAACTTGATAGACGAACCAATAATAATGATAAGAATTACGATATCATATAGTTAGAGGAAAATTAAATGTACGGGTTTTTACTACGCGGTGAATATAATAAAGCGTGACTTGTTTAAATATGTCTCGGTATCTCCCTTCTATTAAACCAACAATACATAGAAGGTGATATAAAGCTATGCATATATAGATATGAGTAACATAATATATAAAATACGATAAGTATAAGGCCCTTCCAAAATAGGAGTTTAAATTTTTAGACAGAGTTCAGTACATCAACAGATATGTACGTAAAAAATACCGTGGTAAAATGATTTTCGATTTAGGGAAAGTTAAACAAAATACTCGTATAACTTTTGACATAATTTAATCACGGTCACAGTATTTAAAAAAACCGACTTCAATTTCATTTAAACCATCTATGTACACATAAATTAAAGAAGTATTTTCTTCGATCATTCTAGAATTCTATTATCAGATCCAGACTTAGTAGCAATGGAACCCCTCAAAAGTCTTTCAAATAAAAAAAATTGAAACTGATTTTTAGTGTCTTAAAAATCAAAGTCATTTAGAAAATTTTTTGTAGATGTCTTTTATTATATGTATGGAATAGTTACTGTCGAAAAAATTGTACAAATATTTTGAAAGAAGCTTACAGAGACTTTCAGGGTTAATTTGAGGACGTAAAAGCGTAAGAAAAATGAAAATTCATAATAACATTCTTGGTCATTAGTCATTAGATAAGTTAATAATAGTCTTTTTTTTAAATAAAAAAAACCTGTAAATCTTCGACAATAATTATCAGAATACACAATAAACTTGATGGACAAACTTATATATACTTATTAATTATACATCATATAAAAATAAATGTTTTTCCCTATGTTTCGAAGGGCACCCAACCATCCGGACTTACTAGACGTTAGACTTGTACAATTGGCCTAGCACCTTGACCACAAAACAGCGTCGCACCTACAACATCTATGGTGTCTTTAAGCCGCGGTTACCGCTTACCATCAGGAAACCTGTAAGCTTGTTCACCTTATTATCGTAGTAAAAAAGATGAATTAGACAACAGTAATTTTTCATGACTTGTAAACTAAACATATTTTCTGCAACATTTGTAACGAGACGGACCGTTAACCTTAACCGATGTTACTAAACTTTTATTATATCATAAACGTATTTTAATTTCAAACTGAAAAGATAAGGTATCTCTTGATCCTTGCAGTTTTTTTTTTATGTTGTGGTAGGTACATAACGTGATTTGCGATGTAGTTTGTATATTTCACGACTTAGAAAAAAGGAGTAGCTTATCATTGAAGTAATCCTATTAATATTATAAATGCGAAAGTTTGTATGTATGGATGTATGGATGTTTGTTACTCTTTCACGCAAAAACTACAAAACCGATTACGATGAAATTTGGTATGTAGGTAGCTGAAGACCCAGAATAACATATAGGCTACTTTTTATCCCGGAGTTCCCACGGGATTGGGACTTACGCGGGTGAAACCGCGGGGCGCAGCTAGTAGGTTTATAATAATTTATGTGTGTATGTGTGTACCTTTTACATGCAATAAATCAGTTGATAAAATATGTTCGACTCCTATATCTGTTTCTTATGTAGTTATATAAATTAATTTCTCTCTATATTTCTGTACCGATATTATTATTTTTTTATTTGAAACAGCGTACTTCAAAAGCAGTCCTACTACCAGTTGCCAATACGTCTGGATCTGATGATGTGATCCTAGGGAAAGCGAGGAAAATTCTCAATTTTTGTACACATATCTATTTTACTATCTTAAAGTAATCCTATTATTAATATTATAATGCAAAAGTTTGTGTTTGTTTTTTTTGTTTGTAACTCCTTCACGCAAAAACTGCTAAATCGGTTGTCATGAAATTTGGCACACACATAGAGGGTAATTTGGATTAACATATAGGATAGTTTTTGTCCCGAAACAATATTCCCGTGGGACTATTAACCACGCGGGCAACGCCGCGGCAACTGCTAGTTGCCAATATTTTTATTTTCGAGACCTACATCATTTACACTACTTAAGATTAATTCAAAGATACCTAATCCCTACCTTTTGTAATTGTAATGAGTTTTGACCTGTTTTAAATTAAACCTTTCAAATGGCTAAACGCTGCTTTGGATCCCGATTTTTACCCAGGTTTCCATGGGATAGCTACGAGCGTCTTAATAATTGTAGCTCGTATAAGATCAAAGCCTACTACTATAATATACTTAGTATATTATATGTATAGTTTTTGGTATCTAACTTGCCTATATAAATAATTTACATTTGCCCAAAAACATTATCATTGTTTGTGATTGATTAAAAAACATATATTTCATTACAATAATTACTATTTATTTTATAAAAAATTGTGTTTTGTATTTTTATGTGCAATAATATCTTAACGCCCGTATCCCCCAAGTAGTAGGCAGAGGAACAACCAGGGCACCCAAAACTAACCGAAGACATGAAGTCCTACAATGTGGTGGCAAACCTGACGCTAACCGGTCACATTTCTAATCTTGGGTAACGTTATTTTTATTAGAAAATGGAAAATAGGTTCTTTGTTGCTTGCCCAACCCCATGATCGAACCCAGGGCCTCAAGAAGTCAAGTCCAACGCCGGACCGCTGGACCACAGAGACGATATCTATATGATGTAAGATACATTATATACGTATTTCCTTGAATAATGTAGGTAACAAATTAAACAAAGTGCTTATTGCGGTTAACCATTCAATCAAAAAGATGGGTGTTGGCGACGTATGTCAACTTAGTACACAGAATAAGTAATGGTACTAAGGTACTTAAGTTCAAGTCTTCACTGCACTTAGTAATTTCGTAGAATCAACTTATTAAATGTGAGTATATGTTTTTGTTATATTTTTTATTTCCTATAAGCTTGAAATTCATCTGAATTAATCGTTATGTACTATCATGTATTTGCAGCAACAGGAAATTTATATCATATTATTGCAGACTGCAGTTGAATTAGAGAGTATAATAAAAGTAGGTATGAATATTTACGCCCGTATTCCCGTACATATAGGCAGAGGTACCAGGGCACATCCCCTAGGAGTACGAGTACGACAATGTTGGTAGACAATGTAGGTGGCAAACTCGTTGCCTATCAGCCACCCTCTCGTTACCTATACAATCTCGAACAATGAGAGAACAGTTGGAGTCGGTTGTTGCAATTTCACTGCGTTTACAACATTTGTTTGACCGACAAGAAACTGTTATTTATTTACATTCGTCTAGAAGTATTATCTTTAAAGCAAATAAAATTACAGCGGAGGTTTTATCTTCATGAAATAGACATAACAGGAAGTAATAAACTGAAATTACCTACTTGTTTATATTTTAAAATATGGTGTAAGCCTGTGGCGGAAAAAATGTAGTTTTTCTTTAGTTTAAAATTTACTACAATTAAAATAAATTGAAAACATTTATTTTACATTACGTCATTATACATCAGGGGGGTGATTATGTATCTCAGTTGCCAACTCAAACTGTAAAAGTGTACATCAAACGACGTCATTGGTGTTTGCTATCCCTACTGTATTTCTGTTGTTCACTGGAGATAGCAAATATGAGGTAGTCCACTTTGAGCACCCAGTTTTTCGGCACCTGCACATTCGGCACCTACCCTAGTCCACTTTGAGCACCAATTGGTATTTTTGGCAGGTGCGCAAAGTGGACACAAATTTATTTTTCCATTTGTGTCCACTTTCAGCACCTACAATACAATAGGCTATTGCTAGCCGCTCATGTTTGTTCGACAAGATGATATTAAATGAAACGTATCGATAAAAGTTACTTGAATGTATACTAACTTGAAAATATACTTTTTAAACACAAAATATATCAATGCGATATACATGAAGTTGAAAAACAATAAATAATCTCTTTAAAAATATTAACATAAGTTTGTAATAAGTAAGTTGTATAAGTTTGTAATAAAACTTTTTTTACTTTTTACTAACAGTCTTTGGTTACGTAATCAGTTTTGGTAAAATATTTATTAAATATAGTAATGCTATTACACATAGTAAACATCACATTTATTGCACAATCGATCTTATTTAAATCTTACATATTATACATTACAACCCTTCTTCACATATCACATTTCTTCAAAATCAGCCTTCTTTCAATTTCAATAACTAAGCTTTCTTGCTTACTCACAATCTAATACTTTATACTAAAGAAAGAAAGCATCAGCAACAAAAAAATCGCATTCCGCGACTTTCTCGTATTGGTAAATAACATCTGTTATTGATAGAAACAAAGGATAACGTTTATTGAAAAAATCAGCCTTACGTCTTACTTAAGATAGGTACACTAACACTTTTTAAATGTCCTAATCAGTCGCCCTATACCTTATTACTAATAAAAATGCACAACGTAAAATTCTTCTGCCACTGTCTAGTGATTGCGCACTTCTTTAGTTATTAATAACTTTAACTAATATAAAGAAAAATACAATTATTTATTATGAAAATCGCAGTTTTTCAATGCAGTGACAAAGGGAAATAAGGCCACTTTTATATTCCTCTTTCATATTGTATATCAATATTTTTTTATCAATTTTTATCAATGTAAGAGTTACATATTTAATAAACATAAAAAGAGTAACAATTAGGTAAGATTTCCTGTATAATATAATAGTTTTATATATTTAATAAATATAAAAAGACTAACAATTTGGTAAGATTTCAGAAAAAAATTATTACGCAACAAAGGTATTTAGTAAAAAGTAAAAAAGTTTTATTACAAACTTAGTTTATTATTTTTTAAAGAGATTATTTATTGTTTTTTCAACTTCATGTATATCGCATTGATATATTTTGTGTTTAAAAAGTATATTTTCAAATTAGTATACATTCAAGTAACATTTATCGATAAGTTTCATTTAATATCATCTTGTCGAACAAACATTAGCGGCCAACAATAGCCTCCTTTATTGTAGGTGCTGAAAGTGGACACAAATAGAAAAATAAATTTGTGTCCACTTTGCGCACCTGCCAAAAATACCAATTGGTGCTCAAAGTGGACTAGGGTAGGTGCCGAATGTGCAGGTGCCGAAAAACTAGGTGCTCAAAGTGGACTACCTTGCAAATATAAAACACGTCATTTGACAGCTATTTGATGTACCTACACTTTACCACTTTGAATTGGCATCTGAGATACATAATCAGGCCCCAGAACATTACGTAGTCTAATCGCCTCTGTGGTCTAAAAGTTTGGTGTTGTGATGACTACATGACGTTTCGGGTTAAATTGTCGAATCGGGTAACTCAAAATGTGGGTTTTTAAATCTTCTTTATATGTAAAATATAGTCGTGTTAGTTACACTATTTATAAGTTAAGAAGGTCGGAACCGATTTGGCTGAAAATTAAAGGGGAGGAAGCTTAAAATCAGGAGACAGACAAAGGATACTTTTTACCTCGATTGACTGCAAGAAAACTAGGAATAATAGATACAAACTGAACATATAAAACATAACGTTGCCTATGATTGGTCAAATACCGTCTTAGTAATAGTTTTGCCACCTATCACATTGTGGGACTAAATGTACTTTGGGCTAATCGTGGATATTAATCTAATTTTATTTTCCCGGGCGCTAAACGAGGGATGTTATAAGTTTGACGTGCCTGTATGCGTGTTTTGTGTGTGTGTGTGTGTGTGTGTGTGTGTGTGTGTATGTCTGTGGCATCGTACCTCCTTACCTGATGGACAGATTTTGGTGCGTTTTTAAAAGCTTTCGTGATCAAGACGGTTCTTAACTACAGTTTACGGAGATCTCTCATCAGTTCAATTGAAACTCATTTATCAGCACCAAAAGAGACATTACACGCACTATGGGTATTTCTTTCACTTTTGAACGTATGTAAAAAGAGTTACAGTAAAAGCCGTAACAAATGCTGGTACAACTAAGCTTGTCTAATGATGTAGCACGAAGATATGAGATGTAATCCTGAAATAGCTACTAGTAAAACCATCGTGTTATAACTCACTCCATATGCCTTAAGTAGATCTGATCATATTGACGAGCGCTTGATGACAAGGACCTGTTGAATAAAATGCGCGGTTGCTGATGGATCATTGTTCCAAGTTACGGTTTAGGTAGGTATATTTTGTAATCTTAGCAGTTCTTCTAAACCACATCAAAAAGAGAGAGATGTTTGTGTGTGTGTGTTTGTCTGTGACATCGTAATGAGGGGTTTTGTTAATTCCTGACATTAAGCGAGGGTGTTATAAGTTTGGCGTGTGTCTATATTTATGTCTGTGGCAATAATTTTTTAACGGATGGATCTATTTCGATGTGGATTTTTTGCTTGGAAGCTGACGTAATCGAGGTGATTCTTGGGTAGGTTTTTTATTATATATAGGTATTGTCGGGGGTTCATTGAATTTTTAATTTTAAATTGCACAAATGGTTCTCGTAAAAAGTTTATAAAATGCCAACGGGGAACGAAGGTTATATGTTCGATGGTGTCAGAGATAAGTTATTGAACTTAAAAAAACTTAAATTTTCAACCGGTGCACTAGAAGTTCGGATTCGTCATTATGCAAGTAATAAAAACACAAGAAACACGCACGCATTCATGGTCAGGCTGTTTGGGAGTAGTCATTTGCGAGGTTAATCAGCTATAAATGGGCAGGACCGTCAAGATATTCCATAAGAATATCCTTAAGTTAAAACTCCTTAAGGTATGATACGTTTAACCTATTAGTGTAAAATGATCCTTAAATAAAAGTTAAGCGTAGACGTAGGTTTACATTTTAAATGCAATCTTTTCAGATGCCCGAGATACCTGAGCCCTTACCACAAAGTTTACGGCTTATCAAATTTATTGTACTCGCTACCGTCTCTGTAAATTATTTGTGTGAAAACTTTGTACAGTGCTACTATTGGTAACTAAGAGAAACAAATTATTTGACCAAAAGCGTCGACACGTAACTTACTTAACGTAATCTATGCCAACTCATGGTGAGGGCTCTGCACCTTGTAGAGGTTACGTCTCTGACGATCACTAATTTAAATACGAAATTTCCATTATGGAAAAAAATAATCGCAGAAAAAAAACTCCACATCAATTTCAATCTTATGTCAATGCGGATAATTTCAATAACCTATCTACAATTAGAGATAGGCCTACCACCAAACCTCTTAATAACAGAGAGGTTCCTTCGAAGTTCAACCTGGTATTATATTTATTACACCGTGATACAGTCTGTAATAACAACTTCACTTTACTCTTAATTTAGTCTTTGTTTATTAATAAGTTACTGTATAATAAAGACAGATAAAAAGAACTTGAGCCTATGTTATTATTAAAACAGTAGGTGTGAAGTAAAAGTAAAGTCAAATTGATAAAATAGTATGTATAATCACTACATAGTATGAAAAAAAGTTGCTTCCTATGTTCCTTTGTACGCTTAAATTCCTAAAACTATGCAACGGGTTTTGATTAGGTTTTTTGATAGGTAAAGACGTGACTGAAGAGGAAGTTTTATATGTATATTTCATAACCGTGCAAAGCCGGGGCGGGCCGCTAGTAGTATTTATAACAGGGTGTAGCATCACAGTGTAACAAAGACTACTTAAAACATCAGGTTAAACCTTTGAGTGCTTTAGTCTGCGTTTGTTAGACGATTTTACTGCTGAGATATTTTTGTAAATTATTGAAAATCTTCATTGGTTGGCTGTTTACTAAACTTATCTTAGTTTAACTCTTATCTTAGATAGGTTATTAAATTTTTTTGGTAAGTAAAATACGCATTAGTAAAACTTAGATACTAAGTAGTTATAGGATCTAGATCAAATTTAAACAGTAGGTATTTTTTATAAACCGAAAAGCATCAGCTTTCAAGCAGATAAAAATCATTGAAATTCATCTAGTAAAAGCAATAGTATAAAAATAAAGTTAAATTGAAAAAACTCCTTTCTTTTTAGAAGTTAATTGAAAAATACAAAATGAAAGAATGGTTTCTGATTTGAAAAATAAACGTTAGAAAGTTAAGGTGCAGAAATTAAAAAACCTGCAATACAAAGGAACCCACTAATCTTTTTAGTTTTTTAAATATTTATAAAATTTATTTTCCCCCATTTAGCCGTACTATCTACGGTATTGAAGTAAACGAATAAATATCGATGAGAAAATTGCACAAATTGATCTAACCCTAAAATAATTATAGTACCTATCATAAATTTGGCAATTCATTGCCAGCTTCAGCTTTGCAATGCACTATTAACCCTATTTGGCGTGTATTTTATTATATTATCCGCTATTTCTCGACATTAGAAAACTTATATTTAGATATCTTTTATTGATATTAAAAATTCATGATTGCAACGTATTCAAAATTTGCAAAACGCCTGGAAAAGTACAATAAGCACAATGTTACTGTTGAGCTATAACTGTAGATGTCTCTACTGTATAGGGTTGTCAGGCGTTTAGTATTACCGGACCAATTTGGATTTTTACTTTATGGAAGTAAAAAATTAAATGTCGCTCGAGTTTTAGCTCGAGTATGATTTCGCAAGGATGTATACAGTACCACATTTTAGTTTAGGCGATTCGTGTTATTGTTAGTCGCTCTACAGGTAATTAAAATAACTTAATAGCCAGGAATATTTTGGTAAGTACTTTAATTTTATATGACATTGGAAAGCAAACAAGCAGATGGATTTTCTGAAGTTAAGCTTTGAGCAAAAGTAATTTTACCGGCTACCTTACCCTCCAAATCAGAACACGTCTACGGCAAGCACTGACATTATGGTGGCAGGAATAGGTGAGGTGGTGGTACCAATCCGGTCAAGTTGCTGCGAAACTCTACCTATCAAAAAAATAAATCAAATCCTTCCATCGATTCACTCATATTCTTTTGTCTGTTCTACTACCTAAAAATAAGTTTATCCTGAAACATCAACTGCTCATTTGTAAAAAAATGTAGAAGAAATTAACGTTGTATTGACATAATAATTATATTTTAATGCCTATTCGTCTGTCTAACTGTGACTTGCGTATACAAAAAAAATAGTGGCTCAAAGTTTCACTTCATTTTGCGTAGTCAAACTGCCCGTTGGTCGCGTTATTTAAAGTTCGTACAAATTTGTCTATCATTTTAAAACCAAATTGAATTTTTTTAATAGCTTATAAGGTAACAAATGAAACACATAAAATTTATTAGTAACTAATAACTGTCATTGTAACAGTGATTAGCTATTATATTTGATTTACCGACACTATCACTTAATACCTACTATACATACATACATACTTCATACTACTATTCTGTACATATTATTCCTATTCCACCGATTTTGATATAATAAGGTTGATTTTAAATTGTCACAAAGACTCAGTATTTTTATGCTATAACTATATTAAACAAAAAATAAACAAACATTAAAAATATACCCAAGATTTGTTTCTTTATGCCAATATTATTTTACATGTAATTAATAGCGAACTCCATCTTTCAAAGTCGGGTAAATATAAGAGTACTTACCTCTTAATCAAAACAAACAACTCTTATCGTACACAGCTCTAAAACACAGCAGATGGAGATATTGTTTCGTCACAAACGGTGTATGTTGTAGTTAATGAGGCACATTCAATCCACTAACACGTATTGAGTAGATACTGTCGCACATTAGGAAACTCCACGAACGACTAACGTTTTGTTTTACTCACAATATGACCTTATATTACAGGGCTGATACGATTTTGTGAGGTTGTTCCGTGAAAATTAGTTTACGATGAATCCCTAATAAATGTTGCAGTGGAATCATAAAATCTTCATCTACCCTCATTCATTTGGTCTCGAATATCGATTCTGCAATTATGATTTATGATATATCCCCTTACTAATAAATCTTACGCGCTTGTTGATCTGGTATGTAACTTCACTTTTAATAACAAAAAAAACCTTCCAAGTGCGAGTCGGACTCATGCACGAAGGTTTCCGTACTATCAACTATTTAACAAAAAATCAAATTTCTTGTATGGGAGCCCCCCTTTTAATATTTACTTTATTGTTATTTAATTATTTATTTTGAAATGTAATATACAAGTAAATATTATGTAATTTTTTTATAGCGACAACATAAATACATCATTTGTAAAATTTTCAGCTTTCCAGCTATCACGGTTTATGAGATACAGCCTAAAGACAGACAGACAGACAGCGGAGGCTTAGTAATAGGGTCCGTTTTTACCCCTTGGGTACGGAACCCTAAAAATTAAGTTACACACCAGATCAACGGGAGCCTAAGTTCTATTAGTAAGGGGAATAGTGTTTACTGTGCCCTACATGTATATTACGTGATCTGTATTTTGCTCTATGCATAAAGAGAAAATATTTAATAAATATATATAATTATATCACAGTAAATCTACAAAAAAACCGACTTAGTTCCAGTAAGCAAATCATCCACGTATCCAAAACTTAGGTATTCTCCTCGATTTCCCTGGGATTCCATCATCAGATCTATATTTGGTGGCAAGGCCACCTTAAAGTAAGCCTTATCAAATAAAAAAGTCGGAGAAGTCCTTTTTTAAAGTTGGTTAATAAAATGAATAAACTCTACGATTACAATTACTGTAATATTGTACAAGAAAACCACTTTCAGTTTATCCAGAAGTAGCTAGCATAACCTATATTACTTTTAATGTGCTGACCTGAATCCAAAATATTTTTTTTTGATTATGTACTTACACAGGAGCTTATACGATAATCAACTCTTAGAGTAGCAACAGTGCACCTGAAGCTTACACGAAACATGCTTTCTCTGAATAAGTGTTTATTTAAATATTTGAGTGCACGAATTTCAGGCACGCATCGAATGCGCACGCGCAAAACATCGTAAGTAGTTTTCACATCGTTTGCTAATAGTATTATTTAAAATCTGTTACATGTCTTATCTTTATGCATTAATTTAAACATAATAATTGATTTACTTAATTAAGTATAAAAAAGTAATATTGAATATGTTATAGATTTACTTCATAATGCTTATTAACGATAATTGTAGACTGGACAACCCTCGGTAAGTGTTGTTTGTAGTAAAGATATATGAGTTTCATGTCTGTGCTAATATTTGAGCATGAACAAGATAGCAAGGTTGTAGTCCCATAACAGTAGTCTAGAAGAAAGCGAAACGTTTTAAGGTTCCGTATCTACTTGTAACACAGTAAAAAAGCTAAATCGGACTTGATTGATGATAACATTTTTTAAAAACAGCTATTGTTACGTATTGTTTGCGGATACAGAACCCAAAACGAGGGCTAACATTTTTGTCCGTTTGTCCGTTCACTTTTCACGCAAAAACTACTGAACGGATTTTGACTAAATTTTGTATAGTAGTAGCTTACAGCCAGGTCAACATTTAGGATAACTTTTGTTGGGGTAAAATAATTTTGTTCTCATCTCTAGATAACATCGAAAGTCAGCTCAACGTTAGTATGAAGTCTCGGGCAATAGCTAGTTTTAAAATATGTTTCCAATAGTTCATTTGTTTTATTTGTTTTGTATTTTTTTGATTTATGTGTTTTGGGCATCAGAAAAGGTAATTTCAGCGAATGGCAGCTATATTTGTAGTTGAGTAAGTTCAACATCATTTGTAGTAGAAATAAAAAAAATGTTTCAAAGATCACAATAGAAAAACGTTATTGTGGTAACCCTGGCAATGGAGAAACTTGTCTTTGTACACATTAGCCGAATATTCCAGTAAATATTCTTAACTGCTTGTTATTAGGGGTATTTTTGTTACATTTTCTTAGGTTGTTATTAGAGTAGAGGTTTCCAATTATTGATCACAAAGTTTGTATCTCCATTAACCAGTAAGTAGTTTCCAATTATGTGTTGATAGAAGTACCGCGATATTTCACATCACACTTATTTAAGCGATATGCACGAATGTAAAAAATAGTACAAAATACTTTTTATGGGTAGGTAAACTAAAATATTATCGAAAACTATACGATTACAATACGCCACACTCAACCAGCTGTTGCACACAGGGGCATCATACTACCACTTTTACCAAACAGTATATTCGCGCCATCATTTCAAAGCTGTATGAATACATTCATTACTTTATAAACTACAGTGTCTTGCACCGTATAAAAGCAGACGGCATGAATAGAAAAGGCACCATTGGGCTCGGAAATGAGTGTTTCGTCTGTCTATTTGTTAGTGTATGATCTTTGTAATTCTAAGGCTCATATTCAGAGATGAATCTCAAACTTAAATCAGGTTTCAGTTCAGCTGTCAAGTAGTTTTCTGTTGTAATAATGTTGCTCAAACTTAGCAGATTGGAGTCCTGGTAAAATACTGCAGTAATAGCCTACAAATGATCGTACATCACTAACACCACCCTACCCCTACTACTACTGGTGTAATAAAATTAAGTTGGTCCATTCTCTGTAAAAACTTTATCAAAAGAAGTTAAAAGTATTTTTTTCTAAATTAGCCGTAGCAATCCATACACGTAGAATAAAGCATTTACTGCTAGCAGGATTTTAAATAGGTACTCGAAGTCATAATGTCGCCGAAAAACATTGACGAGGTCATTTAACGCACACAGAATGTGTCTACGGCTGAGTGAAAACTGACTCACTGAAGATAACCAAACAAAAGTCAAGGCAGTACATACGGAAGTCGTAATTGTGACGAGTACAAAGCTCGATAACGAAATGCTACTATTTACTAATTTAATTTAGTACATCTCCTAAAACATACTAAAATGGAGGCATAATGTTTATACGAAAAAACTTCAGCTTAAATACGGAACCATCTTTAGGTCAGATAATTTCGAACTTATTTGGATGACAAGTTCTCGTTAACCGTGCGGGCATGCCGTACGACCTAGATTGATAAAGGCCTTTCCGGAGTAATAATGAAAACTATTAACGATTTAGGATGGTAGTCGCCGGAAGAATGATTAATAGCTTTTTAATTGGCATTCGCGTCACTGGCCTACTGGATGCTACTGAGCACTGAGTACTGTCTAAGTTTCTTGAGAGAAGGAGGCGTTACTTTACGGAAATCCATACTAGTATTTGCATACTTTGACACGTAGCAGAGATTAGTAAATCTTTGCCATTAATGTGATCCAACTAAAAATTTTTAATATGCATTTTCCCGTCAAAAAATGTATCGCGACAAAACAGGAAATATTGTGCGTAGTGAATGGCTTGGACTAACCAGAAGCCAAAGGCGAAAATATAACCAATTAGCTTGAATAGGTCTAACCTACGTCTCTCCGGGCACTTACAACCATCCACATCTTATCTTATCTTAATAATATATATAAATCTCGTGTCACAATGTTTGTCCTCAATGGACTCCTAAATTACTTAACCGATTATAATAAAATTCGCACACCATTTGCAGTTCGATCCAACTTGAGAGATAGGTTAGCTTATATCTCAATTTATGGTAAAAAAAATACCATCCGAGCGAAGCCGGAACGGGCAGCTAGTTATTACAATAAAGGGCAGTTTATTTGATAGGTAGCAGCTGTTGCCTGCCACTTCGTCCACACTATGAAGTATCTTTTCGTGGTTGGTGATGGTAACAAAATTTTTCATGCAATTAAAAATATCCTGGTAGGACGCTGGGCTATAAGCGACTACTGCTCAAAATTTGGTAAAAATTCGCTAGGTAGGTAGGTTTTATGTAAGTAGTAAACAGGCAATTGGACGAAAAAAATATGGTCCTCGTTTGACCTGTAAACTACACATGTTCTATCTGAGCCAACAGATGTCGCCCTGTCCTAACTCTGAATATTGGTTTTTAATATGAACATTTCCTGTCAATAACTAATACTACTGACAAAGATAGCAAAATTGGTCAACTGTTGCGATGACCAAGAGAAACAGATATTCAATTTTATGTATGTAAGTAATTTTTAGAGATTTTAGACTCTGGTGTACATTTTCTTAAAGACAGATCGTGTTTACATTATATCGTCATTGTTTTTGCATAATCGTAGGCCATTTTTGCTAATCCTTGAGTTGCGGACGTGCTTAAGTTTGTTTTTGGTGAATATCCTTCCTACTTCCCTTTATTTTGATGTTCAAATGCAGATATACTTAATCAAAACGATTTGAGTTCTCTTTAAGGTTAATAACATAAGCCATATTATGACAGATGCAGAAAATATACGCATAGATTTTGTTTAAATTTATAAAATACGTTTCTTTTTGAGAAGCTTTTATTTATTACCGTTGTATGTACGTATCTATGTAACGAAATCTTAGAACGTGTTTTTTAATCGCCTAAAATGGTCGGATTCAATAAAACTTTACACACATGTCAAGTGCCGTGGACAACATTGAATTGAAAACTCGGAGTTTCATGACTCGAACCTTCAGGGTCTGGGACCAAACAGAAAATATTATTTTTATCAGATAGGAGGAACAATTAACTTATTATAAAATATCGTATAACACAACCCCGTGCTTTTAAACGATATAATGCTTTTTCAATCATTCGCTTTTTTTATTTGAAGATATAGAAAATGATTTCCTAATTTTTAGTTGAGCAAGATATAAAAGTGATTTCATTCGTTTTTTAAACTATGATATTGTAAAAAAATCAGGTGAAGTTAACGCTAGGATTGTAAGTAAGTGTACTTGCACTAGCCCTTAACTGGAAAGCTATAATGGCGAGCAGCAGCATTGTGGTAACAAGAAATATAACGGAACATAACTTGTTGTAAAACTACAAACCTACACATTTTGTTAGGCATGCGACATAACAGAGATAAACTGAGTTTTCAACCGACGAAAAAAGGAGGAGGTTCTCAAATTCGACCCGTATGTTTTTATTTTGTATGTATGTTACTCGATTATTTCGGTGTTTGTGGACGGATTTTCAATTATTTTTTTAATTGAAAGCCTATACTCCCGCGGTGGTCACATTATAATTTGGTCCAGGTCTACATTAGCATTCATGAGAAAACCACATATGTTCCAAATTTGAAGTCGGTTTTTTGCAGTTTTACTGCGTGTAAATTATAACTGCCAACAACCACTGTCAATGTAGACCTGCCATAACTATTTTACATAAGGACATGACTTAATTGTTACAGTATTTATGTAACTTGTCACATTAGAACCACATCTCGGGACCCGGGCTAATTCATTTAACACTGAGTTACCTCTTACCACAGGGTTAAATTGCTACATGCATGCAAGGGTAACTGAAACAAATCAAAGAAAATCAATAATTTTCATTTAAAAAAGTACGTAGATTTTTTTATAAGTCAGTACGCAACGACAAGCAGGACGCTCTTCTTATAATATGTGGCTGAGAGTCGTCTAAACACACAAAGATGTTACAGTACAGCAGCCTTGCTACCTCTTGGCTTGGTTGCCATCTAAATATCCTCTCATCTAGTAATCCTCTAGCACACGTAACACGACAACAAGAACATTGACACTGATGATGGCTAGGAGGCTGCTGCACAGCACTCTACCACTTAGTTAATCAATAAAGTAATATTTTAACAACAAATGTTAAATAGCAACGGAAACACCTTTACTAAAATTAGAAAAGTAGTAGGCCTAATTTTCCTCTGACAGGAAAGTTGAATTGTTAGAAATTAAAATTAACGAAACGCGTTTAGTTTAGTCAATCGTCAAATGTAAATCATGTCAATTTTATTGTCAAAGAAATTTTGGATAATGCATATACTGTATTATTAAACTATTTTAAGTGATTAGTAAGTTCTCAGGGAATAACGATAAAAATATTTTCAACTATTTTTTCAAGAGTATTTGCAAAAGCTTATGCACGAGATCACAATTGATAGTTGAATTCGGTTACACCGAACTTAATTTTACCGGAGATTAGTAATTATATATATAGCTTTTGGTTTTACTAAACTTAGTTTTCAATATGATCTGTGAAATCAGCCCTAAGTAGATATTGTTAAAATATCGTTGTAAATAATTGGGTGAGCTAACGCTAGAGTCTAGACAGAGACCTAACGTACACCTAAAATAGGTACACCTGCTGCTGTCAGAAACAAAGAAGGAAAATGAAGTTTGTTTATCGTCTATTGTCTCTTCGAAATAGCTTCCTACATATTATGTACATAATATAGCTACATGTTATAGCTTACTGAGTATACCCGGCGAATTTGTGAAAATACAACAAACGTTCACTGGTAGTAGAGTGCTGTGCAGCAACTTATGTAGGAATCCACCTAGTTTAGCCTAGTCCTGCCGCCATAATGACAATGTTGTGTTCCGGTCCGGGATGTAGAGTAGCCGGTAGACTCGCACAATTGGTTTGACATACCGTCCATAGGACAGCGACGCACCCACAACATTTATAGTGTCTATAGCAGGGGTGGGCAAATTACGGCCCACGGGCCGGATCCGGCCCTTGAGAGGTTTTAATCCGACCCGCCGAGGGTTTTCTTTAGAAAAAATATGAACCTCCTTAAATAAAATTAATGGTCGAAATGTTAAAAGACTATTGAAATTTGAACAATTAAGATACTGAATCGATACTTCAAACATATATATTGCGTATTTCATATGTTAAAACTTCATAAATAGATTTTATTTTAATAAAGGATTGTAAAAGAATGAAAAATGCCTTATGTTACCTGTATACAATGTTTTATAATCGTAATATTTACTGCTATTTTTAGGTGTCCGGCCCGCCTCAAGATTAATTATAATTTACCGGCCCGCCACTAGATTTTTTTTAATTTACCGCCCCGCAGTCAAAAGAATTTGCCCACCCCTGGTCTATAGGCTGTAGTTATCTCTTACCATCAGATGAGTCGCGTGCTTGTTCGCTGTGTTTTGACATAAGAAAAACGGAAAGTGGAGGTTCAGTACACGTTACTTTGTCGTTCTCATTACTCAATATAAGAGAATTGAGCCATGGAAACTATAAAGAAACGTGTACCGAACCTCCACTTTCCGTTTCTAGCATTTTTTTTCACCCGGTATAACTAACTATCGCTGATATATTACGTATACTTACTTTCCTGATATTCAATATACTAAAAAATAAATTGCTAGGATAGGGAAGGGATGCTTGTGTACTTACCCATTTTCTTTGGGGTAAGACAGCGAGTAGGTGCGGGTCTTTTCTGTGGCCGGAGTTTAAGGTCTAATATGCAGGTCTATCGTCTACCTTACCCTCTAGGCCAGAATTGGATAGTGCTAAGCACTGTGATAGGAACGACAAGAGTAAGAAAGTGGATCCCTATCCGGGCAAGTTTCTGCACCCGTGATATTTACGTGCAGGAAATCTGTATTCGTCAGACAACTAGACAAATACGGAAATTTTGTTTATGTATTCTTTTCTCATAGTCAACTTGTGTGTTGTCTATTTGTCTCTTAGATGTTTCTTACAGGAATAGGATATTTTTAAGTAAATTTAAAGATATAGAATTATAAGATTTATATAACACATTTTATTCTACTTTGTTATAAAATAAACATACACAAAAATATTTCTCAAATTTTGCAAGAGATGAGGATGGTTTATTTATAACATCAAAGACCATTTTTCATAGTAATCAGACATCATTATATAAACATTATGCGAAAATGAACTATTATGTATATTTGTGAATGAAGTTCGAAACATCATGAGCACAACCGAAACAAGTTAGGTACATAGGTTTGTAATTTGACAATACGGCCATTTATAAAAAAATTGTTTCACAATCATTTATAGTTTATACGGAGCAAAACTTATAAAAATTCCGGTAAGTCGTCTAATACCACTTGCCGGATTAAAATCAATAATTAAATTTAAATAGGATAAGCAGCTTCTTTGAAACTAAAAGAAATATCAAAATTGCTAGTTTTGAGGTTATAAAAATAAAAAAAACGTGATTCAAAACTTTCTCCTTATTTAAGTCGTTTGAAAAGTAACTACACATTCTAAAATCGTAACAATTAGGTAATTTACTTATATTTCAGTATTAAAAAATCCTTTTAAAATTCTCAACGAAAATTAGGCTACCCTAATAACGACCATATTTGTTTTTATTTTAATGTCACATGTCCAATAACACACATGTGGTTGAACTTTGATGAGGCTCACAATACCTTGCAAATAAGAATATAAGAGGTAAGGCTTAAAAAAATAAAATAACATGTACCCGCGAAAAGGGTAAGCCTTTGCTTATTGTAGAAAAATAAGATATACAAGTCAAAAATACTTTTCAGCCACAGATTAAATAATACCACCAGCATATTATTACTAACCTGATACAAAATATGCTGTGTACGTATTCTCCTGTCACCAGACGTCATGTCAATCATAATCAACAATTTGTGTAACACTACCACTATTACATTCTGAATATGAACACTGTAAAAAATGTTGAAACACTAGCTGATAGTATGCAACTAAATGTTGAACGCCTAGACTGTGGTGCATTAATTGGACATTATCCAAATAAAGATATCGCAGCAACCGTTCTATTTCGGTTAATAGGTATTGTAGTTTTATAACGAGCATTTAAAACGGATTCCTCTCGTTAAGAGTGCTCTTTCCACCTGCTTCACCATACCAACAAAAGTAAAATGACAACGGCAAATATTTTTTTATTATTGCACATAAAAATGCGCATAAGATAAGCATCATCGGTTTCTAAAATGAGTAAGTATCTTCACATCCGTGTCCCCAAAAAGATAGGTAGTGGCACACGTAGGGCATCCATGACTAATCTAAGACACTAAGTCCTACACAACGTGATAAGCAAGCCTAGTGCCAGTCGGGCACATATCCAATAATATAATTATAAAAATATAATTAATTAAAATAATTACACAATTATCGTAAGGTTTGGCACTCGATACTTTCTGCCTACCTCATTATGGACTAGGCGTGAAAATATGTTTGTGTAAGTTTGTATGTAATTAAGATAATTGGTAATTAATAGTTAAAACATCAAAAAGCTCCTGGAAGTCTTATGTTTGTGTCTAGAGGCTCAGATCACTAAATCAATATTACTAAATCTATGCAGTCTGAGCGAAGTTTCGGGTGTTAATAATTATATCATAATAGGAAAAAAAGGAAAATTTGAAGGAAAAGAAATATGTTTTTAAAACGTATTCATCAAACCTCCATAAACTCTATGCACTTTTATTATGTAAAAAAAATACAAACAATGCACTTATTTACTTTCGTAATATGAAAAAGCAAGCAATAAATGCAATGTTGTGAACCAGTAAACATGAGATAGGACCTGGGTTACTCTTAAGTCTCGATTTCATGTAGACTGAAAATTGGAATTAAATATGTCGTTTTAAATACTCTTTAAAAAGACAATGCTATTGACTTATTACCGGATCATTGACATATAGTTCCAAAAAAAATAACGTATCCGATGAAATATTTCTTTTATTATGTAACTAAATCTTAGTAATTCGCTAAAATTGTGTTCAAGAGTACCTACTTAAAATGACAATATAATATTTCATTTCGAATTTGCATGAAATCGAGATTTAAGAGGAACCCAACTGAGCCCTTACCATGAGTATACGGCTTATCAAGTTAACAGCGCCTCTATTGGTAACTAAGAGAAACACATTTTTGGAACAAAAGTGTCATAGATTTCGACACGTAACTTACCGAACGTAATCTATACCAACTCATGGTAAGGGCCGAACTTCTCAAAAGGAAAGCGTTATTTTAAGCTTAAGAAAAAAACACCTTTCACCAACATCATGTGGTAAACATGATGTTTACTAGTTTAATATTTAAGTTGTAACCCGGTATATAACATTCGAAATATGCAACGACTTGAAATAATTTATTTATAATTATACAAATATCTAGTTGTTATTCATCACTGTCGCTACAGATTCGGATCATTTCAAAGAAAGGTGAATCACATGAATTAGTTATGTACTTATTTATTTAGTAAACGAATGTTTGGCAATTCCAGGCATCTTAATTACAATAATAATAATTAATAACAATTAAGAGCTGCTACATTATTTATTACTGCCATTTTTATTGCAATAGGCTCCTGGCAGCATGTCGACCACTGAACAATGAATATTAAATTATTCCGTGATACAGACTAAACTAGACAAAGAGATGTTTATAGGCCAGGAACACACTATCATTAAGTGTATATTACTTCTTACCAGTACAGGGTTTGATTGACCTTTTGTGACCCTAGATCATCGAGAAATCCATAAGCTTAGCCTAATACTTTTATCTTTTACGTCGCGGTTTTTTTTTCTTTTCTTACCTTTATAAATTTACCAATCATCGAAATATGTTACCCTGGGCATTGCCCTCGAAAGGGAAACCCAATCTGAAATTGGAAAATTCCAAGATGGAGATGAAAAAGCCATATCATCAAAATCTGTCAAGTAGATGTTAATTTTCTGGCAAATACTTATCACTTTGCTTAAAATATCAACGGAAGAAACCATAAAATGGGCTAAAAGGTTTATATTCATATTTTAAAAAACAGTATAAATTTATTATTATTTATTAACAGTATTAATTATGAGCAATAACTCCTAATCGTGCAGATGACATTACAAAAAACATTTAAAGAAATTACAGTACATGGACGTCCAGTAAGAGAGGTTTTTACCAGCTGACCGCTGGAAAGGAGTCACTAATAACAAAACTAACCCTAGATTTATTTGCAAGATCTACAGACCAATAAAAAAGTATTTTATTAGTCTGAGGCATGGTCGGTTTTAAAATACAAATCATTGAAATAAGTATACCTGAAGTAAGTACACACATAAAGTACATATTAAGTATTTCGGTAAATAACATAAACGTTTTTCTTTTGTTAATATTTTCTTTTGTTTTTACGTTTACAAAAAATTCTTAAAAACAATTTTCAGTACACGCTTTGGCGTTTATGAAAAAGTGAAACAAAACAAAGACTCACGTTGTCCGGTATGTCCAACATTTCAACTCGGTTACGTAGTACAATCATCGCCGAAACATTTTTCTATCTGAAAAGAAAAAAATATGTTTTAGAATTATACAGACATTTTTCATTGTTCAGAGTTGATCAAATAAATAAAGCTTTTGCCCGCAGTGAGCCTACGCGGCATTAACACTTCCTGCCATTTTTTTATGATATTGGAAGGCAAACAAGCGATCAGATTTCCCGAGGGTAAGAAATTCACGCCGCCCAGAGACACCAAAGGTGGTAATGGTGCGTTGCCAACCTGAGGCCGGGATGTTAGACCTCGAGCAAAAGTAAGTATACCGGCTACCTTACCCTCTGAACCGGAACACGTCATGACGTTATGGCGGCAGGAATAGGTGGTGGTACCAATCCGGGTGAGTCGCTGCAAAACTCTACCACCTAGTCAGATGTCACGGTGTTCCTATCCTATCCTATGCTCGCCTTTTACGAGCTGCCTGGCAGGAAGGCAGATGCTAATTTCATCATTGATCATTGATTTTTTTGGAACTAAATGTTAATACAACAGTTTGTGTCCAAGAATACCTGTAATAACATAACCGATTCTAAAACCCAATTTGCATGAAATCGAAATACAAGAGTAACCCTATACTTTATTGATTTCTGTCAAACTGAGCTTATTTTTTTTCAATTATAAACTGTGGTATAGGTAGGTAGGTTTCCCATCAACACGAACGAACGCAAGAATTGTACGAAACTTAATATGGCTTTGTTTGCGTTAAAAATTACTTCAAGTCAAATTTTGTTAACATTCTAATGACCGAATGCGTAATGACGAGTTTCGGCTAAATTGCATAATTATGACAAGCAAATAGAAATTAAATTAAATAGAAATTCAATAAAAATTTGGTTTCTATATTTATATTTGGCTCTATTAGATCTCTACGAGTGTGAGAAAAACCGGTCAGTATTTAGGTATATTAGTATGATACATCACGAGTGACAAACATTAACATCACGACACCAAAATCTAGATACATATAGGTATTTAATTTTTTATATAGTTTTGAAAGCCAGTTATTTTTTGTTGACCTTTGTTCATGTTTTTGCAAAATTTGAAAACATAAAAATCAAACTGCATCTAAATAACTTATTTGCTATTTTATTATTTTCTGATATACCTATTCAATTATTGCCAAATTTTCTTCAATTTTCATTTCAATAAACCTTCTAGAAATCTATAGAAAAGAAAAACAAAAGAAAGCAAATTAGCACTCGATACTTTATGCCTACCCCTTAAGGGACTTGGAGTGAAGATGTGTATGTGCAAAGACAATACACATATTTACTAATCTCTGGTATGTGTAACGAATCGGTAAATTTCTCTTACACCATGAGAACTTTACAGATTTCTTACCAAGAGAAATAATAGGGATTCATTTAAATATTGACATACATACATCCATAGATACGTAACTTCACGCCACTTTATCGCCTCTGCTGTTAGTAGCCACAGGTTACTATGTCTATTTGGATATAATTGCATAAATATGTGAATGACCTTTTCTAATTGCGCTACCACAAATCATCGACAATGGTTGTGGAAAATGGCTAAAATCATCAACAATGTATGTTAATTGTTGTAATTATGTAATGTATAAACAAGGCAAAACACGTTGGTTCAAATCTAGGTACGTATTTTTTTTAAAAACATTCTGAAAAGTCTCAAGCATGGACAAAGTTCTAAAATTGAACGCTACCACAAATCTATACCTACATAGAAAATGGATAATCAACAATGTATAAATGAAGCGAAACAGGCTGGTTCAAATTTGATTTTTTTTTAAATATTCTGAAAAGTCACATGCATGGACAAAGTTCTAAAATTAAAATACCTCATAGTAGAACCAGGTCGAACCTAAAGTAACATGTACCTGTCGTAGTCGGGCTATAAACCACAAAGCTGCTAAGATTCTATAGTTCAAGGCATATTGTAAGCAATAAGTCACTTTATTCATATACATTGGTATCAAAAACACAAGGTCTTGGTTCTTTGTTATTTATTACACTACACAAAACACATAACACTATTGCGACGCGCTGACCGTGTTTAAGTAAGGAAATCTCATTTGACGAGTGATAACTTTATGACGAAACGCCACTTGACTATTTTCAATTAGTAACTACTTTTGTGTAACGCTTACATGATACTAGAAAACAATGTCTCGAAACGTTGAACGTATTTCACATGTCAATATGAGTTTGGCACGTAATTGAAAATTAAAACTGAATCATCTTTGAGAGTGAATACTTTAGTACAGTCAGTGGTTTAAATTGGCTAACCAGTTCTGTGTAGATTTTATTGTAAGAACTCAGATTTTTGTGTTACGGCAGTGACTGTACCTACATAATTGCATATATTAAAGTTACTAAAAATAATACAATAATTTAAAGCGACACAAACCGATTTCTTTAATCTCCAGCATTAAAGAAAAAAGAAAATAAACTTTTTGATTGCATAAATATGGATTACAATAAAGTTAGTAAAGTAGTATAATACTTAGGTAACTTTATTTTATCAGTAATAGATGTTAGAAGAATATAATTAAATAGTTTACAAATACAGTTTTTTTTAAATTTTATCAGCTAATTGTATAATTGTTTAAACTTTTGCATTAAAAACAATTTTAATAGTACCTAAACCTACAAAAAATACAAATTTAAACTGTTCCTAATTATTTCATCTCTTCAAATATTGGGTTTTCCTCGATTTCACTGATATCCTCTCAACAGATCTTGACTTGGTAATATATGGTTTTAACATACGGTATGAAGAAGAAATCTAAGAGCATTCTACATAAAAAAGTAGGTCTCGCAAATCCACCTGCTTTTTCTGAAATCGGTAAAAATACCTCAATCAAATCCGCTCTCCGACTGTCATTCCATACGTTTATGGCTCATTCATCTATTAGGATTGCATTTATCCGATAGGTATGTTTATAACAAAGGTACAATTATGTATAGATGTGATGTATGTTGCTGAAAATAAATTAATAAAATATACCTACTATAACATATAATATAACGTATAATATAATATAACGATGCCTAAAACTAAACTTTACTCACGTTCCAATTTATATTGTCGTTTAAAAAAAGTATATTTATAAATATATACTTTTACTATATACTGTACTACATACATATATATATGTATGTATCGTTTTATTAGCAGTTCTCCAGTAACTTATGTTTTGAATGTAATATAAAAATGGACCAATGACTATGATCATCTGGAAGATCTAACCTAGTATCCAGATATGGCTTACTGAAAGAAGGGGTCCTATCATCTGAGGCCCCCTTTTGACGTTACTCCAACCGGAAATTTTTAAGTATTTGCTGACTAACCGAAACTGGCCAAGTCTATGTAGCTGACTGACGGGATCAGGGTCAGCAATTTATTCTTATGCCATCAATTAGATATTAATAAACCATTCCGCCTTCTTTTTAATAAATAGCAAATTGTTTTATATTCAAGTTACTGCAGTTTTATTTATTGAGATGTTTTATTAAATCAGGCGTTACTGTGCATAGGTATTACTTTTACGTAAGTAATAGAATAAATCTACATATACCTACATGAAATACTTTTTAAACTCTGGCTGAGCACTCTGCTCGCCACGTAGCCCGGTGACGTTGTAAAAGTCTTTAGACGTACACAACAGTAGTCATTTCGAAAAAAAAAAACTTTTTTAAACTTGATTGCCGTGTAATCGTTGTTTACAATATTTAATTTGTGCGTGCGTATTTGTCTTTCTGTCGCATCATAGCTCCTAAATCGAGTGATCCTATTTCACTTCTTCTGTTTCAAAACTGACGTAATCGAAATGGTTCCTAGCAATAATTCAAGAATAGGTTTTGCTGGTCACCATTTTTTTTAATGAAATAACATAACAGACAATAACAATAAGTTACTCAAAAACCCTCAACAGCCTAAGCATAATGTTGCTAAGAACCATGTCGATCACGTCAGCTATTACCGCACCGAAATCGGTCCATATCCGTTCAAAAGTTTTGGCGCCAGAAACAGACTTTCAAATACGCACGTAGGCGTCAAACACGTAAACCCCCGTTTCGGTCGGGGGTTAACAAAAACAAAAAATACGGTGCAATATCTAGTTAGCTGATGTACTTAATGCTACCTTCGGGCATTTCATAATAGTCTAAGAAGCTGCCACATAGTTAAAGGTTCATGGATTTAAGATATGGGGCAAAAGGAAAGTTTTAGCGCCATCAAATCAAAGCAAAAAATGCTTGTTCGTAATCGTTCGTATTGTTTCGTTCGCATCGCGTACATATACAGTAAGATTGCTCAGATATGATGGCATTTGTTCAGTTAAAGTGTCCTCGTTGCCGCCAAGTCTCACAAAAATGGAAACGGAAATGGGAGTCACCGCTTTACTTAAGACCACTAGCAAAAGAGTATTTAAATTCCTTGCTTAAAGACTCTGATATGATATAAAGCGGCTGTACTAAATGAAACTTAAGAAGTGAATTGAAAGAAAATAATTAGAAAACAAATATTTTTATGATTGTGAAAACGTGGCAGCATGGCCTAAAGATCTTAGCCGGTCCCAGAAAAAAAATAAAAAAGCGTGAACTTTGAAGTTTGCAAACCACAGTTACCAGCTTAGGGAGTATTGGCGCCATCGTGAATGAAGATGGTCGTATTTTTTCATAACTATTGAATTTCGTGGTTATACTGAGTGAAATTAGTTAATTTAGGTGGGAATTAGTTTAGTTTTGTTCAGGGAACGTGCACTAATGAAATAATCATGAAGAAATTAGTGTATCGTGAATTTCCTCGCTGCCGCCAAATCTCCCAAAGTGTGCTTGTGTAAAGTTACCACCGCTTTACTCACGAGCCTGACGTGACTTTGTAAATAGTGACTAATGACTGTGTAAGAATAATTAACGGAAGACATGTGACTAATGACGAAATAATTAATACGGAAGACGTGGCAGCATGGCCTAAAGGTCTTAGCCGGCCCCAGAAAGGGGCAAATAAAATTTAAAAAAAAAGTTACCAGCTTAGAGATTTTCCCCAAATTTAAGGGTGATTAAGTAGAACGGGATTTTTGGGGTTTTAGTTTTTTTGAGAGTATTTTAAAAAAGTAATAGTCGTAATATCACAAATTTTAGGTTAATTCAAATCCCGAGCCAATCAGTTTCTAATAGAGTTAAGTTATTAAAAATAATACGATAATAAAGTACAAAACATGTAGGTCCGATTTACATTAAATCGAAACAATAGCTGCATAGTAATAAATCCGTCGTTAAAATGCATGATTATAATACTATCTTTATGTTCCCTAAAATTGGTAGTAAGTATTATGTTGTTACTTTATTGTCAAAATGTAAAATTTAAAAATGTAAACATGTACCTATTTTACGACCTACTGTAAAAACGTTGATGCATTAAGCATAGTAATAATTACTATACATATTAATATATGCTTACGTTTTTTAAATAATAACTTTAGTGGGTTTTTCGAGGAATTTCGAAGGTTTTTAACTAAAGTTTAGGGACAAATATTTGTAAGAGCTTGTAGCACTGTTAAAGATAGCAAACAGCTGATAAATTTGTTTGTTTTGTTTATTTCTAGACCGGCTTTTTAATTTATAATTGATACTATATTGCGAAAACCCTATCACATTATTTACGTAATTAAAAAAGTTAACCTTTATTAATACAGCAAATCTAGTGAAACGGCTGCAATAAGAAAGAAACAGCAAACTCGAAGTTAAACGTAAGTCAATTTATTATTATGTTCTAAAATCTAAATAAACTTGAAAATATTTAGTGTGTCCATCTGTCCGTCAACTAATTCTGTAATATTATGTTTTACATTCAAGGCCAATTTCAATGCCAACTAGTGTCATAGTAGCAGCAGGAATAAGTAAGGTGGTGGATCACTACCTGGTTATGCTGCTGCATTGAAATCTACCACCATTTATCCCTCTCTTAACAGATTATCTATTGTAGGTACTATAGAGATATCTGAGACCCGGTCAAATTTATAGAAAACACATATTTATGAGCTTACAAGTTTTATGTTGAGTTATTCACATTATTTTTAATTTAAAAATCAAACGCTATATGTACAACTTGATAATCAACATGAAGTGTGCAATAATTAATTTTCCTAACTGTAATACTTTATTAAATTGAAAACCAATGCCTGCAATTCACCTCGTGCTGTAAACCATGTTTCTTTTAACTATGTATGATCAAAAACTCAAATATTATAAATTGACCTCTAGCTGTTCAGTAAAAGAAAGTTTAGTATACAGATTCAACTATTTTAACATTTTTATTAGTAAAATTTATACCTAACTATTGTTTAACTAGAAGTTTAATTGATTAGAAGTTAAACAATGGTTAGGTATTATTTTTACTTATTCTTTTGAACTAATTGTCAAACTAAGTGTCGAAAAGTTTGTCACTGTAAAATGACCAAGCTGGTTAAAGATTAAAATTCTAAAATTTGTATGTGTATTATAATAAAACTTGTCTTGAATTATAATAATTATGTTGTTTAATTATTTTTTGACAGATATTATTATAAAACTTGTATTATATTGACCGACAGCAATGATCTGGTATTATCTATATTAGTTTAATCAGTTACTGACAGCTTTTTCATGTGTAAAAAATTATTTTGTGCAAGAAGTTGCTTTTTAATTTAATTTTTAATTTAAATATTAGAACCATCTTCTGAACTCCTTTTTCTTTCAAATACACCTTTGAGTTTTTTAAATATTTTTTTACATTTAATGCTCTATTATTTAAAGGTTTTGAGTGATAAATACAATTTTTAAAGAAACACATACCTTTGCTGCAGATCTCAGCTAAATGTTGTATTTTTTTAATAATGTATATTATGCTTATGTATCATTATACTTTATTTTATTAGTTACAAGATAAAACTCTAAACCGGCTCTAATTCATCATTATATATATTATATGTATTTATAATGTAATTAGTAAGTTGCTACTTGGGAACAATAAATGTAAAAAGAAAAAATATGTTAATAAATTTTATTAAATTGTTAAATACTTTACCTGTATCTTTATATTGAAAATGTTCAAGGAAATAATAATTCATTTCAATTATTATTCTTTTGGTTGATATTCAGTTAGATTACAAGACTAAGATTTAACACATTTTAGCTATTTACAACTCAAAACTAAGCAATTTCAATCTACTACTATTATCTTCTACTATTTGGGATTAATTGGGGAAATAGTCGTGAAGATATTTATTTTACTATTTAATTAGTTACGATTCTGAAATAGCTCTAATTTATCATTAAATATTGTTATGTTTCTGTGTATGTACCTATATCCATACTAATATCATAAAAGTTGGTCTTTCTGTCTATTATGGTTTCTCGGCTAAACCATTGGATTAATTGAAATAAAATTTAAAATGCACATTTAAGTTAAAGATCAAAGTTAAAAAAAATAATTTTAAATATCAACCCCCAAAGTACTAGAAAATAAAGTAATGGGATATGAAAGTTAATATAAAAATGTATTCAGCACTGAAGGAATCACAGATAAACAGCTAGTATAAATATATATCTTGATGGCTAGTCTAGCTAAAAGTGTAAAATACGAGTATTTGTTGAAGTTCAGAGATGTTTTAGAGAATAAATATATATGTAAAAGTAAGTAAAAATGCGAAAAACATAGGGAGTTCAATTTTTACCATGTACCTAAGCTGTTCAATTTAATTCAATTTTTTGTTAAATATCGTGCGCGATAATTCAGCCAGTCAAATTTTGGACCTACCTAAAGGCAAACTGTAATAATATTATTTTACCTCATAATTTTTCTTTACCCTGGGCCTTTGTAAAAAAGGAATAAGTTCTGTATTTATATTTATTTATTTTATTAAATACCAGCCAGTATAGCAACAAATTACAAAGGCCAGGAAATGGAAAGTTTATGGAAAAATAATTTTACAAAACAAGCAAACAAATTTCTCGAACGACAGAAACGTCAGTTAATATTTTTTTATTTTTAAGTGATAGATTAAAATTTATATCACAATTTTGTATCGTAAATGTCGAATTAAGGGCTGATTAAAAGAAAATTATGCATCTCTCAGTGCGGCCTTTAGTGTTATATCGTTTTATTCTGTGGAAATGGTGTGTCACCAACCTTAGGCCGATTTAATAAACTTGCTTGCCTATGTACCTACCTTCGTATTACTACTGCAATTATTACATACATACATAAAAAAAATCTTTTCAAATAAGGATTGTACATTTTTAAAAATAATTACATTTCTTCACGCCCATATTCCCGATGTTATAGGGAGAGGCACAACCGGGGCACGCCTGACTAGCCAAATACACTAAGACCCACAATGTGATAGTTGCAAGCTTATATCCAGCATATTAAATCCCGGGCAATGTGGTTTTTTAAATGTTTTTTTGTTGCCCGACCTGGGGACCGAACCTGGGACCTCAAGAAGTAAAGTCCGACGCCGGATCGCTAGACCATAGATGCGATAACTATTAAAACCTAATATCACCAAAAACGCAAAGTTTAATATAGCGCATGTAATTATTTTTCATGTAATTATTTTTCTGACAATATTTATTAATACCACTAATAAAAGAATTAGTAAAATGATGTGATGCGTTGACAGTGGGAAATGGGGATTCACTTTTTTTCTGAGTCCATAGACGTCCGGTTCTAATTCTATGAGTATTTTTTTTCATGTGATCCTTTTCCTAACAGTAACTAATACAACAAAAAAGTAGCAAAATTAGTCCATCCGTTCAGGCGCGATGCAATGACCAAGGAAAATGGATGTTAATTTTTATATATAAGATAGACAATAAAAATAATAGTCCCCAAGGCGTCCTTATCTCTGACAGGATCTGTTAGACAACCGGAAACCATTTGATTGAAATCTTGGCTGTGTGTTCGCTCAGAATAAGATAATGAAAACAATATTGTTCTACTAGATGTTTCTTGAGAGTAATCCACGTTTCAAAGTTTAGCCCTCTCGGGACATTTAGAAATCGGGACAAAAAGTAGCCTTAGTCAATTAACGGTTCAGGTGTTGGACTTGACTGCATGAGGTCCCGGGTTCGAATCCGGGATCGGGTAACAAAGAAAATTTGGGTTTTCCAATTTTCTAATTAAAAAAAAATGTTGCTCGGGATTGGATATATGTGCCCGGTTGGCGATAGGCTTGCCACCTATCACATTGCGGTACTTAGTGTCTTCGGCAAGTCGTGGATGTGCTGGTTGTGCCTTTGCCTACCTTTTCGGGCGAATGGGCGTGAAGATACATACTTACTTACAAAAATATACCATGAAATCTATCCGTTGTGACGTGAAAGGACAGAAGTCAGAAACACTTCTGGCGTTTGCATTTCTAAGACTAGCTTCCACCCGAAGCTTTGCGTGAATAGAAAATTAAATGCAAAACATTTATTAATTAAAGTATAGTAAAATTTATTAATTATAGTGTTGTTTTGATGTAAAATATCTATTACTGTGAAGTTTTATCGTAATCAGTCCAGTCGTTTTTGCGTAGAAGAATACCAAACATTCAACCATCCTCTTAAACTTTCGCATTTATCTAATCCTGCTAATGTAAGTACCTACGTCAGCAAGGTTAGAAGGGTTACATGTAATAACTCATAAGGCGCACCAAATTATAGTTAGTTATGGGCATTGGGTCAAAATCGGTTTAGTATTTTATCACGAATGAAATGTAAGTATTTTTGACTACTTTTTGGTGAGTAATACGAATGAAATTCTATATAATATACAGAATTTTCTCATCATCCCGGACGAAGGTTGGGAACGCATTACTGCCAACTTTGGTGTCTCTTGGCGGCGTGAATTTCTTACCATCAGTAAATCCGTTTGCTTGTTTGTCTTCCAATGTCATAAAAAAATACTTATATCTCTATGTTTATGACACAAATGCCTGCTGGTTATCGAACACGAGTCTTGCTTTCGGTCGGTACAGTTAGGCGTCTTTGCTAACCCCTTGACCAACGACGCCATCTTTAACATTAATGTTTTGGATTTAAAAATACACCTCCATCTTTTATAGTCCATCATATCAACCAATAAAAAATACAGAAAGCGGAATAGCCGGTCGAGCAAAAACTTAATTGTATTGCTATGGTTCGTCTTTTGATGGTCAATGAGATAAAAAATATACGTACCTGCTCAAACGTACTCAAAGCACATACCTACTTAAAATTGTGCTAGTGGTCTAAGATCCGAACCTAAGTCGACATTCACCGATCTGATAATAGGACGAAACATATTTTATTAAAAATT
>NJDD01000136.1:214702-235067 GCA_002245505.1 Calephelis nemesis
TGATGGTCAATGAGATAAAAAATATACGTACCTACTCAAACGTACTCAAAGCACATACCTACTTAAAATTGTGCTAGTGGTCTAAGATCCGAACCTAAGTCGACATTCACCGATCTGATAATAGGACGAAACATATTTTATTTAAAATTTAGTATATTAGAAAATATATTAAAAATGGGTTGTTAAAAAAACCCTGAATAGAGTATTTTGTATTTTTAAAAAGATTTTTCATTAAATGTTACAATGTTAAGATAATAAGAAAATTGTATCCTGGCTTTAAAGTATAAGACGTATAAAATGTGGTAGAAGCTGGGTTGCCTGTTATTTACCTGAGTTGCCACTTGCCAGATATAAATGTATATATCGATGCCAATAATTACTTTGATAGGATTGGATAACAGAAAAAACAACTTAAGCGCTATTTTGTTGCGAGCAAGATGATATAGGGTTGTTTGCAAGAATATATAAAAATTAGAAAAACTTTTTTGAAATAATTATTAATAATTAATTATAATAATATTATTCAGGATTTTTTAGGTCACCTATTTTTGATATTATTTCCATGTACTAAGTAATGATTATTACTTTAATTTGTTACTACAAGTAATATTTTCAAAGAAATATGTGTAATCCTTGCCGTCTGTTAATTAGTCTGAACTCAATTTCAACTAAAATTTTATACAAATACATGATTGAGGAATATTAATACCAGGGTACGTGACGTAGGTATGTTATGTCATTTTCTAACCTTACATACAGCTTAGTAAGAATTTTTTGGCGTAAATCCTCTCCCTTTCCACTCCCAACCCCAGCTTACGTAGAGATATTTTGAAATCTATGTTTATTGTTTTGTATTCTAGATATACAGAAAAAATTTAAACTGCAAATGTAGCCTGATTCAGAGTGCTGTATTCATGTAGCCTCGTTAAATACTATGAACGAATTTGCCATGTTTTAGTGAAGAATTTAATTTAATACTATTGGTGGTAAAGTGCTTTTGTAAGATTGGATGAAATTTGATTCGACTGCCTCCCCGCCTAAATGTCTGATGTAATTAAGGGATAGTAGGTATTCCTTTATGGGGAAGGAATTCCCCATAAAGAAATACCATAATAAAGAAATACCCATAAAGAAATAATCGAAATATAGCTACATCTTTTAATTTATTTCAATTAACTTTTAGCTGCTTATTTGGTCGAGCGAGCATAGAACACGTTCTAACACCATTAATGACTAACTGCGAGGCTCGGGTTCGATTTCCGACGAAACTGAGATGATTAACATCTAGATGTCTGTGTTTCTGGGTCTGGAATATATATACTTACATAGATACTTTAATACATTTAGTAAACAAATTTATTGAAGTATTTATTTATTAGTATCATTGACTAATACCCATAATATAATTTGCTTACTTTTGGCTTAGATTTCATTTTTAAATTTAAAAAGGGATTATTGCTATTATTAACAATATGTGCTTTCTTTGATTTTTTTAATTTTACTGAGTGAAATCAATATCATCATCATCGTGTTTCGGTTTGAAAATTGGAGAGTGGGTTGAATCGTTTTTATTGTTGGCACTAGGTGAAACTTCGAACTGTTTTTGTTAATATTTTTAAAACTATGAAATAATATTAGGCAATTGGTTTCGATTTTACAGCATCTTCAGGACTATGTTAACTCATTGTAGTAGATAGGTTTAACTTACAATGTAACTTAACATATCAGCGTTGATATAGCAACTCACCATTAACGTTTTTACAATCAATATTTTTCAAATTGATTAAGAAACACATATTAATAAATAATCAAAGAAGTTGAGCATTCGCATAGATTACCTCCTATGTCAACCGGAAATTGATGCGGAATAAACAGTTAAACGTATGAAACATGAAGTCACCTCTCATCCTATAGGTTTTTATTTAGTATAAAAAGCATCATCCTGTATCTATCGATCCCATCTATGTGTAATATGTTCTTTTATGTACTTCCATTTGAATATTTAATAAGAAACAATTTAGTAAGCATAATACTCGTACAAGCACGGTAATGTACAAGCTAAAGTTAATTGTCCGATCACAATTTATTTGCACACTAGCTTTTGCCCGCGTGGTTGAAGGTCCCAGGAACATTTTTCGGGATAAAAACTATCCTATGTGTTCATCAAAGCTCCTCTCTGCATGTGTCCAAATTTCATGAAAATCGGTTCAGCAGTTTTTGTGTGTAGGAGTAATAAACAAACATACAAACTTTCGCATTTATAATATTAGTAGGATTTGAAAATGTTGTATGTACTTTGTCATAACGATATATTATTATACTCACAAATTAACCGTACTTATTATTATTAATAATCAATAATAAATATGTCTGGACTAGTCACACAACACGCACATTGCTTATTAAAAAAAACCATCTTATACTCTTATGACAATCTCTATAAGTATGAAATTTTGGAACTGAGTGTAGGAACCTAGTGGGTTTGATTTGACTAAACCATGAGGTCCCGAGTTCGATTCATCGATTCGGGTAACAAAAAATAATTGTGCATTTTCATTTTTCTATTAAACAACGTCGCCCGGGAATGGATATGTGCCCGGTTAGCGATAGGCTAGAAGTCGTTGTTGGTAAAATTAGCCCTAGTGTCTTATAGGCTAGTTGTGGGTGCCCTGGTTGTATCTGTGCCGACCGCTTCGGGGAATATCAAAGATGATTGGCCGACATTTTAGGTAAAAGTTCGCTTTTTTCTTGCAGCTTCTTAAGTCGTATCTTTGGGTTAGGGGATTCTGCCATTGGTAACTGGTTCTATAAAGTTATTGTTTCTTACGTGATTCTATAAGCTGAAATTATAGACTTTTTTGATTGGGTGACTATTAAATCTCGATATCATTCGAATTGGAAATTAAAATCGTATATAACGTCATTTTAGGTAGGTTTGATCACAGTACTAGCGGATTGTTTACATTTAGTTACAAATGAATTCAACTAATCCGATGAAATAATGTATTGTTTACTATAAATTAAACGTTAATAATTCGCCAGGACTGTCTTCAGGAGTACCTAAAATGACATGTTCGATTCCAATTCCCAATATTGCATGAATAGAGCTTCAAGAGTAAACCCTACAGTAGTATGCAAGAATGAGTCAGTGTCAAATTTTTGGAATTTATATGCAAAATTACAAACAAAGTGTTTGAACAATTTGTATCACACCTGAAAACATAAGCATTAAGTATACTACTTACTTTATTAGCTTTTATCATTTATTAAGTACATATTATAGGTTATAATAAAGACTTATGTTTTGATTACAAGTTTTCATGATTAGCATAATCACCATTAAATAATTTGACCGCCTCGTTGGTCGAGTGGCTAGCGTACACGCCTAACTGCATCGACCAACCGCTAGGCTCGGGTTCGGCATTTGTTTAAACTGTGTAACTGCGGGATTCCCACCAGAACAGCACTTTCTTTCTTCCTTTGACGTGACAACGTCTTAAATTAGGTTGCGGCTCGGAGTCACTCATGAAAAAGTGTAACGCCCGGTAACGTTATGATGAGTCACCGAACGAGAAAGAGGCCCGCCGGAGCGGCGAATGCCTTGCGTCTCTCTCCCACTCTTTAATAATATTCATATCAATAAATATTCTACCGAGAAAAAGACGTTGTCACGTAAAATCTTCGCCCGTAAAACCGACTCTACAGGCAACTATTTTTTTTCTTTCTTTTAAACTCCTCCTCTCTTACTCCTCCTCTTTTATAGCAGGGGAGTGCAAGAGGGGATTTGGGCAGCTACTGATACTTGGTACTATGGTTAAACACCTTTATTGTTCAATACCCAATCTCTAAAGTCGCGCAAACTCGAGCATGTCAGATTAAAGCAAGGTGGCTTTATTGCATGCCTATAAGTCAGAATAGTTAAATGTGGCAGTGCATATTTAAATATTCTGACGTTTTTAGCGTGACATACGAGATCCTCCTACTTTCAGAAGTTTACAAAAAAGAAGTTATCTATGTTCGACATATTTACGTTATTGGTGATGATTTAGGCATATGAACTATCAGTATCTGATGCGTTTGTGTATGACCAAGTGCATGTAATTGTTTTTTTACGTTTTAGATGCTCCATGCACCGGTAAAATCTTTTTTATTCTACCCCATCTACCAGCGACTTATAACAGGTCATTTTTTTATGATATTGGAAGGCAAGCAAGCACGGATTTCGTGATGGTAAGAGATGCTCGCCGCCTAGAGACACAAAAAGTGGTAATGGTGCGTTGCCAACCTTAGGCCGACTACCTTACCCTCCGTACCGAAACACGTCAACGGCAAGCACTGACGTTATGGCGGCAGGAATAGGTGAGGCGGTGGTACCAATCCAGGCGAGTCGCTGCGAAACTCGACCACCTAGTCAGATGTCACAGTGCTAATGACTGTAAGCCTGTTTATAGCCCGGTGAAGTTGTTAAAACATCGCGGTTAGCAACAAATTAGCCATTAAAAAAAATAAGCCTGTAATCGCCTTTTACGAGGTGCCTGGTACAAGAAGGCAGATGGTCTATTCTGCAAAATGAGCCCCGGCCAATACGGGGTAAACATTCGACGCTGAATACATTTGGCATCCGGGGCTTCCCTCCTACTGCTACTTGATGTATTTGATTGATGCCTACGCTACGTTAACGCTAAACATCCGCCCACATTCCAATTATTAAATCAATGTTACAAAAAAACGCGAGTTGAAGTCATATGGATGCGTACGTCGAACAAATATTTGAACTTTAAGTGTACATGGCCTTTATTTCCTGATTTCCAACATTCTGTACTTTTTGTGGTATGTATGAATATAGTAGAATCATTCTACTAGAATGACTATAGTTTATTCATTTCATGTGATGTGTAAGTTTAGAAACACTAAGAAAAAGTTAATGGACCTATACTTAAAGTTTGTAGCTTAGAATAAGTGAAATAAGAATAACTCATTAATCTATAGACTGGATTGTAATGTCGGAGAAGATGCTCAGTAGAGCTTCTTATGAAGAAAAAAAATGTGATGGTAGGAGAGCCCAAGAGTTTTTTTGCAGTAACTCGTGAGCTTCAGATTAAGGTATGGGAGATTGCCTGCCCAATGGTTAAACACCTCCATTATGTATCAAATCTCTATAATAGACGTTAGGATAGTCCGTCTAATTTTTTTGACGTGAAAGTATACTCGAGTATGTCAAATGGCAAATGGCTTATTGCACTTAATGTTTAAATTTTCTTATGATTTGAGAGTAGGATGGCCAAAACCTTTCATTTTTTTTGACATACTCGTATTTTCGCCGTCGGAGACATGTTAGGAATGTACAATGTACACTATTAATATTTGATCTACTATGATCACTTGACTGTTCTTGTTCTTTCTTCTACACACTTAACGCTCTACTAAAAAAACTCACATGTCCTTTTATACTCTTACTATTTAATCGGTTAAGTCCAATGGAGTTACCCCATTGGAGTTAGTGCATATTTAGCGTCGCGTTCTCCCCTACTATGAGGCTTACTAACATTACATTTTATGTAGGACCCAAAAATGGGCATTACTAGGTAGTGGTGGTAATTAATGTTTGCTATATTTTTCCAATAAAACGAAAACAAATGAGATGGAAGGTTTTAGACTTGTCAGATTGACCCGGACATGTTCTGACGTTTTCAATCAATGTTTTAGAATGAATGTGATAATCATCTGTAGAAATATCGCCTTTAAACTAATTTAACACGGCAACCTATTTTTCTTTTTTTTTTGGTCAAAGAACATAATAATACCTTGAAAATAGTTTCGTAATAAATAAAAAAAGTTGTCATAAAACTTTCCATATTTATTTAAATTGTACTGAATTATGTCAAGTGTAATCTGTTACGCTAGTTGGTCATTTATATTGTTCCGGTTGACACTTCATTCCTAAACGTCAGTGCTTGCCATTGTAATGTTAGGATTTGGAGGTTAGCCCTAGCCGGAGTGTGGTCTGTTACTCTAGTTAGTCATTTAATTTGTCTCGGTTGACCCTTCAATAATAAACGTCAGTGCTTGTCATTGCAATGTTACGATGATTTGGAGGTTAGCCCTAGCCCGAGTGTGGTCTGTTACTCTAGTTGGTCATTTAACTTGTCTCAGTTGACCCTTCATTCCTAAACGTCAGTGCTTTCCATTGTAATATTAAGATTTAGAGGGTAGCCCTAGCCGGAAGAACTCGCATAGGTTTAGCAATAAAGTCCTACCGTCTCGAGTAGCTGTGAAGGTTAATTAGCTAGTAATGGGTTAGTTTAGGATTGATTATTTTAACCTGGTTAATGTAGACACATGTTGATCCGTCAGTGCCGGATAAACCTGGTTACTGTTTAATATGACATTGCCATAACCATTATCCGATATACGTAATTAATATTTTTGATGTTATTAGGTTATTGTGGGATATTTCCAAATATCGTATCCATTACTAAAAGTCATTAAAAAACATCTTTTTCGTGTTTATTTAAATTAGGTTACTTTCTTTTTTAAGTGTTATACTGGTAGTAAGTTTGCTGTGTTCTAAGTTTTTTTTTATCATCATCAGCCGGAGGACGTCCGCTGCTGGACATAGGCCTCCCCAAAGAGCGCCATAAGTCACAGTCAGCAGCTGCTTGTATCCAGCGACTTCCCGTGACTTTGACCAGATTATCAGTCCACCATCATTCTTTTAATAAAAGTGACAAATCCCATCTTACTCTAACAAAATGTAAACGCTCGTTGAACACGCGTTTTACTAAACAATGTCTAAAATTGGATTCTCAACCAATAACACGCCGACACGTCGTCCGCGAGTAGCGTGTTGGTTGGATGTCAATTTTAAATGGAGTTTAGCTAAACAGACGTCTAAATATTTTTGTGGAGCGTTTAGTTCTGTCAGATTAGATTGTAGGTACGTGATATTTAAGTAGGTACGTTTAATATGTTCTCTCAAAATGTTATGTTGATGAAAAGCAGTACAAGTGTGACTTGACTTATGAGTTGACACGTTTAAAATGTGTCATCTCTTTTGTTTTTTATTTCATTGAAAAACCGTAGAATACATGCAAAATTTATTCCAAAAACTAGCTTCCGCCCGCGACTTCACCGTCAGTAACACCCCCTGCTATTTATTTTTTCAATATTTTCAATGTACACAATTGACCCTTCTACAGGTTTATTACATGTATAGATTTGTGTCAGAGTCTTCACCATTACATCAAGATTTTTTGCATTGGGGACCAAGTTATTGGTTTTAAAAAGTCAATTAGCTTGGATCAGAACGTTCAGAATCATAAGTTAGAGATGTAGAACATTTTCAAAAACCGTAAGTAGGTATAACTTTGTAATTTATATAAATACGTCACCATCATCAGCCGGAGGACGTCCACTGCTGGACATAGGCCTCCCCCAATGAGTGCCACAAGTCACTATCACCAGCCGCTTGTAACCAGCGACTCCCCGCGACTTTGACCAGATCATCAGTCCACCGGTGCGGGGCCGCCACTCGAGAACCTTTTTTCCTCATAAATACCTACTATGTAAATGAACGGTCTTTCTGCTGACGTAAAAGTATTGTTTCATTTAAATATCGTCAAATGTTACTCACTTGTAATATGGTGTATATTACGAGTCTTATCTATGATTCCTACTATGTACCACAGAATAAGTAACAGGTCGAATGTAACACCGCTGAAACCTTTAAGGGGTGAGCTCGAATTGAACTTAGACACTGTATTCATGATTTAAATAAATAACAATTCAATGTTCCCGGACAAGTTACACATATTGAATCTAACCCCAAAGTAAGCAAATTAAATGCTAGTGTTATGGGTGTTAGTCAACGATACTAATACATAGAAATACTTAAATAAACACCGAGACCCGGAAATGCGGACATCTAAATGTTCATCACACAAATGCTTGCCCCCGTCGGGAATCGTACCCGAGTCTCGTGGTTGGTCAGTGTAGTTAGGCGTGTACGCTAGCCACTCGACCAACGAGGTGGTCAAAGTTTCGCTAAGTTATTATAAAGAAAGAAACTTGTCTTATTGTCAGGGGGTACGAAGTTCACCGGGTCGGCTAGTCTGTACTCATACCATAAATACAAAAATGTATGTTTTTTATTCCACTTTCACGACACAACGGAGCGATGTTATGGTATAATTTTTGTGAATGAAGAGAGTTACGTGGCTGAACATAGGCAATTTTTTATTCTTATATTTAAACAGGTTTTCAGAAGCTAAACGGGTTTCACCCTTCTTATTCCGGGTCCTCTATATAGAGTACCGTATGTATTCCTGCCATGCAGCTCGTAAAAGGCGAACATAGGTTATATACTCATTACAAAGACCATTAATGGTCGAGTGCTGTTCAACTTGCCCGGGTAGAAGATACATGACCTATTCCTGCCGCGATAATGACGATGTTGTGTTCCGGTCCAAAGGGTAGTGTAGAGTGTAGACGGTAGACTTGCACAATGAGTTTAATACCCTGACGACGAGACGCCAACTCACCTATAACATCAATAGTATCTACACCACGGTGATTTCTACCAGGAAACTACAATATGCAAGCATAGCTGTGGCCAACATCTAGTTAATAAAATTGAACTACGGAACCCAAATAATGGCTAAATTTACGTTGTAACTTGTAATCGTTTCACATACTAATAAATGCTTTGGATTTATAAAATTGCTTCCGCTAGTTATGGAGTCTCGCTTTAGAATTGTGATTTAGTTCTTGTATTATGTTAGCCATTTTTAAGCCTCTCCACACTTTGTCTGATGTTTTATACACGAGTTAGGTTTTATGAAGTGAAAACTTCTTTAGCGGCGTTGTCTGATCGAAAATTCGCAATACGCCGCAGGGCGCTTGTACGCAGTGCTACCAACCCTATTGTACTGTGTGTATTGTGTGTATTGTATTGTATTGTTTTAACAGTAGATTTACTGTTTTCGACGTGACAACACTGTTTTCTGTTTTAGTACGATTTTCTACTGTTTTTTATGCCAGTGTTGTTATTAACACAAATCAAAGTCATTTTACATACAAAATCTGAAATAGACAAATGTTACTAAAAGCTTTCTGAAAACTTACTGAAAATTTTAATAAAAGGATGTACGATTTTAACAAAAACAATGAAACAGAAAATGTTTAGGATAGAGTAATACACAACAATGAACAATGTTTGTAATTTTGATCACCTATTTTTAATAAATAATATAATTATGTTGTTTTTTTTCAGTAATGTACTTTATGAAAAAATGTGTTAAATGGAAAAGGACTACTGGTAGTGCTGCAGTATTTTCATACATCTATATAACTAATTCTATGTCCCAATTGAAAGGTTTTTGAGATATGTAGTAGATTTAATGTTTTGAAAATGTAATTTTACTGTTTTCTACTGTTTTTTTTTTAAGATTGATCTACTGCTTTTCTATTCACTGGGGTTGGCAACACTGCTTGTACGAATGTTAGTGTTGTCATGTTTGTGTACGATAGCGCAATAAATGAATATTGTAGTCTACCACATAAATGATAGTTCTTTCATACTGATAATTAAAGCAATTCCTTGCACGTTAGAAGATCTGCACATTCTGCGACTTGCGTATTTTGCGATAGTCAAATGTGTATTCTTTAAAATTCTTGTGCCAAAGTCCGGTGAATTGTAAAAACCGTTAGAAACACATTAGTCAATAAAAATCTCGACACACAAAAAAGAAAACACTTCCAAACTGTAATTATTTTTTTGTGATGTTGTTATGTTTTCTTGATTATTCTTAGCGACGAATAGCAGAATAACTTATTAAAACATTGAAAAATACGATAAAAATCATTCGGCATAAGGGCGAATGTTAGGAAGTTCGCCGAAACAGGAATAATAAGCAAATGAAGATGGTAGAAAATAAATCGCTTTTGTGGTCTAGCGGTCCAGGCGTTGGACTTCATGAGGTCCAGGGTTCGATTCCAACAAAATAAAAATTTGTTTTTTACAATATTCTGATTAAAAAAAATGTTGCTCGGGATTGGACATGTGTCCGGTTGGCGATAGGCTTGCCACCTATGACATTGTGGGACTTTAGTGTCTTCGGCTAGTTGTGGGTGCCCTAGTTGTGCTTCTGCCTACATCTTCAGGTATATGAGCGTGAAGATACTTTTGTTATTATTGTTGGAGGCTTCAAATTCGTGACTGCCCCAGGAACTAAGTGCCTTATTCATAAAAAGTAGTTAATTAACCTCCTAAACATTGCTTAACTAATCATTTGATTAAGCCTTAAACATTGTTTAAAAATTTGTTATTCATAAAGTACATTTTGACAATGCTTAGTTAAATACTATTTAACTTGGTAGGTTTTGGTAGAAATGTGGCTGTATGCGTATTTCTTTTGCTAAAAGTGGATTAAACAATTGTCATCCGTTATCAACATCGTTGCTTCTGAATACGGTGTTGGACATCTATAACCTCTTGCTAAAGAGTATTTATATTTCTACAATAAAATTAAATTTATTACAGTAAATAAAGTTGATGCAACATAGACACAAAACGTTTGAACTGATACACTGCATTTAAAAAATAATGTTTTTAATGTATCTACATTATGTTACTAAGCTAAATATAAAATGATGTCATTTCTGTAATATTTTCCCCCGTGTTGGCTCGAGTTCCTTTGTAGAATAGACCATCTACCATCTAACAGGAGTTAAAAAGCTCGTAAAAATCGAGCATAGGCTTACCATCACTAGCACCGTGACAACTTACTAAGAGGTGAGTTTCGCAGCGACTCACCCGGATCGGTACTACCGCATTACATATTCCTGCCGCCATAACGTCAGCGCTTGCTGTTGAATTGTTCAGGTTAGAATAAAGTAGCCGGTAAGCTTACTTTTGCTCGGGGCTTGTAATCCCAGCCTCAGGTTGAAATCTCACCATTGCCAAACCACCAAAGGTTTTGGTGTCTCTAGGCGGCGTGAAATTCTCACAATCAGAAAATCTGTCTACTTTTTTGCTTCCAATATTATTAAAAAAATGCTCTGGAAAACTATTCGTTTCTTCATAGGAGTCATTGGCCATCTCCTTAATAAAACATGTTATAATAGTCCTATATTGTTCCAAAATCCAACATATCCCGTACAAATTTGTCCTAACATCAACAAAATCAAAATATTTCAATGCGCGTATTATAAAAAAATCATAAGAATACACAAATAATCCATATTAAATGGATATTTCTTGCAATTTGTCAATGCACATAAAATCAGCTGTTTGAAATTTAGTCAGCCATTTTGTTGCTTAAGGTTTTAAACAAGAAGGGTCCGAGGTTGTTTAAAGTGACAGCTATTTAAGAGTATAATATTTAAACAAATGATTAACTCTAAATAGCATATTTTATGAATAAACATTTTTAAGCATTATTTAAATTGGTGATTAAAAGTTAAACAACGTTTATGAATAAGGCTGTAGATGCTTAAGACGACGCTGTTAGTGTTTTAATTACTGATTATTAAATTATCATCTACTAGCGGCCCGCCCCGACTTCGCACGGTTATGACATCTTTTTTATATCTATAATTCTTCTGTGAGTGTGTATGCCACTGAACTCCTTCTAGACGGCTGGACCGATGTCGATGAAAGTTTTTGTGCGTGTTCAAGGGAATTCGAAAATGGTTTTGATTCACAATTTGGTCTCCTGGAAAATGTTTTTTTAATTAATTTTTTAATAATAAGTCGTTGTTGATTTTGGAATGTTTCACATCGGATCCGACAGACTGTGCTACTGTCTAAGCATTAATGTCAAGCGATACGAAGTTTGCTGGGTTAGCTAGTATACATATAAACCTTCCTCTTCAATCACTTTATCTATTTAAAAAACCGCATCAAAATCCGTTCCGTATTTTTAAATATTTAACCATACAAAGGAACAGAAGAAGCAACTCTGCTTTATATTATGTAGTGATGATGCACATAACAAAACAATACATAATAATACTTAATCTGTATATTAAATTTTTTAAGCAATTATTATTGCTACGTATTGTATACAGGAGAAGCTACCCAAAACGAGAGTTATTGAAGTTTTTGTATGTTTGGCTGTTCACTTTTCATGCAAAAACTACAGAACGGATTTGTATTGTATTTGTGTAGTAGCTTACAGCCCGGGTCAACATTTAAAATACCGTTTACTGCTGAAAAATCTTTCGTTACCATCACTAACCACTAATAGTTACTTGAACGCGTATACGAAGTCGCGGGCACTGGCTAGTTGTAGAATAAAAGGGGAGAGTGTTGTTGGGATCGAGAGCAAAAATTAACGCAATTTTTATGTCTATTGAATTTCGAGTGGATATACTTCGAGTAAAATTAAACAATTTCGGTGGCATTTGTATAGTTTTGTTTAGAAGTGCACAAGTGAAGAAATTAGTACCGTACTCGATGAGCTTAGGTACGGGTACCTCCGCACCTAAAACCCTGATATGTTTGACTATAAGGCGACTAACCTAAAATCCTGACTATTATATAGATTTTATTTGACTGACTGTTGTATTTAGAGAAAAAAATTTGCTCGGTATAGGATATGTGCCCGGTTGGCGACAGGCTTGCCACCTATTACATTGTGGGACTTAGTATCTTCGGCTAGTCGTGGGTGCCCTGGTTGTGCCTCTGCCTACCTCTTCGGGGATATGGGCGTGAAGATACTTTATTATATAGTTGACAATGACGAGGACTAAGTTAAGTATCTTAAGCCTGACTTTATGTATTTGAATACCAACACAATGCAACTTAATTAAACTTAACTAATGGGCACTGGCAGATGCTTACGCCCATGCCAAAATAAAAAGAATGAAAAGGGAAATAAATATACTCGTTTTCACTTCGACCGTGAAGATAATTCGATCAATCGATTTTCTCATTACTGTCAACTGTGGCTAGTGGCTACAATAAAAAATGGATTATCATGCATACGCCATAATTGCAGTTGTCGACTCGCGTTGTTGCACTTTGTAAACGCTATACTTTTTTTGTATTATACGTTTACTAGTTGTTTGCCTGCGACTTCGTTAGCGTAGAACAGTTACGATTTTCATACAATTCATCCCATATTATCATCCTTTGGGGGTTAATTTTTGAAAAAAAAAGGCCTATGTTTGAACTCTGATCAAATTTCACAAAAATCGGTTCACTAGTTTAGGTAGCCGTGAAAGAGCAACAAACAGACAGACAGACAGACTTTTGTTTTTATATTATTACTAAAGAGGTTTTTATTACATTTATATCTCATACGCATCAGAAGAATTTCTTGTCTCTAAAATAAATATTTTCTTACCTTGAGGTCTGAGGTTTTGAAATGATTCCGTACGGTAAAAATCGAAACGCTTGATCGAAAAAATGTCTGATCTACGACTATCATACGTCAGTAATTTAACTTATTATGTTCGGAATTTCTATGGATTTGCTATGGACGGAATTCCGTAACCGGAACATACATTTTCCGAATATGTGGCGGACCTTATGAATGACTAACTATTATGTTATGTACGTTACCTTTTCTATATAGTCGGTTACAAACAAATTAAAGATTATTTCTATTGCATTCTCACGACTCATTCAATTTCAAAACGCCGGTGTCAAATTACTTTGGCACTTTAAAGATTAATAAGTTTACTAGCAGTCCATCCCAGATTCGTATTCAGTACATAACATAATATAACATATAAACTTCCGTGAACTTGAATCAGTCTATTGAAAAACCTGCATCAAAATCCGTTGCGTAGTTTTAAAGGTTTTAAATACGTACATGATATATTTTAAAACAAAAACATACGGAAGAACACCCTGTACAAAGCATTTGCTTAATTGATAAAAAAATCGTTAACTTAGATTTTTTAATTAGGTGAACTAATTATAATAATTGTATTTTTTTTTCGGTAGGTCCTGTGTAAATTTGACTAATGTCCAACAAAATGTTGTTGTTATTGAGATACACTTAGGTCATAATACGTAATTTTGTTTCTTAACTATGGTTAATCGCAGTTTTACCGTTTAAATTGTAAGCTGATGGAATTAACATGGTAGTTAGAAAAATGTAAAGTTGTGTGCGGAAGAGTAAACACTTGAAGCAGACATGCAAGGTTCTTGTAAAGCTTATAAATAACTCGTGTAATGATTACCTTATTACTTTTATAATAATAGTACTTTTAATCGTTACCAGGAAAACTTGATTTATATAATAACGGACTTCGAAAAAGATGAGGTTGTATGTTCGACTCCTATTTTTATGTAAGTATATTTAATTTATTTATTTGTCATAGCCTCTGGTCGAAGGGTTTAACATATAAGCCTAGCTCCAAAACCAACCACGAATCTCCTGTTAGATTTCCGATTGGTTCTATGTTGCCTTACTAGTAATATGCTATTGCGTGAACAAAAAAGAGGATCACTCTCAAAAGCTATTACCATTTTTTTTGCAATATTTTTTTATCGTCTATCCCATGTGCGGCACGATAAAGAACTTCGTTCCAAAAGCAATGTATTTGTTTAAATTAGAATATTTGATTAAAAACGCAATATTTCTAAACCTAACGCTAGAATAATTGGATTTTTCGTATCTATTTGTACTTAAACAATATATTGTTAATATAATAATATGCCGACGAGAACACGAACTACCTACCACGTAGTTCTGCTATGACTAGACAATAATTATCGATATTATTTCTAGCATGGAGCTTCTGTATATTTTAATTGATCTTTATAACCTCGTCACTAGGAGGATTAGCCGTATCATTAAATTTGTAACCGCCTCGTTGGTCGAGTGGCTAGCGTACACCTCCAACTACACCGATCAACCGCGAGGCTCGGGTTCGATTCCCGACGGGGGCAGGTATTTGTGTGATTAACATTTAGATGTCTGCATTTCCCGGGTCTGGGTGTTTATTAAATTTATTCTGGTATCTATTTAAGTATTTCTATGTATAAGTATCGTTGACTAACACCCATTACACAAGCATGTAATTTACTTACTTTAGGGTTAGGTTCAATTTGTGTAACTTGTCCTGGGATATTTTATTTATTTATATTATTGCGCGACGAAACAGGAAAGACGGCGCGTAGTAAGTGGGTCGGACTCACCTGAAATCAAAGAACCGAAATATAGGTTATTTACCTATGTATGTGCATGTGTTTATTATGTCTGCACGTTTAATGGTTTATTATTATTTTTTTATGCATATCATTTGTTTTTTTGTTTTTCTCCTGGGTTTGATGTATAAAACATACATGTGTAAATGCTGTATAGTTATGAATTTTTTGAAGAGAAAACTTCTTTAGCGGCGTTGCGCACTTTTTTGGAACGGGTAGAAACTTCTAAACTCGCGTCAGATCGTCAGATCGAAAATTCGTAAGACGGCGCAGGGCGCTTGCACGACTATACGCAAGACGGCGTAGGGCGCTTGCACGAATGTTCGTGTTGTCATGTTTGTGTACGATAGCGCTATAAATGAACATTGTATTCTACCACATCAATGATAGTACCTTTATACTGCTAATTAAAGCAATTCGTGCAAAATTATTCCCGAACCACTCCAAAATATCAAAATGCACAACGTTTATATTAAAGTTTTCACATCTTCCGGCACTCCCGGAGTGCAACCTGTTTTTTTTTCTTACTTAACTGATTGTGCACGGTAACTCTACCATTTAAGTTATTTTATGAGCTCCTTTTTGGGTAAGCTGGAAAAAATCTCTTTATCTAAGCTGACCTTTTGTACAAGTCTTTTAGTTTTAAAATTTATGTAAGTTTTTTTTGTGTACAATAAATGATTAAATAAATAAATAGGTATTCACTTCTACACAAAAACACACACAAACTATTAGTGCTACCTATATACACTCAAGCGATTACCGTCTTAATTCCTATGTAGACATTTTTGGCGAGAATGTGCAAATTAATCGTTTTATTATGGTTAAGTATTGATTTTCATAAAGCAACGGCTGCTTGTTTGTCAATTAAGATATTTTTTGTTTAAAATTAAGAGATAACATTAAAGGTATTTAACTGACTCCAAAGGGAAAAAAAATATCAATTCATTAGTATTTTTTGAGGTTCCATAGCGAAAGGCTAAAAACGGAATCCTTGTAGATTCGTTACGTCCGTATACTGCAAAAAATACTCGTTGAACACATGTTTTACTAAACACTGTCTAAAATTGAATTCTCGACCAATAACGTGCGGCCGCGTCACCCACGTGTAGCATGTTATTGCGTGGATATAAACTTTAGACAGTGTTAAGTTAAACAGGCGTCTAAATTTTATTTCTGTAAGGCAGTAAAAGTTTAAACAGAAGTAGGAATATTAAGCCTCCTGTATAGGTTCATCACATGTCTTATCCTCTAAATTGGAACATGACTTAATGAGCACCTTCGTTACTGAACCAAGAATATTTGGTAAGGCTGATATGTTTATAGAATAAAAAAGAATTACACACATTGGAAACTCAAACCTGTATTATAAATCTTCTGCGACAATGTGACATCTATTACAAATCAGGTAAAAATTTCTTTGACAATTTTGATTGTCGCTTGTACGTAAAAGTAGGATATCACTTGGTACCACCGTCTTTCTTTTTCCTAAAGGCGGTGTTGTTTGTTCCGTGATGGAGGATAGCTTAGCCGTCAATCTGGCACACGTGGAACACGTGACTTGAGGTTGACAACAATAAGATAGCGTCGCACCGGTAACACTTATGGTATCCAGATGACGGTTGTCTCTTAACCTCAGGAGAACTGAGTGCCGGTTCGCAATCTTATAACTTAAAAAATGTATCTCTGCAGCAGTTTTCAAAATTTAAACCACAATAAATTAAGTGCAGTAAAACTGCCAAAAAATACGACTCCAGTTAATTCGTTACCACGTTTCGATATGATTACATATTCTTTTTTCGAAAGATGCCTAATGATTCCGAGATGTTCCCATTAACTTCATTAATTCATAGTACCTAGTAGGTTTGAGTTAAAAAAAATGTGGGATAAATTTATAAATATAACTCAAAAACCGTTAGTTGGATCATGATAAAACTAATATGGTACCTTAAAATTGTGACCTACCTGCCCCAAAAAGAACCATCAAAATCGGGTCAACATTGGCCAAGTCATCGAGTAACAAACGTATAAAAAATGTATTGAATTGATAAACTCCTCTTTTTAATTTCGGTTAAAAACAACTTCGGTTCTGACAAACATCCGTTCTCACGCGTCATATGATTTCCGACGTGCATCTTTGTTGTAACGTTTCTTTTGATTCTCGGTATGTCTGACAGTTTTCGGATTGGTTTCGGGTTGGGTTAGATAGTGCAAAGTTTTCCAGGTTAAACTGTACTGTTTTATTTAAAAAATGATTGATTGATCCCTTACAAAAAAAACCTTTTTACCGTCTCTACTTTAACGTCGTGTGTTTGTTCGATATCATAACACATAAAAAAACAATCCATGACATTTGCTATCTGTGACGTTAAAATTCAAGGAACAAAACTAAACGCTATTGAACTTCTGCGTACATAATTTGGGGATATTTTGCGAAGAAACGATACCGACACAACCAGCCTTAGTGTTTTTTCTTTAGTTATTGACTGGCATCGATTATTGGTCAAGTTTAATTCATTTGCGTCAATTTTTTACGCGATTATTGGTGTAAATTATTCAAAAGAGTTCCTATAATCAACAAATCGTAATCCATCAGCTTAACCATTCGTAGTTTGTTCAAAAGTAACAGAGCGTTACCAATATTTTCAAAAAATGTTTAGAATCAATAGTCGGAAACGAGCAACCGTTGTTAGTAATCTTACTAAGACAAAATACTACCATCCGTAATCAAAACGACTTGTTTTTTGAATAAAGGAACCGGGCATTAATCAGTCATGTTAAGATCTTAGGTAAAGCGGTGGCATCCCTCCCATAGCTCATAGAGTGAGATTTAACGGTATCGAGAAAATACACAATACACTAATTTTTATGAATACTTCGTTTGTGCATTTTATCTGAACAAAACTATACAAATGCCACCACTATATTATAATAAATTTTAATACACTAGTACATATAAAAATTGTATGTATTATGTATATGGGCATAAAGATTGACTAATTTTACTCAATCGTATATTCACGCCCGTATCCCCGTAGATTAGGCAAAGATACACCGATGGCATTCACGATTAGCCGAAAAAAATTGAGTAGGTACCACTACCACAATGTGATAAGAGGTAAGCCTATCCAACCCCGGGTACCGTTGTTTTTATTAAAAAATTGGTAAATCTCATTTCCTTTTTTTTTGTCCGACCGTAAGGATCGAACCCAGGACCTCGTTAGACCACAGAGGCGAATAGATAGACACATACACAAAATTCAATAATCACGGCAAACTGCTAGTAATTTACTATTTTTTACAGTATTTTGTGCACTTTAAAGGAAAAAAATTACAATTGTACAGTTTCCGTCCTTGGCACTTGGTGAATTTGTATATCACTATATAGTATAAAGTCGCTTTTCGTTGTCTGTCCCTATGTATGCTTTTATTTCTAAAGTCTTGAAGAAACCAACACGGATGAATTGAATATAAAGCAGGGTTTTGGCAGATCGAGAGAAAAGTTGGACGCAGTTTCTTATAGTCATTGAATTTACGTATATAGTAGTACATAATGTGTAAAATTTGACACTTTTAGTGGATTTTTGTATATTTCATTATGAATGATATAAGACTTTCACTACTGAATAATGTCAAAATGCTAAAAAATAAAAAAAAGTTAGCGTTCTGCACTTCTACACGTAAACTATAATTGTGCCAAATATCACACTCCTCCGTCCGCGCATTTTTTGTAAAAAGGGTTCCAAAGTTTTTGCTACGTGAAGCATAATATTATGATAATAAAGTAGAAGTTTGTCCACCCGTGCGAAAATGGGACGGACTGCTAGTATTAATATACACTTGCACTGTTTTACTTACGGCCAATGTTAATAATGTATCTCAATCTAATGGATTTCAAGCAATCTAGATAGCTGCGTATCCGCCGGCCTAATCCCATACCTAATTGCCATATTTGTCCTGTCCACAGATATGTTATTGGCAAGCGATAACATAAAAATGGATCAAAATATCAATCTTGGACAGAGAGTTTTGGATTAGGATTGATTATTAATATTGGCCGTTAGTGTATTTTGTTCGTATTGACAAAATTAGCCAATCGGTTTTGTTAGCATTTTTACATTATTCGGTAGTGCAAGTCTTGTATTATTCATAAAAAATATGCAATATTCCACTAAAATTGAAAAAAATATACATTATGTACTTATACGTAAAGCAATAATTATAAAAAACTGATCTTAATATCGCCAAAACTCGGTAGCACTGGTAACCCAGCTTTATATTCAACTCATCCGTGTTGATTTGTCAACTTCTATTCTACCAAGCAGCCCATTAGAGGAGGGCGTCATTTTGTGAGCCACTAACACCATAACTGAGATTTGGTGTTAGAATTTGATGAAGACTCACCTTTATGGTTACCATCGCAAACCTTATAATTTTATAATTGCAATTATCTTTTTAATGACTGTGGTGGACAAGGTAGTATTTTAGGGCCGTTGCTTTTTTTAATTTACTTAAATGATTTGCCTTATGCTATCGATCATAATTCCATCTTATTTGCTGACTATACTACTTTTCTCATTTGGTGTCTGTGGACCAAAATTAAGTGTTATAAATTCGATAAATTGTCACCCTGTTACGATTTTACATCTAAACTGCTGAACCGATTTTGATGAAATTTAATATGCATTATTCAAAGACCCAAGTTCAAATATAAGCTACTTTTTTTTATTTAGCCCCAAACGACTGAAGGGGAAAGGGGAGAAGGGAAACTACGCTGACGAAGTCTACTAGATGTGAAGATGGTTAACATATTTTGTTACAAGTCTAAAAGATAAAATTAACTAACTCATTAGCAAATGGCAAGATTAAATGAATTTGTTGACGTATGATTCGAAGTTCATACGTATTTTGACTGTCAAACACATTACCCCAGTTTATGTTTGTAATCGGTTAAAAATTGGTTGCTTTCAGACGCGTCAACAACCTAACTCATTATTTTTTTGTAACATCTTCGTTCTACACACTTCCTCACAGACATTAGGTCAAATTACTCGGGTCTTTAATACTTAAGATATGTTGCTAGATATTGCTCGCGGCTATGCCTGCTTATCAAAGTAGCCTCATCAGTCGAAGGGCTATGTGCACGCCTAGCTCCACTGACCAACCGCGAGGCTCGGGTTCGATTCACGACGAGGACTGGCG
>NJDD01000137.1:0-11362 GCA_002245505.1 Calephelis nemesis
TCATGTCAGGGTCTTGGGTAAAGCGGTGGAATTTTCTTCGTGATTATTGCTTTGTGCACTTTCACTGAACAAAATTATACAAAATGCCACCAAAATTGTCTAATTTCACTCGATATAAACACGAAATTCAATAATTATGAAAAAAATTCGACCGTCTCTTCTTTCGGTGGCGCTAAAAACCCCGGTGCAACCAAGGTAACCATGACTAACCGAAGACACTAAGTCCCACAGTATGGTCAACCGGCCATATAGCCAATCCCGGTCAACTTTGTTTTTATTGGAAAATATAACACATTTTAAAGCCCGACCCGGGAATAAACCTGGGACTTCATTAAGTCAAGTCCAACAGCCGGACCCTTTGACCACAGAGGCAGATGCCTATTTACTGCTATTTTTTTACACTGTTATACATACGTTCGTTCGTTTATTAGTATATTAGTCCGTTTGGTAACTAAACAGTCAAATAATGAGTAAATTTTACTAAAGTGTAAAGTTTGTGAAGTTAGGGCTTTTTGATTTAGAGTGTGTAGAGTTAAAAGCTTAGCTTAACATGACATTTAATAAAATTTTCACAATGATGAAATATAGTTTTATAGTCTTGGTAACAATTTATGTGAAAATGTTTTTTTTTGGGATTCGATATAAAAATCTAAGATTTTTGTATAGAAAGTTAAGGAAAAATTAGGACGTTTCTCATCACAGGTTATGCTTTAACCAGTTATGCTTATTTGTAAGTTATAAAGAATATCACAGTTGTTACCTAACTAGGCCATGAAATCTGCAAACTGCATTCTAATTTGCATAAACAACGCTCGTAGTAGGTATTTGTTTTACGTACTTGCTATGTTTAGATTATTCGAAATATTTAGAAAAAGATTTTAAATCACACGCCAGTATTGCAATAATGAACTAAACATTTGTAAATAAATTTTGCCCATTTAAAACCAACATATTTTTTATTTTTTATGTTATAGCTTTCTCCAATTAAATACAAACAAAAGAAATGGAATATTTCAGACATGTGAAATTAGTTCGGACATATCAACTTGTGACTTTTTTAGTTAAAGTTTTTTGAGGAATAGATTAAACATCTTTATTAATGTCGCGTAAAAACTAATCTGACTGTACTAAACGTCTTTCGTCTCGTTCTAAAATTTAGTTGAAAGAAGATGGCGATAAATTAGTTTAATGAGTATGCTGCACACCTCTGATGTCATAGTGCTGGGAATAAGCTACGATGGCGTCTACGGTATAATATACAATGACGTAAAGTCATCGATGATTTCTCAATAAATACGTACAAAAAATATAAAGTTCAACATTCTCAACCGACGATGTTGTTATTGTTTTCGCCACGACAGCACTATAATATGTTATTTTAGTCTCGTCACATGTTGAAGTACCTAAATAACACAGCTGTATAATGATTTTTGTAATTAGAAAATCAAAATGTAAAATAACTATAAAAACAGTAATGTATTTCTTTCTTTGTCTAGGTTTTGGCCTTCACGTTAGTATTTTGCCATTAGTCAAGTACAAGTTTGTATCAAAATCTGGGTTCAATTATGATTTGTCATAAGTCTGCAAAAAGTCATGTCAGGGTCATGGGTAAAGCGGTGGCCTTATCACTCAAGCTCACGTAGTGAAATTTGGCGGCAGTGAGGTAATACACAATACACTAATTTCGCCATGATTATTTCATTTGTACACTTTCACTGAACAAAATTGTACAAAATGCTACCAAAATTGACTAATTTCACTCAATATAAACACGAAATTAAGTAATTATGAAAAATTACGACCATCTGCATTCACGATGGCGCCAAAAAACAAAAGAAATGTCATAGATAAAATGAAGAGCCGATTGTTGTATTTATTATCTATATGCAAGAGCAAGGTGTTTATGTATTCTTCCGGCCTTGTCTATTAATTGTAAAAAGAGTATATAATAAAGTTTTACTTGGGAAATTGATATAGGTACGTAATTGTAAATAAGCATTGATGCGAATTCGAAAGTAACGAATCGCTAATAAAATCTTTGCATTAATCAACATCTACCAACACCTACCTTTACTTCCTTCTTGAAACAACAAGTAGGAAGGCCAAGTCGAGCCTGTCAACCAAATATGGAAGCGGTTTCGTTTCGAAGAGGAACTACATACTTAATACTGTGATAAATATGCTATTTCAACCATACTTGTTATCTCGTTTTAGGTCGGGTCCAGTGATTTTCGTTTTAAAAGTTACAGTGTGTAGTAAGCTTTATTCATAGTACGATATAAATGAAAGCTCTTGATTCATTCAGTTCCTTCATATGTCAAGTAAGTAGGTATAATCCTTGCAATTAATCCACATGTCGAATAATTGTCGGAATAAAGTTTATAAAAATACTATGACTAATGTAAATATACCATGCATTTTTTATTAGCTTTCTGAGTAATTGGCCTGAAAAATTAATTAGCAAAGAAACTTTCACAATAACAATGTTGGTACGATTAAACTCCGTTTAAGGCTGCGGCTGCTTAAATAATATTCGTATAATAAAGCATATTTTAAATTAAAAAACTTTCTAATATTTTGAGTACATAAAAAAATCCAAAACTTGACGTTGATATCTTAAAAACGGGAGTCCACCTTTTTTCAGATACCCGTTTAAAATATAAAGTTTTTTTTAAGTTTTTAAATCATTGAAAAAATCTGAATTAGTTTTCTTATAAGAATTAATTTTTTTCAGAAAAAGTTATCTTTTATTAATTGTATTCGGCCTTATAGCAAAATGTAACATAGCGTTAATAGTAAAAATTTATAACAAATAGTTTGTATTTCTTTAAATTGAACACTGTTATATTTAGTAATTTTACCATTTATTTACAGTCTTAACGTACACGATTTTTTTTTCAATCTAGTTCGTACTATTCTTGACTGTGAAAGTTTAAGTCGTTTTATTTATTGCAACTAAGATATAATTTACGACATTAATGAACCATCTTCAGTGGCGATCTGATTAAATTCTTCGACCAGAGCAACCTCTTTCTCAGCAATATCGTTAACAATTTTTTTATTTTTTATATTGTTAAACAAGATAATTTTGATCTTTTGGCCATTCTGTTGGGCTTAAATTGAGAAAAACAATCGATAGCTTAAGTTGTATGAATAAGTGCTTTGATTAAGTTTCTGCAAATTTTAAATAAAGAAATTAAATTAGATATCTATAAAAAATGTATATTTAGCATTACCGGGTCTGGGTGCTTATTAAATTTATTCTGGTATCTATTTAAGTATTTCTATGTATTAGTATCGTTGACTAACGCCCATAACACAAGCGTTTAATTTGCTTACTTTGGGGTTAGATTCAATTTGTGTGATTTGTCCAGGGGTATTGTCCAGGGGGTAAAAACTTTCGCCCCAGACTGAAATTTTAATTTTAGATTTTTGTTTCTTTAAAATTATGGAAATTAAACTTAAGCTCAGGGCAAGTGTTAAAATAATAATACCTAGATAATAGAGAAACAAAAGTTATTATGACCATTACAAATGTGAATCTCATCTGTAACTAGTATTTATTTAGCAGATACAAAGAACTTTGTATCTATAGTGCGTATAGAACTACCCGCGTGAACAGTAAAGAAAACGATTTGAACCTTGAACAGCTTAAATGGTTAGAGTCTACCCTTTATAACCAAATTTTCTTAAGGGGCCAGATACGCTAAAATACGTCAGCAGTTTACTGTTTTTTTCATACAAAGCAATCATGGATCTTGCTGACAAAAATACACAAGATTAACATGAATATGCTTTACTAGAATAGTGTTTCCAAAACACGATTAATTTCACTTTGCTCCATAGAAAAAAATCAAAAAGTTAACCCTTTTTTGAAAGCTTTTGCTTTCTGTCTTCTTCAATTGTGAAAATATCGACACCAGATTTAACATAAACATAGATAAGTACTATACCTAAAAGATAAGTGTTTCAGTTTTTATACTTTTTTTCAAATTACTTTTATAGTGTCAAAAATAGTGATTTGTCGCTTAAGACGTTTACTTTAGAGCGCCATTGTTCATAGTAATCATGGAACGGGGGAGCGCGGTGATTGGCTCTTCTGGCTGACTGAGTATGGGGCCTTAAGGTTCAAATCCTGTGTGGAGCGATTCTTTTTCTTTTAAAATTTGTAGAAACGTAAGTCGTAATCCAAGCACAGGGAAAGTACTAAAATAAAAATACCTATTGTAGAAAAGATCTTTTTGTTATCAAATTACTTTTTTTTGTATCCACATTAAATTCAAATTATTATAACGATAACGTTTACGTTTGTTTTGATTCAAGCTTTATTTTGTTTTTAATAATGCAAACACTTCTTATTTTATTTCAATAGACATGTCAAAAAAGTAAATGCTGTAAGCTTCTCTGAAAGATACGAGTACCTACCATAAATGTTTTGCAAATTAATGAATGAATTAACGTATGAATTTTTTGAGTTATTTTTTTTTACCATGGGGTTTTGGTTTGGAGCCTTGATTGCATTTGGACAGCCAAATCATCCTTCCGATTTTTTCGACAAAAAAAAACAGATGGTGTACATTGAAAATTTAAAAAAAGTTTGTTTTTTTCAATGCATTTTAGATTGGCAAGGGGACTCTCATTGCCCCAGCTCAATGTTAAAGATGTCAAGCTCAGGTTTAGACGATTTTTTTGTCTGTTAAGGAAACTTTTACACGTAATTCCTAAAAATATTTTTTTCTGTCACAGTCTAGTCAGCATAGGTAGAAACGGGGGCAAATGCCAACGACAATAATATTAATAAGAGATTATAATAAAACACAGCTTGTTCACTCGAGAAATAATACCAGATTTATTTTTATGAATGAAGTAATCATGACCTCGATCGCGTGCATTTTTAAAGTCAGATTCCGTGTATTGCGATGTATTGACATTGAACATGCATAAGTTTCTCCAGTTATTGGTCTGATGTCGCCAAATAAGTCCGTAAACATATACGAAGGTGATCGGCGCATGACTCAGCTGTGTAGGTGCTGGCAGACCCTGATTCTTTGATGTTCAATGTATTAAACCCATTCACAGTTGTGTATTGAACATGTAAAGTGTCTTTTGGTGCATCTTTTAATTGTTTATTTATTTACTCGCTGCCACTCCAAGGTACTTTACTTTTTTAATTAATAAATTCACAAGGTTAATGATGATATTATTATCGTATTAAGTATAATATATAGGTACCTACATTTTGTATAATCGATCTGAAAGCTTTGTCTGTTTTAAATATTTCAGAAAAAAAATTATCATTTTCATTCATTTCATTAAAATTTACAATTCAACTTGTTTTTTTAATAGTCTCTAGATAATAATAATAAATAATAAATAACTATTCCTGCACAAGTTACATAAATTGGATCTAACCCTAAAGTAAGCAAATTGTATGCTTGTGTTATGGGTGTTAGTCAACGATACTAATACATAAAAATAATTAAATATATACCAGAATCGATTTAATAAAATCAGAAAAAAAATGTTTTAAACATATAAAAATTAAACCCCTCTACTTCTATCATCTACTTATTACATAAGTATTATTATACTTATTACCTAAGTATTATTATATATAAAAATCAGCTTTTATACTATAACGTAAGTAAAATTATAATTTTATGAACATTAAGGGTGTCTGGCAAGGGGTTGCCACTATGTTAAGTGTCTGGCAATGGATAAGGTGATTTTTAATAATATTCTGAAGGTAATACAGAAAAATTGCACTTTATTATTTGACGTATTTAAATCGGTATTTTACACACCTTTAGTACCGTTTACCTGCCAAAGCCACTATAACCCAAACTCCATAATGGACCATCGTTCTTACCTGTGTTGGGAGCATCTGCTGACAAACTTTCAGCTTTTATAAAATAACGTAGGTCTGGGGTTCACGGGCTCTTCCTCTATATCATAGATCTCTAAAATACACCTATTTCCTACACCTAAGATACACCTAAGATGTCAGAAGATACATTTGAAAAATAAATTCAATATTCATAGTTAAGACAGAACATAAAAATATTTAAACTTTATTCTGTACGCAGAATAGTTAAATGCTTTGTGATGCTTACTCGGGAAAATAGATATTTAAATTTAAAATAATTAAAAACATTTAAGTTCACTTATTTATTCTCTATCATCAGTAAAGTCGTATTCTTCTTCGCTGTCTTAAGCCATAAAACAACTCAATCTTTAATCCTTTTAGTGTCGTATTAGTCACATTATATGCCAGTAATGTCGAATATTATTGTATATTTTATAGCTAACAATTTCAAAACTTTATCTTAAACTTCCGATTTCCGATTATTCGTTATATAAAAACAGTGTCTTGTTTTCCCACAATTGAAGCTTCACTGAATTTCGGTTTATAATAAACTAGCGACCCGCCCCGGCTTCGCACGGTTATAAAAATATACATATTAACCTTCCTCTTCAATCACTTTATCTATTAAAAAATCGCATCAAAATCCGTCACGTAGTTTTATAGATTTAAACATAAAAAGGGACATAGGGACACAAGTAGCAACATTGTTTTATACTATGAATTAATTTATAATAAAAAATAAATAGTTAATTATTTTACGGTTGCCTCTGTGGTCTAGTGGTCTGGCGTCGGACTTGATTTCTTGAGGTCCCGTCTACGATCCCGGTTCGGGCAAAAAAAAATTGAAAACGTGTATTTCCAATTTTTGATAAAAAACCCGTGTCCCGGGATTGGATATGTGCCCGGTTGGCTATAGGTTTGTGAGTCTATCATATTGTGGGATTTAATGTTTTCGGCTAGTCGTGGGTGCCTTGGTTGTGCCTCTGCCTACCATTTCGGGAATATGGGCGTGAAGATACTCATATATTTATTTATTGAGTTTAGTCAGTGGTTAGGTAGGTACATAAGGTGGATACAGTTTCATGTAATGAATGACCTTGAATTGTGGTGACATTGGCAGAGACATCTATATTCTGCGAAAACCTCAATACCTATAATTATAATTACTTAGACTAGCCCACGCACACTGTTTCATCCTTTTTATAATGAATGGCTGAGACTTAACTTATTTTTTACTGTTTACTTAGTTCTTGTTGTCGATCGATTTTAGCGGGCACAGATTTCCGCACGGGCTCGATTTTTAACCCATTTACTCGAATCTTTTGAGGAGCTTAATTAAACTATGGTCATGTAGAAAGAATGACAGATGAAAGATTGACAAAGCAGATATACAATGCGGATGGGGATGGATGTAGGTACCCGGGGAGACCTAGGTTGACATGCCGCGATCAGATCACTCGGATATTATCCGAGGCTTGTGGCAAGAGTCTCCGAAACCGGCGTGTTTGTATGAAAAGGGTAATGAATGTGAGGAAAGCCAGACTGGTTTGACAGGATCGTGAGGTCTAGCACTCGATACCCTCTTCCTACCTCGTAAGGGACTTGGCATGAAGATATGTACGTATTTATGTTAATTAAACTAATTTTTCGTATGCTGAACAATTCCTAGACGCTGGCACCAACTTATTGCTATAAGAATGCGTTAAATTCGGTAACTCATTTCCTCATAAATGTACTGGTTTATAATGGATAATTGTTTATGACGGTTAACCTTACTTCTTTTCGAGATTATGATGAAAATTTGACTTAAAAATTGATAAAACGTAGGACGGGCTACGGGCCCGGCTTCCTCGCTCCATAGTCGATGGCCGCCTCTTCGTGTAATACCAACACCAGCTCCGTGCGACTACGAACCCAGTAAGGCAGCTCGAGTGGTTCTAGACCACGCTCCAGCCTTCTCAATAGGTCTTCGAGTAAGCCTACCACAACCTGGGAGCAAGACGCCAGGTGCTTTTGAGCATTGTCCTATTGTATGTAGTGCCATTTTCACATTTTTATTCATTTGCATCGTGTTTCTTGATGTAATTGTCAAATTTTCTATAAGATTATAGCTGGATATTCTAAGCAATTGACGATTGGTTCGAAAATCTACTTTAATGTATGTATTCTTTATCATTATAGCCATAAGCCTATAGAGCCATAACATGATTTTGTATGCACTTATTCGTCTTGTACGATTTTTAGAGTAGATATTCAATTTTTGTAAGTCGGAATTTTATATGGTTTGTTTGTATTGTCATTAGTACTTTATCAGTAGTTAGTATTGCTTCTTATTTTTTTCCTTTGTTTCGTAGTAAAACTAAATTATTTTTTTTTAAGTTATTTTGATTCGTCTAGAAATGAATTATCTTTAGGTATAGTTATTCAATAAATTGGACATTATGTTCTACAAGTTACTTTGTGTGATCGGATAACAGTCTAGAAGCGAACAGTTTTCGTTGCACCTTATCTTGCTTTTTGTAGAAAACTTTTGCTGAACTTGTTAAACTGCCATTTCAACAATATCCTCTATATCCTCTGGCATTATAGAACATCTAGATTTTGAATGTCACAAAATTTAAATGGAGGTAGCTATGTATGTATTCTCAATCACTGTGTTAAAATCTGTAAGATAATACGTGCACTGTGTTCTACTAGTATATTTAGGGTTGCCAACCATACTTTATAATAACGTATCCTACTTTATTTTTTGTAATTATACTTTATACTTTTACATACAAATAAAGTATCCAAAAATACTTAATTTTCAACCTTTACCTTGATGCGTAAAACAAAATACGCATTATGGTACCTATAATGCGTATTTTGTTTATTTATTTATTAACGATTTATAATTACAAAAAAAAGTTAGATGGCAGTTGTGGATGTGACAGTGGCAGGATAGGTGACATTCTGATGAAATGGTATAAAATTGTCCGTTAGTTTTAATTCTAATAAGGTAAATAAATAAGACTTAAATATATTAAAAACAGTCACTAATGATGATAAAAAATTTACAGTGAAAAGTACAGTTGAAATAGGCAATATAAACTTAAAAATGCATCTGATAGCTTACCAAATATAAAAGGCACACGAAAATACGTTTTTAAAGCAATAAAAAGATAATATTTGAAAAATAATTTTTTTTTCTAATACTTAATTTTTTGCTTATCCAAACCAGTTTATACTTTTTTTGTCAAAAAAAGTTGGCAACCCTGACTATACTATGCATGATTGAAGTGAGCAGGGAAATCTAAATAATGAATTCAGCACTTTTCAAGTTATTTCTTTTATTTTCTTTAGGCTTTCTTATCTATGCTATTGTAGCTTGTTGACAAAGTTAGACTATCACGTACTAGTCTGTGCAGCTTTTTGTAATTAATTGTTCATTCAACAGTGGGTTTAAATGTATGATATACCTACTGCTTTGCCTGCGTCCTTTTATTTTTTTGTCTCTTTAATATAAGTGTATCAATATTTCAATAGAGTGTTTGGTATGTTTTTGTTTGGTTTGCACAAGAATGCGCGATAATTAAATGTGAAAATTGTATAGCCAGTGTTGGTCCGGGTTCCTTTGCAGAATAGACCATCTGCCTTCCTACCAGGCAGCTCGTAAAAGGCGAACATAGGCTCACCGTCACTAGCACCGTGACATCCTAATAGGTGGTTGAGTTTCACAGCGACTCGCCCGGATTGGTACCACCGCCTTAGCTATTCCTACCGCCATAATATTAATGCTTGACATTGACGAGTTCCGGTTCGGAAATTAGCTAACATTCCGCCCTCAGGTAGGCAACGTATCGTTACCAACTTTGGTGTCTCTAGGCGGCGTGAATTTCTTACCATCCATCTTACCGTCTGCTTGTTTGCTTTCCAGTATCATAAAAAAAACCTTTAGATTATTGCTTATGTTCTCCTTACGATTGTCATTTAGTTATTTTTATGCATCCTCAAGCTTAACGATATGATAGTCAAATAAAAATGTTTGCTTATATGGAATCAATGAAAAAAATCTATTGAAAAATATAGTATTATAAGAATTAAAACTAGATTTTTAAAAACAATCACAATAAATATATTATAAACGTTGAGTAACATTATATTGTTAAGCAATCTGTGTGATGTTTGAGTAAAGAACAACATTGTACTGTCAGATTGAAATAATAAAAATTAATTATTTAGTCTAGTTAAAACCTATGAATTCAATTAAAAATAATTTTAAAAATGTCCCACAGCTAGATTAGACAGCTGTTCTATTGTAAGTCCAATGCGTCGTATGCGTGCGTAGGTATAATCTATACTATAATACTGATGGATTATTTATATTGTTGGTTTTTGAAGTCTGGACACTGTCAAAAACTGTAGCGATTTGGTAGTGTTGTAGTGACTAGTGACATTCATTCATTCGCTTTCAGAGACACACATACAAAGCAAATACCATTTGTTAGGATAATCTGTATAATTTAAACCTCACAAATAAACCTTCTACTAAAATTATTATTTTTTATTTTCCAGCACCGAACGTATATTCCATGCCTCCAGTACTTGGGGAAGCAAGAGAAGGTAGCAAAAGAGCGGCCCCTGCATTCAGTATAACAGGTCGGGGGAAGACGATCGAATCAAAAACGCCGATGCCTGGTCCTGGCACATACACTGTGGACAAATCGACGACGGCACTGACGAAGCGACCCCCAGCTTTCACCATGGCACCGAGACGGGAAATGAAACCTCCCACGGCAGCTAATCCGGGACCAGGTGTATATTGTCCTGAAAAAGTAAGTAAAATTAGACAGCAACGCACCTATAACATCTATAGTGACTATTGTTGCCTCTTACTGTGCCTGCTCGCTGATCGCTCATATAATAAAATTAGAAGCATTTAACTGGGTTTTGTGTTTACATTTCATAAAATTTTTAATAACCTTCCTTGAAAATCGTCGACTTATTGCAAGAAGTCATTATGTGACATATGATTTAGACGTGGATTAGTTAGTGGTTATGTTGATTTGGTCGTATTTTTCTACATAGCCAGCTGCGTAACGCCTTAAGGCCCTACACTTAGTCAGCCAGAAGAGCCACAGGCCGCACTCCCTCGTTCCATGATTACTATGAAATAAGTGCGCTCTAAAGTAAATGTCTTAAGCGACAAATCACTATTTTTGATATTATAAATGTAATTAAAAAAAAATGTAACAACTGAAATGATTATCAGCTTTTAGGTATAATACTTATCTATGTTTACGTTAAATCTGGTGTCGATATTTTCATAAATGAATAAGACAGTTGGGTTTTGCTTTAAAAAAAAAGGGTTAATTTTGATTTTTTTCTATCGAGTAAAGTGAAATGAATCGTGTTTTGGAAACAATAGTCTTATAAAGCACATTCATGTTAATCTTGTGTATTTTTGTCACCAAGATCATAGAAATAGGAATATATAAAGAAGTGCAACAATGTTAT
>NJDD01000137.1:21210-36043 GCA_002245505.1 Calephelis nemesis
TTAATGAAGCAGTTATTGATGTTTTTGTAATTATTTATTGAAACTTTGTTAACATTGTGATAAATATCTAATATTAAATTAATTAAAACTCATGTTTTGTAATAAAATAATCTATTTTTTGTATGTTGTGTTATATTTATTTGATAGACATATTTCTGATATCCTTATTTTGCAGTATGCAATATATTCTACCCAATATTATGAGCAATAATGGTAGACTGTTAGATCCAACCTCGATTGAGTAGGCGCTTGTAAGACAAGTGAATATTATTATAACTTTAGACAGATGAAATATTTAAATATTATACAACTTGATAAACCTTAGAACTAGTTGTGCCGGCAATATTAGTGAGCATAAAGCTATCTTTTTAAAAAAGATTATACATTTTTAGAGAAACTAAATAACTGCTTTTTGAAGTTTAGTCTTTTGTTTTCTTTACTTATTTATGAAATTGTTTATAAAATTCCTTACTTCGTAGAAACAAAAAGATTATAGAAAAAGATTATACATTTTTAGAGAAACTAAATAGCCAGCTGCTTGTTGAAATTCAGTCATCTTATTCTTTACTTATTTATAACATTGTTTATTAAATTCCTTACTTCGTAGAAATTGTTACGAGTGTGTTAACCTCTCATTGACACTTGAATTCTACAAGAAAAGATTATATGTTTTTTTTAAGATGCGCATGAAACTATAATATAAAAGCAACATCATGAAGTTGCCGGCTTTAGAAACATTTTTCACATGCGTGTTTGAATGTTTATGCAAGTCCGATTTATATATTTTTTTTAAATAATGCCACAATAAATTAGGTGTACCTTCTCACGGGCGTTAAAAGAAAAGTATTCGCACCGGTTTTATTTTGAATACTAGTAAAATATCATTATGTGGAACGCATTAGTGGACGGACCAAGCGGTTTCGAGTATCATCTAGATACGAAATATAAAAAGTGCAAAGATTTTTCTTGTGTAGGATCGAAATACCGTTATGCTAAATGTGACCTGCTCGAGTGTTATGTGAATTTATTGGAATTTGCCGATTAGATGGTGGAGAATGAAAAAGTCATGTGACGTTTTAATAACAGTAGTGCAGGGAACATCTAAAAACTAGAAGAAAAATAAAGATCAATAGATTATACGTGAGCGGATCAGATATTAATCATGTACATGCGTAATGTATCTCCATTTTTTTATGATATTGGTAGGCAAACAAGCAGACGGATTTCCTGATGGTAAGAATTTCTCGCCGCCTAGAGACACCAATGGTGGTAATGGTGCCTTGTCAACCTGAGGCCGGGATGTTAGGCCTCGAGCGAAAGCAAGTGTACCAGCAACCTTATCCTACAAACTGGAACACGTCAGGACGTTATGGCGGCAGGAAAAGATAAGGTGGTGGTACCAAACCGGGTGAGTCGCTGCAAAACTCTATCACCTAAACTCTACCTTTCAATGACGGAAATATGTCAATCAGACAGGTCGATGTAATGGATAATGAATGGCATATTGCTTTAAAACGTCATAAATCTGTTTAAACATGTTACAGGGTATCTCTTTTAACATGATTTGACGAACTTGAGTATAAAAGGCCTATCACTGCGATAATAAGCATAGTCTAATTAGACTCGGCTGAATATCGTACACTCAAGAGCAAGAAAGTTAGCCTGTCTTAGGGTGGTCACTTGCCTAAGATACGAGTATATGCCCAATGTGCCTTAGATCGAAAGTCTTGGGTGACTTCACCCAAGTAACCAGTAGCTTCGAAATTTGATCTTAGGTCTTTCTAGCTTCATAAACAACGAAGACTTTCTATTTACATTTTAATAAAAAATAGTGTTTCCATTTTTTAAATGGAGAAAATGCTTAAATTTTGTTCCCAAGACACATTGGATAAGGATCCTTAATAAGTGGAATGCCACTCATACTAAGACTTAAGTGTCGTGTTCATAGGGGTTTGACTGACCAAATCCCCTCTTATGCTACCTTGCCCAATACTACTATGGTAATATAACATTTTTAACAAAATAATTTTAGGAACATACCTATTCTGTACATTTATCTTATAATATTCATAAATGAGGCGGATGTTTTTGTATGATAATTGAAACTAAGTTTAACATATCTGAAACCCAAACGTCGAACGGAAGCTTTGCAATGATAATGGACAATGAACTAAACGCCTACGCGTTTTTACAATATAACAAAAGAGTGATGGGTTGGACAGATATTTTGACATAGATATCGGTGACTATCGGTCGTGCGACATATCATCACAAAATAGCGAGTATTAACGTAATAATGACAAGAGAAAAAAGACGGTTCATACCATAATATCGATCATCATAATATGATGATATCATATGAATATATCTTTCTTTTTTTATGGCGAACAATCACATGTTATCTCTCTTGATGGTAAAACACAAATGTGGCTTTTTGACACTATCATGTTGCGTCGTTGTCCTGTATCCAGGATGTTAGTTATCACGCTGTAAATAGGGTGGCAGGGAATTGGAAAGGGATCCCTACCCGGGAAAGTTACTGCACGACGCTCTATCACCATGACATGACATGACATGACAGGGAGAAAGATGATTGATTATACACAGAGGACCTAGGTCTCGTAAAAACATGAGGAAAAAATTTCAGATTAAAAAAAAGTTTCTGGTTCAACTTGAAGCTAATATGAGAAAGAGCTTTCTTACTTAGTATACTTGTATACTTTTATCTATGATCCATTTGCTTTCCATCAAGTACGTTGAAAGAATACCATTTTGAACCAAGTAGGAAAGATTTCTTGACTCAACAATAAAAAAAGTATCTTCACGGCCATGTACCCGAAGAAGTAGGCAGAGGTACAACCAGGGCACCCACGACTAGCCGAAGACTCTAAGTCCCACAATGTGATAGGTGGCAAGCATATCCCCAACCGGGCACATATCCAGTCCCGTATCTTCGTGTTAAAGAATGCATACCAACTGCTTTTCTACTAATCAGCCCGTAAGTGGAGATCGATTTGTTCATCACTAACACAATTACCATAACGTTGTGGTAGACTTTTGCAACAACACGTCTGCTTTAGCTCTGCCGCCATCGCTACTACAATAAGTCTAAGAACTCACGGAGCGGGTTTTGCCTGCGCCCGCGGCGGTTGCGGGTCCGCAGGTTATTTATGTAGAATGTAGATTTATATGCAAAAAGTAAGAGCACATTTCACGTTTTTTGCGGTTCGCGCAACAGCGGTCACCCGCCCGTACAATCATACAAGTTTGCGAGCAATGATTTCAACCGCAAGGAATATGAGACCGCACAAATTAGCGGTCAATTGTGTTTTGAATTAAAACCGCAGTTCCGCGAAAATCGCGGGCGCATGAAAAACCTCTAAAAATTTGATAAACTAAACCAATACCGTAGTCAAGTTTTAAAAAAGTGTAACTGATAAACTAACGTTCAAAAGGGGAACATCAAACCTGAAGTTGGCAAGGCACTATTGCTGCATTTGATGTCCATAGACGATGTGTATTTTTTCCAAGTTCCATTACAAATGTTTAGACTAACTACTATAGCCTCTGTGGTCTAGCGCTTCAGTTGATGGACTTGAGCGATGATGATATCCGTATATCATCATCGCAAGGTCACTGTCACCTTAAGTAAACTTACCTAGGTGAGGTGGCAATTACTGTAAATAAAGATGTATACACTTTAAAATATTGAATTCGCAGAAATTTTATTTTCAAACTTTTTTTTATTGCCTCTGTGGTCTACCGGTTTAGTTGTTGGACTTGAGTGCATGAGGTCTCGAGTTCGAGTCCCACGTTGGGCAACAAAAAGAGAATAAGGTTTTTCCAATTTTCTAATAAAAAAAATTTTTGCTCGGGATTGGAAATGTGCCCGGTTGGCGATAGGCTTGTCACTGTCAATCACATTGTGGGACTTTTAGTGTCTTCGGCTAGTCGTGGGTGCCCTGTTTGTGTCTCTGCCTACCTCTTTGGGGATATGGGCGTCAAGATAGTATAAAAGTTTGCCCTTTAAACTTTTGTGTTCTAAACAGCCAATAGCTACAAATTTGTTATTACTTTCGCCTTTATTTGATATTTTCGTGTAGCCGCCCCTCTGACGTGCATGAAAGAAACATGACTTCCTGACGTAATACAGGTGCGATCGAAATTACATCAGCTACAATAACGTAAAACGTAATGTTTTGAGCTCGTGATTAGATAGCAGTTTGGATTGTGGCTTTAGTACATTTCACAGTAAATACACGAATATTAGTACTATTTAAATTATGCGCTTCGGCTATATTCGTCAAGCTTCGGAAATCCGAATGTATTTTAAAGATATCTATATAGAGTTGTTATTACACTATTAATTATTTCGCTTAAATTTAGATTAGGTCTGCCAATTTAAAAGTAAAAATATAAAGTGTTAAAGTGTAAACCCGAAGCGCATAATTTAAATAGTCGTACTATAATTATTTGTGAAAAGATTACCTAATACTAAACAAGGCTAAATGTATTTCGTTTGAATTATGTCCACATTTTTTGCTGTAATTAACCACTACTGGATAAAGCTTTTTGTTACTTGCGTTTACCTAGCCGCAGACAACAAAATACTAAGAGTTTACATGTACAGTTGGTCGTTCAGTTATTTTGAATGAATCTTCAGTTTTTAACTGTTATTCGTTTGCACGTAATTTCATCAGTCACATTCAATAAATTACTTAACAAAACATTTGTTTATTTGTTTTGTGTTCAATCACGGTGCAACACGTGATAATTGTGTCAATTTGGATTTGCCAAATAGGTAGAATATGTAACAGTACCCCGTCGCTTTAGAAAATCTTACTTTGGATCTAACTACTAAACGGACTTTGGCTTTCAATGACAATTTTAAAAAGGTTACAATTTTTACTTCAAAATATAATCCTAGCTGTTCTTCTTTCTTTCTTATAACTTCGTTCTATCCATTCAGTTTGTATGAGAAAAAATAAAATGTTGTTTTTCCTTGTTTTTTAAAAATTACCCGAGATAAAAAGTATCAAATGCCCTGGTTCTAAGATACCTCCCTCTACATTTTCAGCTAAATCGATTCAGCCGTTCTTGAGTTATAAATAGTGTAACCAACACGACTTCTTTGTACGTTTATAGATGTGTCAGGACTCAGGATCTCAAAAGGGTGGATATATCTTTAGTTACTTAAATGTTAAAAAGTAAGGAGTTATTGCCACGTGGGAGGATGTTTGAATAGCATAAGATGCGAATCTTCACTTAGCTTCATGTAACTAATAATTGAATGAATATATTTTATAATAAATTTAGTATATAAGAAAATATTATATGAAAAAACCTGCAGAGAATTTGTTTATTATTTAAATTATTTCATTAAATGATGCAACATTAAGAAAATAAGAATATTATCATGATTTAGAGTAGAAGACGTATAGAATTTGAAGAAGATGTTTACCTGGACGAACTACTGGATTACCTAGTATAAACAGTTATGTCGAAGTCAGTTACTACTTACTTGATTGGATAATAGATAATTAAGTACAGAAAAATTCTGGATTTCACTTAAAAACAAAAACGAAAGTGCAATCAAGGTGTTTGTATGAAAAGGGTAATGAATGTGGAGGAAGCCAGAAAGTCATCAAGGATCGTGAGATTTGGCACTCGATACTCTCTGCCTACCACGAAAGTGAGTTGGCGTGAAGATAAGTATTAATTTATGTAAAACTTGAAAAACCGAATCCAACCATTTCACTAGGTACCACGTCGCGGTTTGATCATTCTTTTTTAGAAAGATAACAAATGAAAATTCGATTAGGCAACTCATTTTCAACATAATATTGTCTTATGTACTTATAAGTAAGTTCAAGTTCTAAAATTATAAATTGTTTCGATCAATTATTAGCTCGGTGAAGGTCGATTTAGGTTCAAATCTTCTACTAGAATAATATGTAGCGTGACGTGCAAAGATAACAAATAATAACTTTAGTGTAGGTATGTAACATAGCTGATATACCTACTTGCAGAAAATAAATCTAAGATGATACGCTGGTTGAGTAATAACTGTCATACGCTATAAAAACTATAAATATAATGGTAAAATTAAAAGGCGCCCTTATATTTTACAGTTGACAGAAGAAACACTGACTAGATTCTAGATGGGACGAAACTTAAAACATGGTCAATGAACTCACTTATGAGGAAGCGAAGTGCAGAAGTAAGAATAGCAAAGCTGATCTTGACTTCCACCCTTAAACATGGTGAGCATCCCAGATAAATAAATAAATAAATATCCCTGGACACGTTACACAAATTAAATCTAACCCCAAAGTAAGCAAATTATATGCTTGTGTTATGAGTTTTAGCCAACAATATTAATAAATAGAAATAACAATAATAATAATAAATTCTTTATTTCGGACAGCAAAGATCCATACGCACTACAATTTATACATTTAAAATAATCAATTATATATTAAAATCATTATCATTAATTAAAGTTAGAATCAAATAAAAATCAAAATTAAAAGTTAAAATCAAAATCACAATTCAAAATTAATGAAAAATAAATAAAATTAAAAATTAAATTACACATTCAAATTAAAATAAAATTAAAATGAACAATCCATTTCAAAATTAAACCGAACTTAAATTTCATTTCTGAAGATTTCTTAAGACTTAAATAGATACCTGAAAAAATTTATATACACCCAGACCCGGAAATGCAGACATCTAATGCTCGTCACACATAATATATCTGCCCCTGTCGGAAGACAAACCTGAGCCTCGTGGATGATCGGTGTAGTTAGGCGTGTATGCTAGCCACTCGACTAACGAGGCGGTCGATACGTGAGTATGACGATGTAGGCCAAAGTCAAAAGCCACAAGTTATTATACATTTGGTACAAAAACATTTGACTCATTGTTTTCAAATATATTATAAACAAGTTTACATTTAAAATACAATTTTCCACAATTGAATATCATGTTGTTTATCAACATTGAACGTTTCTAAGAAATTGTCGAAATATTTTCCTTTACTTAAAAATTATTTCCACTTCTTTCATAAATAATTACATACTTTTTTAGAAAAACAAAACATTGTTTTGTGCCTTATGTTTTTGTATCGTAAACTCTTATCTAAACTTATAAAATAACATGTCCTGGTTCATCATCGCCGAGTAGAAACTGTTAAAGTTACAGCCATGACATTTGGTAAATAGGGTCGTTTTATTAAGTAGACACCCACTAAGGATGGAATTTCGGAAATTCTACCCTTAAAGAGGTGAAATGGGGATAAAAGTTTTAAGTTAGATACGTAAAACTTTATTTTTGGGCTACTTATTAGAGATAAGTAGATACGTATTTTTCACGTTTTTTGTTACATATTTAAGCGTTTCTGGAAATTCTGCCCCTAAGGAGGTGAAATAGATTTAAAAGTTTGTATGAAAATCCTTATTAATGTATAATTATTTGAAATAAATAAATACGTTCAAAAACAGGAGCACATTATTCATACCGTTTTTCATTCAAGTTTATTTCGGTAAACACATTAACTGTAACACGAGCAAAGACGCGGGTAACGGCTAGTAATGTTATAAAATACGAATGTGTGTAAAATGTTACTATACATGTACAGTTTTCACTTTAAAAAAAACTGAACGTACCCATTTTAATGTTACTAATAAGTAAATAGAATATAATACCTTGAAGATGGACTTTGGGTATCTTTTATCCAGATACATCAATAGAGCAGGTAGAACCAGTTTCATACGTAAAGCGGCTGGCAAAAATCAGACTGTGTATTGGGTTATCAGGAAGAAATTTATGAAGTAATTTAAACATTTTCGTTTTTCTGCAATTTTATATGTTTGATCTTAATTAAAATTATTATTGGAATTTGAAAATACCTTACCCGTAATGATTATATTGATTAATTATTAAATGATTGCTGAATGAAGTTGACTTCATTCAGCAATCATTTATTGAAGGCTCAACTTGGCATAGTGCTAAACAGCAGTTGGTCCGGTGTGTTACCAAAGCCTTACTCATTCCTGCTGCCATAGCGTTGTTGTCGTGTTTCGTGGTGGAGGGTAAGGTAGTGCACAAGTTGGCTAAAATCTCAGGCACAAGATTGCGTCGCATCAGTAATATCTATGGTGTCTCCAAGTGAAAGTTGTCTCTTATCATCAGGAGAACCGTAAATTTCTTGGTTATCTTATAATAATTACATGCATACATATCTTCATACCAAATTCCTTACGGGGTACCTAAGTAAAATTAACTAGTGTTTTTTTATATTAATTATCAGGATTGTTACAAACCTGCCTAGTTTCTTCCACATCCACCATCATTACTTTTTTCACACAAACACGCCTGTTTCCAAAAGTTTAGTCGTGACCCTCGGATTTACACCCAAGCGCTAATGTCAGCTTACTTGGGTCTTCCCGGGTATCTATATCCACCCACATTCGCTTAAAAATAACTCATATGCTGGAAAACGTAGCTCAGCACTTCGGTTTTTACAATTTGGAAGAGCTCATTAAAATCTGATATGCTGCAATAGCGTAGCTCAGCACTTTGGTTTTAACAATTTGGAAGAGCTGGTATTTGAGTTATAAAAGTTTGAAATAGTTTTAACCTTAAAGCTAAGCTAAGCTAAGCTAAGGAGTGAAATAACGAGGGAAGATGGCAATAAAGTGGAGGTAACACCCTCGCTGATTGACGCAATCCCACCCGGAGCGACCCCCACCTATAAATGAAACGAATGTTTGTCCTCGATAATGTGTGGCGCTTACACATGGCAACATTATCGGGATATTAGCTACATTCATTTGTAATATTATTCTAATGATCCGGGCTCCTTTACAGAATAGACGAGCACATGCTTACCGTCACTAACACTGTGACATCCTACTAGCTGGTAGAGTTTCGCAGTGACTCGTCAGGATTGTTACCCACGCCTTCCCTATTCCTGCCACCATAACTCCCAATGATTGTCGTTAACGTGTTCCCGTTCGGAGGGTAAGGTAGCCGGTAACTTACTTTTGCTCCAGGCCTAACATCCCGGCCTCAGGTTGGCAACGTACCATTACCTCCTTTGGTGTCTCTAGGCGGCGTGAATTTCTTGCCATCAGGAAATCCGTCTACTTGTTTGCCTTCCAATATCATAAAAAAACCAAGAGCATACAAGCAGCCGGTTTACGAAATAGTAAGATAAAAATATTTTCACGCCCATATTCCCAAGGAGGTAGACAGATTTAGCCAAAGATACAACACCACAATGTAATAGGTGGCAAGCCTATCGCAAACTAGTAAATATCTAATCTTGGGCAATGTTATTTTTATTCGAAATTTGAAAATACATATTTCAAAAGTTTTTTTGTTGCCCGACCCGGGTTCGAATTCAGGACCTTAACAAGTCAAGTCCGACACTGAACCGCTACGCCACAGATTAGACTAAAATAACCACCGTGCGTCAACTCTATAGGGATCTAGGGGAACTGTTGGATAGCGCTCTACCCCCAATAGCTGACAATATAAATGAGATATTGGATTATACGAGTAACCTAAACTACTAGATCACCAGTAGCCGCTGATGGGGTTGTCACATTTAAAAATTTGTTTAAGATTTAATGCTAATGCCATAAGTTTCTAGAGAACGTCGCGGACATAGTTGCGGGTATAGCCAGATATAGAATAAATTTTAAATCATGCATGTGTTAAATATTATTTGCTATTTCTATGAATTTGACGGCACATGTCCTTGACATCCAGCTGTTGCACACTATATTTTTATCATTTATCTGACTTTAGGTATAGATATGCTAGACATGCTTTATGTTTGCAAAATAAACATGTCATATTTTCAGTGGCGTAGCGTGGACTAACATATTTTATATGGGCAAAGTCGTATCAGCGAGGCCCCTATCCGTTCGTTCCCAAAATCAAATTAAAAATCTTCATCTTATATAAATACACCCTGGTCTGACCAAGCATGATTTGACATCATACCTACTATACTAATAGTGAAAAAACTATAAGAACTACGAGAGATGGATACTCTCCGTATTTAAAATAAATACATTTCCAAAAAGGTTTTATTTTTATTCTTAGTCTTTAGAACATTACCTAGACTTTTTTAAAAATCTATTAATTTACATTGTTACAAAATTAATGTTCTTCGGCTTATTGCTTTACGAAAATCCTCTAGTAAGGATTTGGTATGGTTTTTATTAGATAATTCTGTTTCGATTAAAAGTAACGCTAAAGCAGACAGTCGTTCCGGATTCATGCTGTTTCTTAGGTAGTTTTTAATAATTTTAATTAAGAAAAACTTCTTCTTAGTCAACATAATTGTTAGTATTTCAGACGTCGAGTGAGGCCAATATTTTTCAGGATTTTTTAAATTTATAAGTAAACAAAGCTTTAAAATCTGGTAGTGCGAGGCCCCTTTAGGTGCGAGGCCGTATGCGAAGGCCCACTTTGCCCACGCTAAGCTACGCCACTGTATTTTGTTAATATTTCCGCTCGAGTTTATTTAGCCCATAACAGTAATACCACCAGAGATTTGTCTCGACTGTAGCTATTTCAAAGTTTTTGCCATTACGACCTCACACAAACTTTTCTTGTAGTAGTAAATTACAAGTCTTTGACTACGCCTACATTACGTAGAGTGAAAAGTTATTTAGGTAAATTCTCTTGTTCATAAACCGTCGTGAACTTTGAATGTGGCATTGTATTAAGGGTGAAAGAAATGAAATTAGGCTAAATACGTAGGCGGTTTGACTTGCGAAACTCCCAAGAGTACCTAAGTATACGTAAGTTAAATATGCAAACTAAATTAACTTTTTAAATTTTAAAGAACATACCCGTTATATTTTCTATACATTTTGAGTGCACAGAAATTTTAAATATAAAGAAACCATCGTAAAACTTCTAAGATCTATGTTTAATAATGTTTCTTGGCGCTGATATATGTGTTAATCACTACATAGTGTAAAACAAAGTCACTTCCTCTGTCCCTTTGCATGCTTAGATCTTTAAAACTGCAACGGATTTCGATGCGGTTTTTATGTAGATAAAGTGATTGAAGAGGAAGGTTTATATGTATATTTACCGTGCGAAGCAGGGGCCGGCCGCTAGTATATTAATACATTAGTATATATACGTCTTTAGGAACCTAAGTTAAATGAAAACTCTGTAAAAATCCAAATTTAGAAAAAAATAAAACACATTAATGTTAATAGAGAAGCGTGAAGTTCAATAACTAAGGCAGTAAATCACAGAGTTTTTCCTATAAAATGTCTAGGCGTGAATGCCCTTGCACCTCTGCCTACCTCTTCGGATACACGGGCGCGAAGATGTTTTTTTTATTTATCGACATGGCGATAAATTCATTTATTATTAAGTATGTAATTTTAGCATTTTAAATAATTTTAATCTTGTACGTCGCTAATATTTTGAACCCACTTCAAACAAAATTTATATTATTTATATTCATATAGCAGCTATTTCTCAATCATCTTTGAAACGATTATACCACGTCAGAATCTGAGGATTGAAACATAGAAAAATTAAGAAGAAAAATTAAGATTAACCCTAATTATGTATATATATATATATATAGATATATTACATCGATAGTAGAGTTGGATTTTTGTTATCATAATACTTGTCATTTAAAATTAGTAGTTCAATATCATGTTGTTATGATACCTAACAATTCTATTAGAGTACAATAGAGAGTAACGAGTGTTACAAATCACGGTTTAAGAACAAACAATATTTGTAGTATTATAGCATTGGTAATAAAACTTTGTGGGGTAATAACTCAATCGTAAACGTTACTACAATCAAAACAAGATATTACGTATCGGGGGGGATGAGAAAGTACACAAACGTAATGTAATCGTCATCAATCTTATTTATATTTAACTCAATACTGAAAAAGAAAGGGTGACAAAACTTTGTGTGTTTATGTGTGTGTGAAGTAAAAATATATGGCTTCGTTGTTTTGCTATCCTCTTGAAGGTGATGCGAATATTTAGTTTCTGAAGTAATTTCAAAACATCATTCATTCAAAATCATACATTTTTACTGATATGTAGATTTTGTGAAGTTAGGGTCGGTAGAGTTAGGCCGTACAGATTCAGAAGCTTGGCTTTCTCAATCTTCTTCACAGGACAAACATTATGTCATCTTGGCAACATTTTACATGAAATATTTTTGGTAGGATTTCGGTTTTTTTGTTAGTTGCTGGGAAGTCTTTTTCTTTGTTTCTTCGTTTTTTGGGGTGTATTTCTTGGACATCAGTAGTGCCAATTTTCCTAGTCCAAATTTTAGCTTTCTAGCACTTCAGGAAGTAGCTAAAAACATTTTGATGGTCAACAGTGTGTTAATGTATCAGTGAGTGTGTCAGTAACGAAATCGGTGTATTTTAGATAAGAATATATATATTTTTTTTATGACATTGGAAGGCAAACAAGCAGACGGGTTTCCTGATGGTAAGAAATTCCCGCCGCCTAGAGACACAAAGGTGGTAATGGTGCGTTGCCAACCAGAGGCTGGGATGTTAGACCTCGAGCAAAAGTAAGTTTACCGGTTACCTTACCCTCCGAACCCGAACACGTCATGACGTTATGGCGGTAGGAATAGGTAAGGCGGTGGTGTCAATCCGGGTAAGTCGCTGCGAAACTCTACCACCTAGTCAGATGTCACGGTGTCAGTGACGGCAAGCCTATGCTCGCCTTTTACGAGCTGCCTGGCACAGGAATGCAGATGGTCTATTCTACAAAGGAGCCCGGACCAACACGGGGAAATCTACAGTAATAAAGTTATTCAATTGAAATTTTGTATGTCATATTCTGAGATTATTAACTAACTGATACATCGAAAATCAACTCTATGAGATTTTAAAATCACCAACGAAAACTTTAAGAAAATATTCCCTTAGTCATAGCGTCACGCGTGGAAGGATAAACCGATTTCGCCAATCACATGTTTGTTAAACGAAGTTTTAACCCAGGATTTTGAAGAGGAAGATTATAGTGTTCTTTAGAGGCAGGTATGGTGTTTGGATTTTATTCTTGTTGTATTTACAAATCGTAAGAAGAGATAATTGCTTTTCAACAGACAGCTAACTTGATAGTGTGCTTGAAGTCTCTATATGTAGGAGACACTATTTCGTAGACATGGAGTACCGAACACCCCTTTCATGAGATTTCCTCTTACGCATCGTTTATAAGAAACCCTCATTAATATGACAAGACTGAGTTATCTTAAAGACAGAACAGTTTGGCAACAACCAACAGCTGGTTTCACTGAAGGGCAGGACCACAAGGGTCAAATTAAAGTCGACTTCAGTGTTTTAGATTGCTGAAAATCTAAAAACTATTGTTGAACTCATGAATATATAATTATGATGTTGGAAGGCAAACAAGCATGACGGATTTCCTGATGCTAAGAAATTCACGCCATCCAGAGACACAAAGGGTGGCAATGGCGCATCGCCAACCTGAGGCTGGGATGTTAGGCCTCAAGCAAAAGTAAGTTTACCGGCTAACTTACCCTCCGAACCGGAACACATCAATGGCAAGCACTGTCGTTATGGCGACAAGAATAGGTAAGGCGGTGCTACCAATCCGGGCGAGTTGCTGCGAAACTCGACAACCTAGTAGGATGTCACGGTGGTAGTGTCGATAAGCCTATGCTCGCCTTTTACGAGCTGCCTGGCAGGAAGGCAGATGGTCTATTCTACAAAGGAGGCCGGACCAACACTGGGGAAAATTATGTCTAAGTAATAAAAAAATGTGAATATTTTGGAAGAACAAAGAAACGTATCACATGTCCGCACATAGTTCATACGGTAAATTCAACAAAATAACGTTAACTTGTGACATTTTAACAGAAACACGCGACAGGTCAAGGCTGTCGGCGGTACGCAATGCTCCGGCCTCCCCTGGTACCATTGTCATTTAGCCCAATTTGTAGAATTAATGCCCCATGCTCCACTTATCTGATTTAATTGGTATAATGTCTAAATGAAACACAATTAGCTGAATTGCCAATACAGAGGAGTTCGATATATCGCAAAGGTAGTACTGTGAAGAAGGTACATACCTTTTTTTTTATGATGCCAACCTAAGGCCGGGATGTTAGGCCTCGAGCAAAAGTAAGTTTACCGGCTACCGTACCCTCCAAACCGAAACACGTAATGATGTTATGGCGGCAGGAATAGGTAAGGCGGTGGTATCAATCCGGGTGAGTCGCTGCGAAATTCTACCACCTAGTCAGATGTCACGGTGTTAGAGACGGTAACCCTATGCTCGCCTTTTACGAGCTGCCTGGCAAGAAGGTAGATGATCTATTCTCCAAAGAAGCCTGGACCAACACGTGGAAAATTATATAGACGGGAAAAATTAACATACAATAATAAACAACTTCACTCATGTGTATATTAGTCAGTACTACGCAACTGTTGGACGAGAAAGCTATCATAAATCTTAATAGGTCCAGTATTTAAAAATTTGACTTCGCAATGACTAATAGGTAGGTGCTAAATAGTAGTTGATAGGTATATAAATGACCATATCAGTATCGAGTGCGACCGTAACACTGATAGCGGATAGTTTTAGGATCCCTATCAGCTAATACAACGGTCAATTCGTTTTATGACTTTATATATAGTTTAAATCTAAAAATAGTCATTTTATACATACTTAATCAGATAATACAAAGGCATTTACCTGAGTATTAGCAAAGTATTAGTGAATCATCGATCAAATTCAATTGTAGTTTAGTTTTATTTCTTTAGTCTACATTTTTTTTT
>NJDD01000137.1:68309-94377 GCA_002245505.1 Calephelis nemesis
GACCCAGAATAACATATAGACTACTTTTTATCCCGGAGTTCCCGCGGGATTGGGACTTACGCGGGTGAAACCGCGGGGCGCAGCTAGTAACCTAAATAAAACTTATTCTAAATACTCCAAGGCTATATTTTAGTCAATGATTTTTAATAACATTATTTGTTGATTATGGTTTAAGAAACTCGAACAACACTTATCATTTGCAACTACAGTTTAATATAAAGTCTTGACTGGTGAAGAACCAACTTATTAGTAGGGGAGCCCGCGATGCTAAATGTGAAGTAACTCCAGCATTATTGGGACCCATTGCACTTTGTCGATTAAATTGTGGAGAGTAAAAAAGGTCATGTAAGGTTTTTCTTTATAGCGGTGCGTAAAGTGTCTAGAATCTAAAATGCCAATTCCAGTCACTTAATCATAGCCGAACTCATCAGATGCTTATAACATATTTGCCTAATGTGTCTCCGATGACAGAAATATGTCAATCAGACAGATTGCTGTAATGGACATTTAACACATAAGACTTTGTTTTTGAAAGTTTCTGAACTTCCTACACTCGTACGTCTTGTTCAAATCATCAGAAAATTCAAACAAACAATTATTGGCATGCAATAAGCCCGCCGTACTTTAATCTGACACGCTCGAGCGTGTCTATATTTTCAAGCCAAAAAAATAGACATTCTACATGCGCGCCTCTAACAGAGATTTTATACATGATGGAGGTGTTTAACAATGGTACAGGGTGTCTCCCATATCTTAATCTGACGCGCCTGAGTTGCTCCAAAAATCCCATTTCGGGCTCCCCTATTTTATTTTTTATTTTTTTTATTTACTGACTAAACACATAATACAATATTGAGTTGAAGTAGCATTTAAAAACCACAAAGGTTTGTTAAAAAAAAGCTACCATACGTCATTTAAAATCTTTGTCACGTTACTATTTATTAATTATTGTGCACGACGACCATAGACACATCGGCGTGAGTACGGATTGACGTAGGATGGCACGCGTCGATACTTAAAGGATAATATTGACTAGGCAAAATGTTAATGTTTCAAGAATTTGATTTATGTGTATAGCATCTGTTTTTTACATAATTATGTTCGTATATACTTTCTTACGTTTATATAGTTATTTTAACTTGGAATATGATGTTTTAGACTAGGATTTATATCGATTTATGATGTTTTTATGGATGTAAATTTACAAAGATAATTTATGTAAAATTTGTGTCTAAAATAGGTTCTATTATCTAGATTTGTGTATCAAATGATAGAATATGTTGAGTTTTACTGTATTAACGTAATTTAAAGCATATAAGTATGGTAAATAGCCGAAAAATCGGCCAAGTTTAGGTGTGATAATAAAATGTTGAATTTCTTGCGTTTTACTTACCCAATCTAAATAAGATTATAATATGTTGTTATGGGTAGATAAACAGATGTAATGTGCATGCGACCGCGCCCGTAAAGCTAGTAAATTCGAGAGCGCCGCGCCCGCACATTTTATACTAGGACGGCGGGGGGCAGGGTAGTATAAAATACGGAAATCGCGGAATTTCGCCGCCACACGAAAACCGAGCGCCGCCGCGTGCACAACTATGTATGTATGAATAGGTCTACATAGGAAATAAGGTTTGTAAAATAATACAACGTAATAAATGTATGTTTTGGTAAAGATTTTAAATAAAGTATGGTCCCGGGGGTGAGGCAAAGAATATTCTGGAATCCCATTCTCGAATTTGTATAAATACGGGAGCCGGGAACCGGGTCAGTATTCGCGGTCGGACCTCCAGAAAAAACACTGGGACTCTGAAGAATAAGAAGTAACTCCCAGTACAAGAAAAAGAAGAAGAAGAACATTCTGCGCCTCACTCTCGCCCCTGTAGCAACGTGTAACAGTGTGTTTTATTTATTTCCCCAAAAAATCTCTCCAGACGGTTGGCCATCAAATTCGTCGGCCCTTGGTAATCTATCGGCCTCAATTATCTTTCTGTTTTAGTAGAAAGAAAAAATAATAATAAACAACAAAGTTGACAAAGCAAACGATTTGACAAAGCACACGAATATGTTACATATAGGTTATAGTTTAAGTGATATAAATCTATTCCAAAATTCTTAAACATTACATACTATGCAAGAAATACAATTTTAATATTTTTTTCCGTTAAAGATTTTTTCAAACTAGCCGGTAAATTGTTAATAAGGCGGGGAAGTAAATATTGTAATGTCCGCTCACCGTAGGTATTATTCGCACCATACAGGCCTTTGTAAATACAGGATGTTGTATATTTTTTAGCAAAGTTTTACTAAAAAATTGTTCTTTTAAGACTATGTAACTAAATTGCGTTTGAATAGGTAGTACTTTACAATGTTTAAATAGCAGAGAGGGATAACAATACGCGTTTGTTTACAAATTCTATGAATATAGAAACGTTTGGTAATAATTCGCTGTAATAAGACTAAAAAAATTCGTAAATTTATAAAATCCACTTAAAATTCAAATACCTACGTTTTATGTTGTATCTCGCTACAGGGAAATTACGAAAGCAAAATACGTGGTAAATGGTACTAACACGTCAGTTATAACATTGTTTTTGTACTTATGTTATTTAATATGTGTGTATTATGAATTTGATGTAGCTAATTAATGCATTTGGAATATTAATAGATTATTTATTAGTTTCTCGTAGTTTAAATATAAGATCACAAATATAAGGAAGGGGCATCAAAAAGAACAGGTGTTTTTAAATTTTCTTGTAGGAAATAACGTTAACCCGCATTGGATATGTGTTTTTTTTCGATAGGCTTGCCATCTTTCACATGCGGAACTTAGTATGTTTAGCTAGTCGTTATTGCCTGTTTGTGCTTCTGCCTACGTTTTTAAGGTTATGGCGTGATGGTACTAAAAACGTCTAAAAATCTCGTCCCGTTCGAAAACCTTAAAGGGGTGGTCTGGTTCTATACAGGGAAACAGTTATTGAGGAGCTGCGACGAAATCCTAAAACATTGAGCTCAATTAAACACTCTTCAAGTCTTTGTGTTCGAAACCATACGCAAGAAAAGGAATATTGTAATACGTACGATTATTACGGTTATATAAAATACTAGCAGTTTCACGCAGCTTCGCCTGCGTAACTTGGCTTTTACTGCACTGATTTTGATGAAACAAAACCTATGTCACTAAGGAATAATGTAGTATTCTAACGGTGAAAGAATGTTTGAAATCAGTCCGGTTGTTTCGGAGCCTATTCATTTCAAACAAACAAAAAATCAAACATTTCCTCTTTATATTATTAGTATAGACTATTAATAGTCTAAGCTATATAAAAAATGAATAAGCTTCTAATTTACTTTCTCAATCCTACATATATGATAAATGCGAAAGTATGTGAGTATGTATGGATGTTTGTTACTCTTTTACGCTCGAATGACTGAACGGATTTGTCTGAAATTTGGAACACCAATAGATTGTGAACTATATAAACATATGGGATACTTTTGATCCCGATCGCACAACGGGTTCCTGTGAAAACGCGGGCGAAGCTGCAGGCAACAGCTAGGTAGTATCTAATAATGTAACTCAATTATAACGTCCTTACAAGACTAAATGATTTTTAAAAGTCTGCTTCTGCTAAAACCTTAACGTTTCTATGGTATAAAACAGCCATTTAAAATTTAAAGAAGATTTTGATATGATTGGGAAGTTTATTGTAAAAACGTATTTATTGACCCACCAAAGAATGGCTTATTCTATGTATATGTCTTGTTATCATGTCATACTATAGACAAGGTCTTTCGTTTTGGGTACATTCCAAGAAAACTATTCACAACAATGAATTGACGAATAAATGATTTGATTGTATATTTCATTAGCTTTTTGAGGTACTTGAGTTCGAATAATGATGCATTTTCCTCATATCGGTACGTCAGTCTAGACTCTAGAGCAGGGGTGGGCAAATTACGGCCCGCGGGCGGCCTTGAGAGGTTTTAATCCGGCCCGCCGAGAGTTTTTTTTAGAAAAAATGTGAACCTCCTTTAAAAATTAATGGTCGAAATGTCAAAAGACTATTGAAATTTGAACAATTAAGGTACTGAATCGATATTTCAAACATGTGTATTGCGTATTTCATATGTTAAGACTTTATAAATAGATTTTATTTCAATAAAGGATTGTAAAATAAAAAAAATGCCTTATATTATCTTTTGTACAACGTTTTATAATCGTAATATTTACTGCTATTTTTAGGTGTTTTAATAAACCGGTAAGCCTCAAGATTAATTATAATTTCCTGGCCCGCGGTCAAAAGAATTTGCCCACCCCTGCTCTAGAGTAGGTAATAAACGTGTTGATAGTATGCGTTATAATTTACACATGGACCTTGATTATTTAACTATGATCTTGGTTCCAAAATCTTTTGATGAGATTAAAACCTTGATTCGGTTAAGTGTATTATGGTTGAGTGACTTTTTTTATTTTATGATAATGGAATGCAAACAAGCAGACGGATTTCCTGATGGTAAGAAATTCACGCCGCGTAGAGACACCAAAGGTGGTAATGGTGCATTGCCAACCTGAGGCCGGGATGTTAGGCCCCGAGCAAAAGTAAGTCTACTGGCTACCTTACTCTCCGAACCGGACTACGTTCATGGCAATGACTGATAAATGAATGATGATGATGAAAGAATGACGTTATGGTGGCAGGAATAGGTAAGGCGGTGATACCAATCCGGGCAAGTCGCGAGAAACTCTACCACCTAGTAGGATGTCACGGTGTTAGTGACGGTAAGCCTATGTATCCTTAAGTATCCCTTTACGAGCTGCCTGGCAGGAAGGCAGATAGTTAATAACATCTCTTTTGTTTTCTTTAAGAACAACATCTGCCGATAGCGCTATAATCAAACACACGGGCGATGATAGACTTTTAAGAACGATTTCTGATAAACCTTTGAAGCATCTGACTGAGTAACGTCATCTTTACTTTGTGTTAAATGAATCACTTCAATATTGTTTTCTTTACTGCCAGCTCGATATTAATAGTTTATTAAGATTTAAAGTAGATACGGGGATCGTGATATAGTGGCTGCGGATATCTAAGAAAATTGATTTTTAAATGCTGAAACACCTTGACTGTTAGTTCGAACTCAAGCTATAACTTTTTTGAAGTGAAAACTTCTTTGGCGGCGTTGCGCACTTGTTTGGAATGGTTAAAAACTTCTAAACTCGCGTCAGGACACGTGACCTTATCCAAAATTCGTAAGACGGCGCAGGGCGCTTGCGCGAAAGTTCGTGTTGTCATGTTTGTGTACGATAGCGCAATAAATGAATATTGTATTCTACCACATAAATGACTTTTACTTTTTAGTTTTGAAGTCGCTTTTAATTAACGTAGTTATTTTTATTTAAACCTTTTTGTTTATTGCTGATATGATTAAATTTAATAAAAAGTAACATCAGGATAGGAGAAAATAGTTAAAAAATGTTCATAAAATGAAAACTAATGGGCCCACCGAAATCAATTTTTTTCTTAATGCACTGAATAGTTTTATTATTATAAATAGTGTAATAAGTATTTACATGTACACAAACGATAGTTTTGTTGTGGATGAAACTGTAATAATCTCTCACATTTTGGATTTACCCAGCAGGATATCATCTGCTTGATTTACATATTTCTTCCAATTAATCAGTTTAAAGGAAACATCTCATTCCACGATAGTTTTTGTTACCGGATGCGTGTTCAGATATCTTAACGGGAACATCCGGCTGAGTACATGAGCGCATTACGACACAATGATATTATTTAACATACACTCATATCTTGAATGAAATATTGTCAACATCAAACGGGTATTATTTTCGAATCTTTTGTGGTAAAAAGTTTTAAAACTTTGGGAAGGACCATTTTGTCATCGACTGGTCTTGGCCTGTTTACAAACTTATGAATAATGAATAACCCTGTCTCTGGTCCATCTGTCCAGCGTCGGACTTGACTTCTTGAGGTCCCGGGTTTGATAACCGGGTCAGGCAACAAAAAAAAATATAAAATGTATATTTTCAATTTTCTAATAAAAATAACGTTGCCTTTTCCATTCCTTTTTCCATTCCTTTCCAAGGTTTTAAGTTTTTATCATCCTGGTGGTAGAGTCCTGTGCAGAAACTAGCCCGGGTAGGGATTCACCGCCTTACCTAGTGCTGCCGCCACAATGACTGTCATGTTTGGGTCTGAATCGCAGGGTAGCCGGTAGACTTGCACCATAGGCTAACATACTCGCCGCAGAATAGCGACTCACCTGTAATAAGTATCAATGATATCCATAGGCCACGGCGTCTATTACCTTCAGGATACCCGTGTAGTTTTTCGCTGAACAATGTCATAAAAAAACTCGTCCACATTGACCAAATTAACTTGTACGGCCTACCTATAGCCTTATGAATAATAAATATCCCTGGCAAAATAATACAAATTGAATAATTTTAGTTACATGAATATAAATCAGCCTATGACTAATTTCTGTCATGATCATTTCAGGCATTGAGGTGTAAATCGCAGATATACGCATTCTCCTTTGCAGATTAGACCATCTACCTTCCTGTGCTCGTCTGCTCGTAAAAGGCGAGCAAAGGCTTACACACTAACACCGTGACATCTGACTAATCTGACTAGATGGTAGTGCAGTACCGGTGGTAGAGCAGAAAGCCCATAGGGGCCCTAGGCCAATTTGATTTTAGGGCCTTCCCTTTTTCAAAAATATTGTAAAAAAAAAATTTATATTAACAAACAAAAATTTATATAAACGCGCAATTTGAAATTTTAAAATTGGCATAAAATAACAATCCAACAATAAAATAAAATTAACATTACAAATAGATAGGAATAGTTTTTTCAATTTGAAAAAAAAATACAAAAAATATACACAACTTAAAAATTTTATTTCGAAAAAAAATTTCATGTCAATTTTGTACTTGTTTGCCTTACAATATCATAAAAAAAATGTGTTTGTATTTTCATGGCATGGTATTTTCATGGTCAATCTCATTACGAATGATAAAATAAGACGTTGTATTCCTCTAGCCCAAGACTGTTTAAAGCAATAGATTGTATTAAGAAAGAAAGAAATAATATAATAATTCTTGAATAAAAAGTAAGCCCGAACTTGTATTCAATTCTCCTAATTACATTAGTTATACAATATCGCGTCTCCATTCGTGTTATAAACTTATTTGGTTCTTCCATTAGCAGGAATTGAAGGAAAATAATAAATGTATTCCCAAAGTAATGTGCCAAATTCAGTTAAAACCTGTTTATCTATACTTGAAATAAAACTGTAGAAGAATGAATTCTATCTATTGAAATATTTGTAAAAGAAGTGCAGGCTATTGAAAATGGGCAGCAGTAGCACTTTTACAGATATTTAGAATTTTGTCTGTCTGTTAGTTTGTCTGTTTCATGAGTTCGATGCACGCCAAATCTACTGAATCGCAACGAAATTTGGCTGTTAGGTTCTTTAGGTATTGAGGAAGGTTGTAGAGGGTATTATAGGTCGAAATGCAAATTGGGCTATAATTCATTAACGATTTAATTTATTCGATTTTTTATTTGTAGTTTGTATTTAATGGAGAAATTATAGACATAAAAACAATCACTATAAAGAGACCAAATAAATTGTAATCCGGAATATAGAGAAACATTCATCAACCCTGAATGGTAGGCTTGAGTGAAAGAGAAAAAGTTCGCCGGTTCGGCTAGTTCATTATAAATTTAGAACGCGGGCATTATTTGTTAATAATGTGTAGTAAATTAATACTATAATGTTACGCTTCTAGTGTATTAATAAGTTCACCGACAACCCTGACCTCTGAACCAGTACACAAGTCCATATTTAATGCGTGATTAAGTAACAAAAACATCTATAAATGTGCCCCAAAATTGTGAAAATTTTGATTTTCTGATTTTCTAACAAAAAAAAAAATGTTGCTCGGGATTGGATATGTGCCCGGTTGGCGATAGGCTTGCCACCTACCACATTGTGGGACTTATGCCCGATTTCACCAAGAGCCCCTATATTTTAGGGGACTTTTAACGTGATTTAGGGGATTGTTTTATATGGAAACAGTCCCGTAATTAACGTTAAAAGGTCCCCTAAAGTATAGGGGCTCTTGGTGAAATCGGCCATTAGAGTCTTTGGTTAATCGTGGGTGTCCTGGTTATGCCTCTGCCTACCTTTTCGGGGATATGGGCGTGAAGATACCTTAATTTTTAAACACAATTATAGACTCAAACAATAGTCTCGTATTGATGATAGTAGAATTAATTATTTTTAATTTTGTTTAATAATCCGTATTATTGTTATACACACAAAAAGTCATTTAAGTCGACCTCCTTTGACACTCGAATTACTCATTAGGCAAATAGTAGGGGAGCCCGCGTTGCTAAATGTGTAGTAACTCCAGCGTCATGGAGACCCATAGGACTTTGTCCATTAAATTGTGGAGAGTAAAGAAGGTCATGTGAGGTTTTTCTTTTTATTTTATTTTATCGTGCATTGAGCGTCTAGAAACTAAAAGAACAATTACAGGCACTTGATCTTAGGCGACCACATCAAATGTTAATAGTGTACAGTGTACACACCTAATATGTCTCAGATGACAGAAATATATCAATCGGACAGATTGCCGTAGTGGACACTGAACCAAGATAGACTTGCTTTTGAAAGTTTCTGACCCTCTTACTCCCGTACGTCTTGTTCAAATGAACAGAAAATGTAAACATGCAATTATTGTCTTAAATACTTTAATTTCACATACTCGAGTATATTTTTAAGCCAAAAACAATTAGACAGGCAACCCTACATTCGCGGTTTTATATTGAGATTTGATACATAATGGAGGTGTTTAATGCTGGTACAGGGTATCTACTATATTTTAATCTGACGCGCCCGAACTACTGCAAATATCCCCTCTTGGGCTCCCCTACTAAAATGTCTTTATCGATGAGTGTAAAGTTACTATTTTCAGAAATTCTACTCACTAATACTTAGGCTGCTCATATTGCATTGCCATTATCTCTCGTAGTAGTCAGATTTATTTGGATATAGAATACTAAAAACAAGATGGACACCTAGTTTCATGGCATTATTTTTTTTGATAATAAGCCGCCTAAAAGATAATCCTTACTTTTATGAACAGTTTATTTTGGGTGTCATAAAATTGGCTCAGATCATAATTAGATCTATATTATTGCAAAATTTATTGTTACTCCAATCCATGCGGCCGAGTTAGTGAAGTTCATCGTGATGAAAACGCCTTTAATTATTATATAGCCTTAATAGTACTACCTTTTTTTAATTCTACGAAGAAAATTTAGAATGAAGCTATATAAGTATGAAGCTATATAATTTTGTTATACCTATTCATTTTGTAAGGGATTTTTTTATAATATTGATAGGCAAACAAGCAGACGGATTTCCTGATGGTAAGAAATTCACGAAGCCTAGAGCCTTGCCAAAAAAAAGTCAGTTTACCGGCTACCTTACCCTTCAACCGGAACACGTCAACAGCAAGCATTGACGTTATGGTGGCAGGAAAAGGTAAGGCGGTGGTACCAATCCGGGTTGTCGCTGTTGTTTTTACTAGTTTCCTCCCAGATTTTGCCATAGAATGCAGAAAATTTAGGGGTTGTATTTTTGAATGCCACATTATAAAAAATCTGCCGAAAAATAAATCTGATATGGGCCAGCCTTGTCATTTAAGGGGATTAAATAAAGAAAACGACCTTTTTCCAGACATATCTAGTGAGCACCTCTTTCGGAGGAGTATAGTAACAATGTGTCAATTTTTTTTAATATATTAATACAAGTATGTTAACACATGTTATTTATAGCTACCGCACTAAAATATGTCCAGGAACTACTCAAAATCACAACGATAACCTTGCAAAAAAATGCGAAAAAACGTCGTGTGAATTTAATTTTTGAAAACATTCTGCCTAACAATGTAGCATTTTGTAATCAAGATCATAGTTTCTGAACTTAGATACTATCAATTTTATCATTGTATCAATTTTATATGTGCAACAATCTTCCTGACGGTAATAACTGGTATTTCTTAATTCATAGTTTAGTAGTTATAAAATTCAATAGAATTTGTTCGATTAAATATAAAAACAATTGCCGTAATGCGTTACCAAATCATAATACTATAATAATTAGTTAAATTTGTAAAGAATAATGTTTATGTTAGAATAATCCTAACATAAACATGATTCTTTACAAATTTAACTAATTATTATAGAATTATGTTATTAAAGCTATTTATTTCTAAATACTACCATGACAACGAAAACCACTACTAATAGAAAAAAAAAGAGATCTAAAATATTTGTTCAGCTTTCAACCTTCCGTTGCAAAAAAATAACTTATCGTCATCATCGTCGACATCGTCTTTAATACTAAAAAAACTTCGAAACCAATTAAGCATCTATTGTATTTAAAACTAGAATTCGGAATTTGAAACAAAAGCGGCTAAGTGCAAGTCGGACTCGTTCACAGAGTGTTCCTTAGTAGCAAGCCATATTATAAAAACTCTAAAAAACTTAACTAAATTGCAATTTGCAAGAATTTCTTGCAATCCGTTCATTTCATACAAACTACAAATTGGTTGCGGTTTACGTCACCAAGACTTAGGTTCGCAAATTACACGCTAAGCACTATGTAAGCAAACACGGAAGATCTGTAAAATACCAAAGACTTTACATTAAAAGGCTTTTGGTAAACGGTTGCGCGATTCTAAACTACGCAGCATCATCTCTTGACAGTGAAGTGCAACTGTATTAAGTGTTGGTGTTACAGTCCCTATTAAAACGAAACTACTCACTAGATCTCGTTCAAACAAATTTGTGGTGAATTTCGGTGGTTTAAATGGTAATGTAAATAATATTTTTTTTATTTTATTATTCTCTCGTTTTAGACGTTACACGGTAGATACATTTTATAACTTTGGACGCGTCTCTCTTGCAAATTATTCAGTTTATAAAAAAAAATTGTAGAAACTTCAATATCATTTTTGAAACCCCTACATAGATACCTCAACGTTATAGATTTAATGAATACCAAACTTTTGAATTTTGGTTCTAAGTATGGGGAACCCCCATATTTTTTTGTTATTTTTCCTTTTTTTCTTGTCAAAATCTGAATGTGGTTCACAAATAATACTCCTACTTACCAAGCTTCAACAGCATAGCTCTTATAGTTTCGGAAAAAAGACTATGACATACGGACAGACTGACATGACGAATCTATAAGGGTTTTTTGCGATTTGGCTACGGATGGACGCAAATGTGTGGAATGCATTACGTAAACTCTAATGCTAAATTTAGGTAGCAGGTAAAATTTCGCAAGAGGCTCAGCGTTCCATTCTTAGGTCGTTACCTAATTTGCACCAATGTACCTAATGTGCACATGCAATATATTATGGCAAACAAGTTGATACTTATAGAATATGCTTTTACAAAAATTGCGCCGACGCAGGAGCATATATTATGGCAAACTTATAGTTTATGTGTAGGACAAGTACAGAACGCTAATATGTTTCAATGATAATGCTTATAAAGTACATTAAATCAATAAAAATAAAACATTACCCACACTACCATGCATTTGACATACACAACCAAATATGTTGATGACAACGATAAAAGATCACAGATGGCGCACAAAAAAGTTTGGAAACAAAGTAGTTGGTCTTGAGAAATGAAGATGGCGCTCTTATCAACAAGATATTAAAATTTATTATGGTCGAATTTCAACCATTGGGCGACCACCAGTTAAAATAAATCTTTAGAATCGTTGTAATTTTGACCTCGATGAAGCAGAAAATCCATCACGATAAAGAAACAAATATATAAATACTAACTGACTACATTTTTTTAATGTGATTTTAGTAAAAACATTGGGGTGAGTCACCCTTGTCACTTAGGGGTATAAAAAACAGATGTTGGCCGATTCTCAGACCTAGTCAAGCAAAACTAATATGATTAATCCTTATTAAAATAAACAACGTATTTATTTTGATAAGGGTTAACATCATGTTTATACAAAACACCTTCACAAATTATGCATTATTTTAGAGCTTTGATTAGCGTAAAAAAGTTAAAGCCAACCTTAAAATATAAACATATGCTGACCCGGGTTTATTTTAGAACATTAAAGGGGAACAATACTATCGTACATGATTTTTACCTTTGATTTTGATTGATGTTTGAACATTCATCTTGGTTCTTTGCGTAATGATATGTAACCTTTATTGTTCTCAATAAATGGGCTATCCAACACTGAAAGAATTTGCCAAATCGGACAAGTTGTTCTTAAGATTAGTGCGTTCAAACACACTGACGAACACTTCAGCTTCAAAATGTTGCGTCTGCCCCAATTTCTATCCATGTTTTAGTAAAAGTCATGTTCCTTTTTCAATATATTAATAATTATTTACTAATCTATTTGCTTTGGAAGCTCCAAACAATTTCTAATTTAACTGCCACCCACATATTTGGGTGAAACCTGTAAAGATAGGAACATTTCTCGTAACTGTGGCAAGATAAAGGTAATTAGGTAAGTATATTGTTCGTACCATTATTAGAGCACCCCAGGGCCTAATCAATTAATTGCTTTCTGAGTTTAATACGATCAATTGCTATCACGGAACGCTACAGTTCATTTTCTGTCTTACTGATAGGATTAATTTTCCGAATGTTGAACACGCCTTTGTCACACCCTGAGTGCGAACTAATTAATGGTGTTTTTGGTAGGTACACGGTAGTTCTACAGCTCGTATTACATCTACCATTAGCATGATCACTTTGTCCAATCAGTTACGTAATAATCCTTGTTTGGTCTTCATCATATATATTGCCCTTCATTGGCAACCTGAAATAATAAACTAACCCTTGTCAAGGTTATTGTTGTTTGTCTTCCCAATATGATTAAGTACCCGATGTATAGGTGACGTTTTGCGTACATTGATAAATTGATTACACGTAGTTTTCCATGAAAGCCTCATTGTCTTTTCAATTTGCAAGTGTAGGTGTGGTTACATTAATGAATGTAAAAGAATGGGAAGTCTATTTTTTTAATTGTAAAAAATGTATTGCCAGAGTTTTATAAGTCTATTTAATATTAATAAAAATCAGTTATGGATAATTACGTGAAATGAATATAATATTTTAAAATAGTTTCAATACAAAAATAAGGTTGTGTAGAAGAAATTCTGTTAATTGTTTTTCCACTTTATATAAACATTTCGAATATTGCGAATCTTTGCGTGTAGCCGTGATAACAACAAATGATCTACTAGCACTTTAGTCCTCTCTTCAAATTATAATATATAAATTATTATAAAATAATTAAAAGTGATAAATGAAATTCACTCTTCAACACTATATCTGTAATTTCTTGATACTTGCTTAGACTGTAATTTTGGAAAAGAAAAAAATTTGGATGTGAAATTTTCTGATTGATTTTTTCAGATATAGACTTAAATATTGGTCCATCAATCATACCACCTACAAGTGAGATTATTTTACAAAATGGTGAAAACTTTACAATAACTTGTAGATCGAATTCTCCGATCAAATTCAAACAACAAGATCTATCAGTTGAAAATATAGGAGGACCTTTTGAAATGATTCAACGAAACGTTACTAGTCAAGATATAATGTACAAATATGAAATAGCGTTGGATCTTTATAATGTCGATCAGTTTGCAGTGGGTTACTATGCTTGCTTTGATGATACGGTAAATAGCAGTGTAGTATTAAATAAAATTATGGAGGAGCCCACGAACACAGAACATGTCTCGTACATATACGTTTATGTTAATGGTGAGATATTTTCCAAATGTATTTCTAAGTGTAGGGCAATTGACCGTTTTTAAAGACTAATTACATTTTAGGAACGGGAACATTATTAGCACCTATATCGGATTTTGTTAGATCAAGAAACGAGTTACAGGTCTTAATAGAATGCAGACCTACGACACCTGATGTTAACGTCACTTTAGTTGCGGTATGTATAAATGTCTCGAATTATATACTCCGATTTAGCTCTATATTAGTAAATCTGATATTATTGTATTTCATTACATACCTACTCAGAAATTGCTTTAAGAAAAAACAATCGTGAGATAAGAAAAAACATATGTTGCAAATTGCTAATTGCATGTAAAATTCTAGATATCTAACATATAAATAATTAATATGTCATGATAAGGTCATTTGAGACAAAATACAATCTTAAATTACCTACAATTGGAAAACATATTTTCAATATGTTTTTAAAGATATTTTCCCCCATATTTGTTAATAAAAGAAATATGTATCATTAATGAAATGTGTATTTCCTCACCAATGGCTTTAAACTAAAAGCTAATGCTTAGCTCAAGAATGTTACTAAAGCATGATAGTCTATAGAATATTATTGATCGCTTTAAATACATTCATAACAGGATAATATTGAGGAATTTCCAGACATTGAATTTCTACCATACTATAATCCAAAAATTGGCTTCATACTGAATAGTGACGATATACTTTTTGATGGACCAAATATGGCCCTTTGTGTTTGTCACTTTGAAAGACGAGGATCAAAACCTGAAACAGTAGATGTTGTTGTAGAAAAATGTAGGTGACTAAAAGATGTGGATATTTTACTACGCATTTTAAAACTACGTTAACCACGAAGAACATAACTATTAAAGAAAATTGCAAAGTACACTAAAAACATTAGACATGTTATGTTAATCTGAAATTAAAGTAACTTAGTAGAAGAACTGATAACTGATGATAAAACTGAAATAGATAATACTGATTTAGTGAATATGAAATACGAAATAATACATGCAGACATATAATATTGCTTAACTATGATTGATTACCTGGCCATAATATGTTTTTTCGTGGTAAGCGCAGTTTATTGTGTTTTTCAATTTAGTATTAAATCGAACTTCATTAACATGATCTTAAAATTATATTTTTTAACAATTTTAATTGAAAAACATAATAACTATACACGAACAAATACTAACAATAAAATATTTATTTGGTAATACGATAATAGCTGCAGAGTAACAAGCCACCAGAATTTAAGTACTCCCCAAAACTTGGATTTTTATCGAGATCGCGTTGGCCCTCTTACGAATGCATAGCAAAGCTTGGAAGCCAAAATATTACGAAAAAAGTACGTCGCAGTAAGTAGATAGTAGTGCAATCTTGATGTCACATAACAAGGTAGCGTGGTGTGATGGTTTCATTTAGTTTTACCATAGTAGAAATAACGATAGAAGGCTGTCTAAACGTTCCAAAATTTTTACTAATACTAAATGTGCGCGTCTTATAGCGGTTGTGCTATGATTTATGGGTTCTAAGTTCATGATGGATATTGCCTTGAAATAGGTAGCCACGAAGACCGTAACTTACATAACAACTCAGAAATTAATATTTCGTCGCCCAGACCAATAACACAATGCGCATACTTGTCTGTACAGATATAACATTTCTGATACATTAATTGTGCATGCTTCTACGAAGATGACCCGATATCTTATCTTTGCTATGGTTTTACAACATGTTAATACTTTTGTCACTAGCTTGTGCTTGTTTTATTTTCTTCTTCGTATTGGGTGTGTTGCTCTGCCTTAAGTGCACTTGTATTAAAAATATTCTACTAACACAATTAATTTCTTGGTTTCTTTTTATATTTTATACATGTTTTGTGTACATTTGAAGGTTATTAACAGTTTTAGAGTAAGCCTTTTTAACCGCACTGGTAATTAGGAAAACAAAATATTTGCAAAATTGTTTGGACATGTAAGTCATATTTAAAGTAAAGCGTGTTAGTTCTTTAATGGGTCTGATTTAATAATGAAAATTTATAATAAAATCGATAAGAGCTTTAAAATAGAAAAAACTAAATTCGAGACTTTACTGGGGAGTAGTTACTGATTATTTTATTTAAATGACATTTATAGCAGATATAAAACGTAGGGATAGCAACGGCAAAAATAGTAATTAATTAAGATTGTTTTTAAACTTAACAAATAAGTTGAATTTAAAGGAAACTAAGTGCTCAGGTAAAACATTTAAATATAGCTAGGTAACATTCGGGGAAAACGATAATCGCAAAATAAAAATAAGTAAGGATGAATACTTCAAGTATTTGAACAACGATTTGAAGTTACAACAATTGGAGATTCTGTAACCGTAATATAACTAAGCATATTAGCTTTACCGTTTAAGTATATTAATAAACAATTTATTTAGTTATCACAAATAATACTCGTAATAGCAAGATAGTTTGACTAACTTAAAACCAAGTATTTGATATTACCTTATTAAAGTCATTGGTTCAAATAAAAAATACCTCAAGAATTGGTAAGCTAGTTTTTCAATACTATTATTGAAAGTCTTGGAACTGTACCACAGCAGGTTAAAAATAATCCTTACTCTAAAATTTACATTAACAATAACGCATCAAGAAAACCATGTTTAATGCATGGTTATTATAATTTATGTTTATCTAATTTTATTTTATTTTTTATCATAAATACTTTTTATTAGTATCGATTTTAGTCTGCTGTAGATGTATTTCGAAATACTGCACATATGTACATGTATTTGTATTTGATTAGGTTCTCAAGTTGCGAATAGCAGCACAACTTAAACAACAATAAGAAGAGGCTGAATGTGAATGAATAAACAAACCAATTCAAATATATTTCCTATGGCTATTGGCTTTGGAATTTACAATTTGTGGTTCAAAAGGTAATAATTCTTCCCCTGAAAAGTGACAGAGATATACATGTTGAGGGTCGTTTTTACAGTTCTTAGCTTTATGTTTATTTCATAAATTTTTGAAATTAAATTTTGAATGCTTTCAAAGTAACGCAACAACGATTCTTGAAGAAATTATAGCTACTGTACTTTAAATTCGTTAGACATTCTCATTACTGTTAGAAATAGAATAACGTTGACCTATTTGATGTTGTGTCACATAAACAGTATCGGTGACGGTTAATTTGAAAATTTAAATCACATACACTAAAATATGGGTACTAATTACATTTAAGTAAATGATCGATAAGCTTTAAGATTTATGCGTAGGTACCAACTGTTGAACCAGAGCAGTACAGTTTTTTGATGTCTGAATTAAGTTTTAATTTCCTCTTATTTAGCTAATATGTAATTAGCTGATAAGTGACAGAATTTTACTTTAAAATATAAATGAAGTGATGTTTTATACCCTACCCTATGACTTTTATATATATTCTGTAACAGATACATTTTTTGACCTTGTTCTACTACTTCTATGTTACTATATTCATGGGTAAAGTTGATCATATTAAAAATACTTTTGTGTTTAATAAATTTAGTATTGTTACTACGAAGCAAGCATTATCAACTAAATTTGTTTTCTTGATAATAAAAACGTGAGACGTTTGTATAGAGCGCGAACATAATTTCAAGGTGAAAAGGTTAACAGCATTGTAACCAGCTGTTTTTATGGTCTTAAGTACTTTACTAATAGCTAATGTATTACATAGTTTCTTTAATTTTCATAATCATAATTCTTGATGTAGTGCGTTGTCAGCTCAAGGTAGTACTGTTTATTTAACAAAATCATCAATATGTGCAGTATTTCAAAAGTGTTGTGTTCAATTGGTTTTTTTTCTTTTCGTGACATTTTAATTCATTTCTAGATTCACAATTAAAGCCACCAACGCCGACTATAACCAGTTCATCAAAAGTGTTTTTGAAGGGTGAAACATTTTCTTTAAATTGTACTGTACCGTTTACAAAAAATTCAGCAGTACAGCTGATGTGGATTTTACCGTCTTCAGTAGATACGAAGGTACCAAAAATCTATTCATATTATGAAACCAAATTTGTATTTACATACAATATTTTTCTAAAAACTGTGATTGCTAAGTATTGTATACAGGATACAGAACTCAAAACGAGAACCATCAAAATTTTTGCCAGTTTGTCTGTTCACTTTTTACGCAAAAACTGATGCACCGTATTTTACCAAATTTTGTGTAGTAGGTACTATCTTAAATCTTGGTTTAAAATTAAAGATAACATTTATTTCTGTTAAATCATTCTTTCCATAAATACCCACGTAAAGTTACTTCAATATTATGTAGGAAGTTGCAATGACAATAGCTAGTTGATAATAATTAAAATAGTATTTAATAAAGATCTGAGGCCCTACCATGAACGCTTAAAGCAGTATTATTTCTATCTTGCTAAATGTCTGCCTTTATAAGCAACTTTATGGTATACGTCATGAGGTTGTCTTTCTTGACTGACAATTAGTATTGTTGAAATAGTACTGTTTTAAGAGCTTATGGTAACCCCCCTGGTCCACCTTATGACCGTTTACAGTTTTAGTTCTTATTTAATATATACTGTCATATTTTCAATTGATTTCTATAGTATTATTAGTCAACATTAAAAAAAACATTTAAAAATATGGTGCAACGTGGGGAATTTATCCTCTAAGATTTTTTTATGGACATTTAAACTTAGACGAGTTTTAAAAGCTTGTTTTAAACTTTTAGGATATTATAAATGAAACTAATGAGCATGAAATATTAAATGAAGAAGTGTATTATAACATAACTATTGTAAATGCAACAGAAAAACATGCTGGAAATTATTCTTGTTTGTCCAGAAATAGTAATAATCATGTTACTGAAGACTATACGAAAATATACAAAGGTATGTAAAGTGAAAATTCTATTGTTAAAATTTATAGTTGTGACTTGTAATAGTGCATGTAGTTAATTCTATTATTTATGGAGCATGTTAAAATTTTTTTTGTGAGATTTTTTTTTGCATTAATTCTGAATATTTTGATTAGCCAAAAAAAGTTAATAAAATGGATGTTTTATTAATAATTTTAAATGAATTTTGCTTTGTAATAATTAAATGTGATAATTCGAATTGAATGTATTTAATTGAAATCGAAAACACAAAAAGCCTAAGTAAAGACTTTAAAATACAGTATCTTCGTCTCTGTCTAAATTTAGATTACGTAAATAGCATTAGGTTTAGAGCTCGTCCAGAAAGGGCGTTTTAGGCGCTTATGCTCTCGAGAGAAGAAACTTATTTTGCGTCCATATGTCGCGTTTTACGCAAGTACCTTAAATATATACTAAAGTAAAAGTAAAGTATGATTATTTTTTAAACTTCTATTGTCATTAGTGCGGTCATTCTTTTCCGTTAAGGTTATATACAAAATTTGACTACTATGTGCACAGTTAGCTTAGCACGCGGTTGGGCTATCGTTCAGGACGCCCAGATGTAAAGGGCGCCCCTTTGCGTTCGTTGGATGACGCCTGATTGTTACTTGTCAAAAATAGTAAAGAAATTATTAAGACAATAAGACTGGATAGCAAAGTTTTATAAGTAGTTAGTATTAAGAAATGCTAATTTTTCATTTGTCATTTCACAATAATTGCGTTAGTGGCTATCGTATAAATTCCGTCCAGGGCGCTGGTAGTGATAAAACCAATACCGTATGTGCATGTGCGACAATGTCTAACCTGGGTTCACTAATTTATGGATACCGTAGAGGATTTACTTCTTACAATAACTGACTCATTGGTATCAAGGGTAGAAGCTCAGCTTAATCAGCTCGGGTTCAGCCGACAATACAGATCTTTGTGCTATGAACATAGTAACTTACAGGTAGGTAGCGCGCAAGTACAATGCAGAGCTCAGGAATGGGCTGCTGTTGTGACCTACTTAGAATTTAGCATTGTAGCTGAAGATGATGAGCATGATAATTAAAAAAAAACAAATTATTTAATTTCACACCTTTTCCCCCTGGCTTTTGTATATAAAAAAATAACCTTTTAATTAACGCATATTTCTATGTATCTGTAACAATAACTAACATACATTACACAAAAATGTATTTTGCTTTTAAAGTTTAAAACTATTATTCATGAAAATGATCTTAGCAAAGATTTTAAAATTTTCATTAATCCGTGTAACTCGTCTGAAGATTATTATTATTTTATTATTTATTTTAAATTAGAATGATAATTACAGATAAATTTTACTTTAAATTATTAATATGTTAATGACTCTGTCACTGATGTTTATGTCTACCTCATAAATAGAGTCTATATCAGGCTAAAGTCGTCAAATATTATCGTAATTGGTAAGTTTTAGTCACATCAAACTTGAAAAAGCTTGTGAAAGCCCTTAGTTCCCGAAACTCGATTTATCTCTTATCTTAGGCCTAGATCTGTGATATATGTGTGACAGTTGCGATATAATTGGTATTCCTGTCACCCATTTCTTTAATACTGAACAAGGGATATAAATACTCCTTAGCAAGAGATATTGGAATTTGGATATCAATTAAAAATAGCTTGTTATAAAAAGAACTTTTTATACGGAAGTTTTTTTTCAAATAATACTTTTTCAAAATATTCTTTGGGATTTTGAGAAGGTAAACTCTCATTAAAAGTAAAATTCTCCTAATAAGTGGGATTTCAATTAATATTTCGATATTTATTAAAAAGTTGTGTATTTCATGACAGGTGAGAATGGATATATACATTTAAAAAAAGATGTTGAAGGCCCAATAATAATACCAAAAGCGCAAAAAGTATTTTCAACTCGTTTCCACATCGATGCTTATCCTGAACCGACATATTCTTTGTGAGTATTACTTCTTAATATTTTAATTACTAGAAGATAAGCTGTTAACTCTTTTTTGCAGCTGTTTGTTTTATTAATGATAAAGTGCTGAGTAGCAACTTTCTCGGGTAAAGTAAAGTCATGTCGGGTCTTGAGTAAAGCGGTGGCCTCAGTACTCACGCTCATGTAGTGAGATTTGGAGGCAACGAGGAAATACACGATACGCTAATTTCTTCATGTTTATTTCATTTGTGCACTTTCACTGAACAAAATTGTACAAAATGCCACCAAAATTAAATAACTTCACTCAGTATAAACACAAAATTAAAAAAAAAGTATCTTCACGCCCATATCCCCGAAGAGGTAGGCAGAGGTACAACCAAGGCACCCACGACTAGCCGAAGACACTAAGTCCCACAATGTGATAGGTGGCAAGCCTACCGTCAACCGGGCACATTTCCAATCTCGACCAACATTTTGTAATTAGAAAATTGGAAAAATCCAATTATCTTTTTGTTGGCCGACCCGGGATTCGAACCCGGGACCTCATGCAGTCAAGTCCAACACCCGGACCACTAGACCACACAGGCGATACAAACAAAATTCAATAATTATGACAAAACTTCGACCATCTTTTCTCTCGATGGCGCCAAAACTCAAAGCACTTCAAATGTCGTATAAGCTCGAGTGAAACTGCAAAAACCGATTCCAACTATTTTATTAGATAGCACGTTGCGAGTAGATGATTATGAATGATAGCAAATGGTACTGTGTATTGAGTGTGAGTTTCACACAAATTTACTTTTTACCGCGTTTGTGATTGGACGATCCAAATGTATGGAATAATTTAGTTGTTTCGAATAATTTAGTTGGGTAAGCTATTCCAAAGCGAGGTTTTGAGTCAGAAAGCTAGACGACTCGCTTTGTATAATTCTGTGCTTATCCCCCCAACGTTACTGTATGGAAGCGAGAGTTGGGTATGTCAGAAAGATCATGAAAGTAGGATAAATGCGGTCGAAATGAGAGCACTACGGAAAATCTGTGGTGTAACGCTCGCTGACCGCATTCGTAACAGTGAAATCCGAGAAAGAGTGGGATTGAAAGAAAGTGTTGGTGTTAAAATGCGAAAGGGCATGCTCCGCCGGTTCGGTCATGTGGAAAGAATGACAGATGAAAGATTGACAAAGCAGATATACAATGCGAATGTGGATGGATGTAGGTACCCGGGGAGACCAAGGCTGACATTTCACGATCAGATCAATCGGATATTATCCGAGGGTGGTGTCAAGAGTCTCCAATACCGGCGTGTTTGTATGAAAAGGGTAATGAATGTGAAGGAAGCAAGACAGGTTTGTCAGGATCGTGAGCTCTGGCACTCGATACTCTCTGCCTATCCCGTAAGGGACTTGGCGTGAAGATATGTATGTAGTTGTTTCGATTATCAGCTAGAGGCGCTGACAATAACTCCATACATTTAGGTCATTAAATGTAAACGCGATAGTGAAGTAAATCATTTTGAAAACTCTCACTTGGCACTTTATGAACATCCTAGGAGTTTTAGAGTTGCACTTAATAATACATTAATTCTTGAATCTCCTCATTTTTGGAGTCGGGTAAAAATAAAAAAAGTAGTTATTGTACGTACCTAACTCGTGTAGGTAAATAGCAAGTAAAAATTAAAACTGAGTTTCATTTCACAGGACAAAATATGACAACGCAACAGATTTATTAGTGGTCAACATTAAAAAATACATAATAAGTAATGATCTACCTGGAAGAAAAAAATTACTAATTAAAAACCTAAGTATAAGTGATGCTGGTAATTATACACTAAAAGCGTCGAATAAATACACGAGTAACAAACTTACGTATGAAGTACTCCCAGAATGTAAGTAAACGTATCTAATATAAATGTTCTTTGTTAAGTGTATGTTATTGTTTGGTGTGATGTGTTTGCATGGAAAGGGTAGTTAGTGAAGGAAGTCAGACCGGTTTGTCGGGATCGTGAGGTTTGGCACTCGATAATCTCTGATTATCACGTAAGAGACATGGCGTGAAGATATGTATGTATGTAAATACAGCATATATAGTCATTGTTTCATGTTAAAATATTGCCACACTTTTTTAAAGTCGAATGAAATCCACAAAAGAGAACTTTCTAAGGAGTAAGCCTATTTAACGTTGCCTTGAAAACTCGCTTATAATATATTCTATGAATATCTTTTTTTTATATAAATACTTATAAATAAAAGTCACTGTGAAAATTGCACAAATTAATCTAATCCTAAAGTAAGCAAAATTACTTATATTCTTGTATTGGGTATTTTTCAACGACACTAATTCATAGATACCGAAACAAATAGGTCTGGGTCCCAAAACCAGAAACTCAAGGTTATCATACAAATGCCTGCCCTTTCGGGAATCGAACCCGAGCTTCTTTTTTAGGCGAATTTGAAATTAATGATGTATATTAAATTTCAGCTCCTCCAATCATTATTTCTAAATTTAATGATGATTATCATCATTTAATAAACACAGTGGCAAATTTACAATGTGAGGCGATCGGTTATCCTTTACCAAAAATTAAGTGGATATTTTCTAACGATAACAACGAGACTCAATCGCTTGTGGTTTGTATATTACTATTAACTTTTGTTATACAGATAAATACATAAATATGCCTGAGCCTTTACCATGAGTTGGTATAGAATATGTTTGGTAAAATACGTGTCAAAATTTATGACACTTTTGGTCTAAAAATGTGTTTCTCTTAGTTACCAATAGAGGCGCTGTTCAAAGTTTTCATACCAATAATTTACAGAGACGGTAGCGGTATAGTAAACTTGACAAGCCCTAAACTCATGGTAAGGGCCCTGAACACGTTACACAAAACGAATCTAACTTCAAAGTAAGCAAATCAGCTAACGGTTAAACTAGGATGAGACGCCAGAGCTGATGACATTGCCGCCATTTGTGATAAAGTTAATTTAGTAGATATCAAATAACTTGAGCACTAGGTAAACACACTTAGCTATCTTGATTTTAAGTTTGTTAGGTGTCCGTAAAAACTAAGCGTATTCCGGGGAGATAAAAACTCTATTAGACGCGCATTAAACACAAAAGCATGGAAACTACTTCGAAATTCTTTACGTATTCTTACATATTTTTTAAAAAAGGAATAAAATAAGCAGCTTATTATTCAAAGTTTTTTGGCTACGAATAGCACCACAAAATTCTACATTTCAGGCCGACAGTACAAAGAAAACAGCCACGAAAATCACATCCTATCTAAAAATACCAAGTCACACGTCGGGGAACATCACATGTAAGGCTGAAAATGAACTTGCCAGTACCTCCATATCTAGACAAATTCTAGTTTATGAAGTTCCTGGAGGTTTTGGAGTCATAAAGGGCGATACGTGGTATCCTCAAAATGAAAACGTGAACAAGAAATGTTATGCTTCCTTATACAACTTTGATAATGTTACATGGTTTAGAGATGATGAAGAAATACAACCTGGTATGTATAAAACAATTAATCTGTTTCAAATATTATTCCCCGTGTTGGTCCGGGCTTCTTTGAAGAATAGACCATCTGCCTTCCTGTCAGGCTGCTCGTAAAAGGTGAGCATAGGCTTACCGTCACTAACACCGTTACATCTGACTAGATGGGAGAGTTTCGCAGCGACTTACCCGGATTGGCACCACCGCCTTACCTATTCCTGCGGCCACAACGTCATAATGTGTTCCGGTTTGGAAGGTAAGCAACGCACCACTACCAGCTTTGGTGTCTCTAATCGGTGTGAATCTCTTACCATCAGGAAATCCGATTGCTTGTTTGCCTTCCAATATCATAAAAAAAGTCATGTAAGTATAAATAGGGCAAATAAGCGCATGGATTTTCTTGGTTAGCAACACGTGCCGAGTAATGTAAGGCAGACACTAAATTGTAAATGACGCATTGTTTTCGCAATATAAATGCAATGATTTTGTATTTATTATCATCCTAGTGTTAAATTCCAGTTGTCCCTTATGTGTCACCAGGGGAACCCAGGGTTCGCTTTCTTACTCTTTTTTCAATTTGCACGGTCTTTGGTACACTAATGGTCCATTGGTGACATGTCTTGTACCAAGACTAGCTAGCATTTCGTTTCTTGGGTCGGCCACTTTTATTGGTACCAATTGGTTTTGCTGCGTTAAGGTATTAGGCTCCATCAAAATTGACGGTGACTACACTGACGATGCCTTTTATTTAAAACAATTATAGCGCGTATATATTACCGATTGGTATAGTTATAATATGTTTAGTCTTAACTATACCAAGTCCAATTTAATAAAATAATAAATACAGTTACATCTTTACAAATTTATATTTTAATTAAAATTGATCAAGTAGAAAATGATTAATAGAAATTTGCAAGAATTAGAGGATTATTTCTTCTTCTATCATTAGAACGGATTTGGCCTGATTATTTTAGTAGAGATATTCAAAGAAAGGGTGAATAGGAAACATCTTACTTAGTTATAACTATTCTTCACTCTTCGATTCCTTCTTTACATTCTTTCATGTGAATTGAGATGCATTTTACGAAGTTATTAACTGCAAAAAGAAAAAGTTAAATGGAAAATTGTAAGAAAGAAGAATTTTGTTGCCGAATATACCGGGTTACTTTTAAAGAACCGGCAAAATTTTATGTACGTCTTTCATCGCAGTTATGCTACATGTGTAAATACGTAAGCAGAGAGACAGTTGACATACAAGGTGTGTCTTAAATGAGAGGGCTAGCTTTAAATTTACGAGGTCATATAACTGCGATCAATATTCATTGCGTGCTAACAAAACAAACCATGCCCATTACAAATAGTAAAAGTGCAATGAATATTGAATAAAATAGCAATTTGGCATACAAAGTTGTTTCAATTGCCTTATTTAGTTTAAATCTATCACGAAAAAAAAAGTAAGTAATCTGCTGTTAGTGTGATTGATGAAAACGAACACGTCGGTGATGAATTTAATACGAAAAAGGGTATTACATGATGTTTATAAAATGATACAGATATAGAATACAATTTGCGACTAAACGCTCCCATAAAAAAATTGAAGCTTGGTTCAGAAATGTTATTTTGTCCGTATCGGAACAGACGTCGTTCCGTATCAACGATCCGGGAACGCTAGTATGAACGCGTGATGTTTAGATCAACTGTAGGTACGATTTGATTCATCCGTCATCACGAATCGGTTCTTGCTTCATGTCAAAGGAGATCCCATCAAAAACATCCTGTAAAAAACCCAAGTCTCGCAGCTCAGTCTTTCTACCGTCAAAAGTTGTGAGATCCATGTAATACCAAGTCGGTTAATCTAT
>NJDD01000137.1:94760-125361 GCA_002245505.1 Calephelis nemesis
TTAGTTACTGAAGATTCAGGTTTCTTGCTTTATCCACAACCGAATTATAGGGGGTCGAAAAAGGCCCGAATTGCTTCAAAAAAAGGATGGTACGGCCGTGCCGCTTTTTTTTTGCTCGACTTGGCGGGGGCACTGCCGTTCCCCTTAGATACGATACGATCCACGCACACTCGACGCATTTGCTGTTAATTCCACAATCGTCGCCTTTTTTCTTTCTTTTTTGTTGTTGTAAGATAAGAATAACAATCAAGCTCGCGCAAGATATCGCCGAATTCTCAACCTCTTCACTCAATGACATAGTTAGACAACGCTTGACATGTATATATCGACCATAATATATCCAATTTTGGGATGTTTGGTATGGATGGGTGATACGAGCAATTTTTTTTTCTGCGTCTAGAGTTTTTGGATCTTGACACTTATACCGAACTCGGCTTTCATTTCTGCCAGAACGCAACTTTGACGATTGATTTATAGTAAACTAATATTTAGTAAAATCCTGGTTATATAGAAAGAGTTTAGTTAAATGGTTTTAGCGTCTTAAAAAAATGGAACGAGTTAAAGAAAAAAACTTATAAATTTAAAGAAAGTGGTATTCATTCAAAATTATATTTTTATTTTTTAGCTAATATAACCTACACACAAACACAGTTCTCATACGTGGCGATCTTGAATATTTACGACGTTTCTGTGGCTGATGAAGGATATTATACATGTGTGGGATTTAAGAATGATTCAGCATATGACAATGAAACAATTCATATTACTGTTGCAGGTAACAATTTTGTACTTATTTTCAAATATGTATCTGTCTCTGTTTATTATTAAAGTTGAGTTAATTATTTTAATTAATTTAACAGTTTAGGGATATGATGTATATATTTCAATAAATATAGAAGTGGATTTCATGTTGATAAACAAATTACGTCTATAATTTTTTTTTTATTTTGACAAATCGTTAGTGTCCGCTACTATTATATTCCGGTTTTGAGAGTAGAAATGTCGTAAAACTTTTTTTATGTGAGAGGTCTCCGAGCAAGCACGCGGCTCTCCTGATGGTAAGAGATCAGTGGCCTATAAATACCATCGATATTGCCGGTGCATGATTGCTGTGACCGGGATGTTAGAAATATTGTGTAAGTTTATTGCCTAGCTCCGGGCCGAAACATGACAGCCATTGTAGTGGCAGGAATAGATAAGGTGGTGGCTGTTACTATAATCTACAATCTGTGGAAAGACTTTCACAAGAAGCTTTGAACCCCAAGTTCAGGAAAGAACACAAACAAGTGACATGTATCACTATCTCAATCAGAATCAGAAAAAAACTTTATTCGCATTGGCCATTCAAGTGTATATAGTAGGTACTTGTATGTGTGGGCCACTAAGTCCGGAGATAGAAACTAAAAAAATATTATTACATATAAAATATTATACTACAATAAGTCTACCTATTTTACTTATAAATAGTTACATATTTCATTGCAAATTGCCCGGCTTTTCCCACAAATGTTTGTATGTTTAATATTCTAAGATTTCATAGTAGCATTTCGTTAATAAGTTTGTTTTAAAAATCTGTGACAAGGGTCACCGATTTTTAAAACAATCTAATGTCTATAAATTTTAAAGAAAAAAAAGTCGCCCCAGACAGGATTTGAACCTGTAACCTTTCGTCTTAAGCCGACGAATGCTCTAAATATTTGAGCTACTGAGCCCAAGCCCAAGTGCTAAAATAAAAATACGTTGACAAAAACGAAAGTTATGGCCATTATACGAGGGCCAAACTGAAAGTTTTTAGAACTGGCAACTTAAAAGCATTATATTAAAAAATAAGTTTAAATTTTGAAAATAGAACTCTTTACCAATAATATTGAGTATAAATTTCATTCATTTGTCATTTGTTTTACGATTTGGCGGCAAATTGAAAATTGTCTGTGCACGTCAGAATGAATTTAAGCCAAGAAAATTTTCGTGCAATGATTGTTTATGACTTTCGATGCCATATAAGTCAACAAGAAAGTTATGATAGACTTCGATTGGCTTTTCACGATGGGGCTTCATCTCGTGCCACAGTTTACAACTGGTTTAATGAATTCAAACGTGGTCGAACTAATCTCACCGATGATTTGCGTGAGGGACGGCCTTCTACAGCGACGACTGAAGACAATATCAGTGTTGTGCGGCGTATGATAGAGACTGACAAAAGAGTGACCTATCAACAGATTCGGACAAGTCTAGGCATAGGTATGAGTCACAAAATCCTCCATGAACATTTAGCGGTCATCAAGCTTTGTGCCCGCTGGATACCGCATAATTTGACAGAGGCTCAAAAACTCCGCCGTGTTGATTGGTGCCGAGATATGATCCAAAAATTTAACGGAGGTGACTCAAATGCTGTGTTCGACATACTAACGGGTGACGAAAGCTGGATTTACTGTTATGATCCGGAAACCAAAAGACAGTCTGCTTAGTGGGTGTTTCCTTCCGAAGAGTTGCCAACTAAAGTGAAGAGAGGTCGAAGTGTTGGAAAAAAGATGGTGGCCTCGTCCTTCGGAAAGACAGGTTATTACGCGACAGTTGTCTTAGAGGATCAGAAAACGGTTAATGCAGAGTGGTACACTAACAACTGTTTGCCACTTGTCTTGGAAAAAGTTCGAGAGAAACGACCTCGCAGCAGGATCCTCCTTCATCACGACAATGCCTCGTTGCACACCGCCAGGCAAACGATCGACTATTTGGCGACCTCAGACGTGAAATTACTGGGTCACCCGCCGTATAGCCCCGACCTCGCACCCTGCGATTTTTATTTATTCCCGAAAATAAAAGAAAAACTTCGAGGAAAACATTTTATGGACGCCGAAGAAGCAGTGGCTGCGTTTCAAAACGCTGTCGAAGAGACCCCTAAGGCCGAGTGGGCAAGGTGCTTTTCTCAATGGCTCCATCGAATGCAGCGATGTATTGATGTAAATGGACGCTATTTTGAAAAGTTATAATAAAACTAATAACTTGCTAGAATGCTTAGTTTTTGATTTTCTAAGAACTTTCAGTTTGACCCTCGTAAATGTGAATTTCTTATGTAACGATGAACTCATTTAGTAGGTACTCAGAACTGTGTATTTAAAGGACATAACTACCTGCGTTAACGGGAAAGAAAATTTCGCCACGGGACTTGAATCCTCAGTAGTTCAAATGGTTAGAGCAGTCGTCGGCTTGAGACGAAAGGTTACCAATCAAATACTATCTGGGGCGAAATTTTTTTTTTCTTAAAAATTTATAGAAATACCCAAGCTCAGGGAAAGTAATGTTCCGGGTAGCCTATTGTAAAATCATATAGTATCGAAAATATTTTAGTAAGTTGGTTTTCTTAACTATATCAAATACGTTATTTTTTTTTAGCTTAAAATATATAGTTGGTTTTGTGTGAAACCGGCGTGTTTGTATGAAAAGGGTAATGAATGTGAAGGAAGCTGGACAGGTTTGTCAGGATCTTGCGGTCTGACACTCGATACTCTTTGCCTACCACGTAAGGGACTTGGCGTGAAGATATGTATGTATATAGTTGGTTTTGTTCGATTTTGATGAAGTTGACATTGATAAGATTATATTGACAACATTGCTTGTAGACGTATGACATTTTATATGTTTTAAAATTTTAGCAAGCCAGTTGCCAGTCATAACAATACCAGAAAAAGATAGCGACATAGAAGTAAATCCATATCAGCAGTGTAGATTTACTTGCCAAGCTAATGGTGTTCCGAGGCCTAGTATTACATGGTTTAAGGTAAGACTTAACTAACAATAATCTTTGCCCCCTGACTTTTGCTATCGCAGTAGCGATAACGTGTTATATAATTTTATAATAAATACAAAATGAATATAATAATTGTACCAAATGTATTTTTAACAGTTTTATAAAAGTAATAGAGATATAGATTTCTATATCTCTATAACTATTATAAACTAGTTCTAGAACTAATGTAAAAAAAATTCTAGAAAAACATATTTTTTATTTTTGTTAGCAAGAGAACTTACTAATTCTTTATCCTCCAGATTCAGGGGTTTTTAAAAATATTAAATATTTTTTTAAGGCATTTGTCTCTATTGTGCTATCAAAAATGCATTTATTCCGAAAACCCCAAACCGAAAATACTACACAAATTAAAAAAAAACTATTATCGTTTGAAAACGACGGTAATCAAAAGCAACAATAGCTTTGTTTTTTCCAAATAACCTAGAAATTTTACTTGTGATATTATTATGAATAAATGCGTATGTGAATGTATGTATATTCATTTCAAAATAAATAAATTTATATTTGACCTTAAAAGAACAAATAAATTTTTTATCTCTATTTATTAACATGTTCCGGCGGGAGATAGCAACGCTAGTTTACTATGAAAGTAGATATCAGAAAATCTTTCACAAAAAATTCCTTTATATTGTCAGAGCATATAAATTATACGACTAGACAGTCTGATCAATTTAATTAATTATCACGTTCGTTGCTATTTTCATCCAACTTCAATTTTATTACTAAAGAAAATACGTTTCTGGCTCGTTGCCAATAAAAATAATATATTATAGTAATACTATTTGAATTATGCGCATCGGCTTTACACTTTTTAATCTTTTTACACTTTATACTTTTATTTTTAAGTTGGCTGACCTAATTTAAACTTAAGCGAAATGATTAATTAATAATAACAACTCTTTTTATAGATCTTTAAAATACATTCGGATTTCCGAAGCTTAACAAATATAGCCAAATTTAAATAGTATTACTGTAATATATTTGATTTGGATCAGAAATAAATACTTGCTACGTGATGAATTGCAAACAGTATTTATTATGAATTAATTTATTTATGTAATTGTGAAAAAGAGAAAACTAATAGACCTAAATCTTTTATTATCTGAATGCACATACACAGTACAAATATGGAACAGTACAGAAACTAAGCCTGATTGATAAAGAACGTATCTACACTACATTAAAGCAATATCGAGTCGCAATAATTATCTAGGTACATAGTTTACAAATAACAATATATATAATAGATTTTGTCAGAGGTTAAAAATTTGTCATGTCTTCATAATATATTATATATTTTTTTCAACATAACAGTTTAGTTTATGACAGTAACTTTGTAATATGGTTCAAGTAAATATGGACAAAAGTCAATACGAAACCTTTTGAAATTGAAGTATTTCATTCTCTTCATTCAAGAGCGAGATAAATGTAAATGATTTTATAACAGGACGTGCTCGTTACGCTCAATGGCTACTTTTTGTCAACGTCGCAATGTTTATCTATGCTAAACTTGTGTAATATCACCAGTTTATCATTTGTATTACGCTTTTATTTTTATTCACATAAAAATCTTAATACACCTAATTTTGATAGCAGCATATATACATGTAAACCTTACTCTTTAATAATGTTATCTATTAAAAAACCGCATCAAAATCCGTTGCGTAGTTTTAAAGATTCATAGTCATTCATAAGTGCAAAGGGACAGAGGAAGCGATATTGTTTTTTATATATATATTTATTTATTTTTTATACAAGAGGAGGCAGACGAGCAAGTGGGTCACCTGATGGAAAGTAATCACCGCCACCCACGGTCATCCGCAACACCAGGAGTATCACAAATGCGTTGCCGACCTTTAAGGAATGTGTACGCTCTTTTCTTGAAGGTCCCCAAGTCATAATTGTTTGGGAATACCGCCCTCGGTAACCGATTTCACAAAGATGTTGTGCGAGGTAAGATATGTCTTCGGAATCGCGCAGTTGTAGAACGCCACGTATCAAGATGGTGGGCATGATACTTTAAACTCTGTCGCGAAGTCCGAAGGTGGAAATCAGCGGCTGGAATTAAGCCAAACAACTCCTCAGAACATTCCCCTTGATAGATGCGGTAGAAAACATTGAGGGACCCAACATCTCTACGCAGCGCCAAGGGATCAAGCCGATTGGTAATTGCCCGGTCATTGACAATTCGAATTGCTCTACGTTGAATGCGGTCAAACGGAAGGAGCTGGTTCTCTGGAGCCCCTGCCCAGAGTTGAGAACAGTACTCCATATGAGGCCGAATTTGCGCTTTATATTGTTGTAAGCGATGGGTCGGCCTGAAATAATACTGTCTCGCTTTACTGAGCACACCAAGTTTTTTCGAGGCTATTTTAGCCTTCTCCTCCAGATGACCACGAAGTTGAACATTACTCGAAATATCAACGCCGAGTATACCAACCAATGCTGGCTGTGGCAGTAAGGGAAACGCTCTCAAATCGAGGAGATGCGACGAAGGGAATCTTTTTAGCGGAAAACACGCAAACTTGTGTCTTACTAGGGTTAAATTGCACTAGATTTTGCTGACCCCAAATCGAAATTTCAGACAGGAGATTGTCAATTTCAGACCCAAGTTGGTTCCGGCTCTCAATAACATGATCCCGAGATATATTATGACGGCCAAAGTATAAGGCTTCCCCAGTAGTGTCGTCTGCATAGCAATGAGTGTTACTAATTTGCAACATGCATTGATATGCAGAAGAAACAGAGTAGGAGAAATCACACAGCCTTGGAGAACACCAGAATTGACAAGCTTGGACTCCGAGCACATGACGTCGACAACGACCTTAATGCTGCGCTCCGTCAAAAAACTAGTGACCGATTTGCATAATTGTAATTGCGGTGTGGTAAACTAAAAGATCACCAGCTGAACGACCACGACGAAAACCGTTGACGGTCATTTAACAGCTGGTGCTCCTCTGGGTACCTTAAGAGCTGGCAGTTTGTTAAGGATTCCATAAATTTGGAAAACAAGGAAGTTATAGCTATGGGCCGGTAATTGGACGGATCCGAGCGGTTACCTTTTTTAGAGATCGGGTGTACTAAAGCGGTCTTCCATGAATTCGGTACAATGCCTGATGAATAGGAGAGCCGGAAGAGTCGCGTTAAAACCGGTGCCACCTCAGGAGCACACACTTTGAGAACAATCGGAGGGGTACCATCAGGCCCACTCGACTTGTTGACGTCCAATGAAATAAGTGTTCTACGCACTGAACTCTGCAGAAACTTTACTTCAGGCATAGACACCTCACACCGCGGGATGGTGGGCGGCGTGTTTCCATGGTCATCTAAAGTCGAGTTGGAAGCAAAAAGGGAGCCTAGAAGTTCAGCTTTCTCTTTCGCATCATGGGCCAGCGAGGCATCACTCCGGTGTAAAGCTGGTAAAGATGGCTTTGCCAAATTCCCTTGGACAGCCTTGGCGACAGACCAGAACGCTCTTGTTCCCGAAGGTAAGCTTGCTAATTTCTCGTCAATTCTGCCAATGTGCTCGAACTTTGCCGTGGCAATGGCTCTTTTGAAATACCTAGAGGCTCCTTTTTAAGTGAGCTGGTGTTTTCATCACAAGACTTCGCTGCCGCAGCCCAAGCCTGGTAACATTTCCGCTTATGGCTAAGTGCCATCTTACAGGGACGACTGAACCAAGGCTGGGATTTGCCACCAATGGGCACTGAAGAGAACGGAATATAAAGTTCCATACTCTGCAGCACCACATCAGTGACAGCATCAGCAACAATGTCTGGATGAACCTGCGAGAAACAAATCTGCCTCCATGGGTAAGATGCAAAAAAAGACCGCATCCCGTCCCAATCTGCTGATCTATAATGCCACACTCGACGTCGGCCTGATGGTCGTAGCCGTACACAAGATGTAAGGGACACTGCACTCCGCATTAAGCAGTGGTCGGAAGATCCAAGAGGGGCATCGACAGAGACTTTATAGTTCTCTGGATGGGAGGTCAGCAGAAGGTCTAACAGTGAAGGCGTATGATCCCCCACATCCCGAATTCGCGTAGGCGAAGTTACCAGTTGCGTGAGATCATAGGACAAGGCAAAGTCGTGAACAGATCTTCCCGCATGATCGGTGGAGCGCGAACCAAGCCAGTCAGCATAGTGGGCGTTAAAATCGCCAAGAATCACGATCTCTGCGGATGGGATCTGCTCAGACACAGAGTCGCAAGCTATTTGCATGTGCTCGACAAGCCGGTCTGTTTCGGCATTGCCGCTATGAGACCTGTACAGGCACGCGTAGACACGTGGGTGATCCAAACAGTCAACACGCAGCCAAAGAACGGACTGGTCTTTGCCTTCAAGATTGCCGAGGCGCCGGAAACAAATATCGTTCGCGTTACAAACGAGTGTTCCAGTTTATACCCCGGGTAGGAGAGGTACGATGGGCAGCCGGAGAAGATATTTGCGTCTCAGTCAAAAAGAGTAAGACTGGCTTCGCCGTCTCAAGGTGGAAGTGGACGGCGTTTAAGTTAGAGTGTATTCCCCTAATGTTACAGAAATCCACAACGAGCGTGGGAGGGGGCGCCAAAAGTTTAGTGCTCCGTTTGCCTCGAGCATATTTAAATTTACGCGTAAATCGCCCCCCCCCCCCATAGTACGCGGGGCCACCTAGTGCTTCCGGGTTAGAATCCCCAGATTCTAAATTAGAAACACCAGGGGCGATTGGTCTCCACCAATGGGGTCGTCACATCCCTACGCCTAAAAATTATTGTTAAGTGATTTGAATTCTTCATTTTTTGTAAGTGGAATAATAGGTCTCGAAGAACCATGTCACATTGTATGCTTAGTATATTATTATTATTATTTTTCGACAGACAATACGTGTCCTTGAACCGAAATCCTATTATATATTACTATAAAAACGAATCAGTATATAATCTTTCGTGTGATTTGCTAAATAATTCAAATGGCGTAGACAACTTTTGAAGTGAAAACTTCTTTAGCGGCGTTGCCCACTTTTTTGGAATGGGTAAAAACTTCTAAACTCGCGTCAGGACACGTGACCTGATCGAAAATTAGTAAGACGGCGCAGGGCGCTTGCGCGAATGTTCATGTTGTCATGTTTGTGTACCATAGCGCAATAAATGAGTATTGTATTCTACCACATAAATTATAGAACTTTCATACTGATAATTACAGCAATTCGTGCAAAATTATTCCCTAACCATTCCAAAATTTTAATATTAATATTCGAGTTTTCACTTCCGCCGGCCTCCCGGAGTGCAACTCTTCGTTTTTTCGCTATTCTATTATGATTAAGAGCCGGCCGGTAAATTTTAAAACATGCTTTTTTTAAGTGAAACTTTTTGATATCGAAGAATGATGTCATAAAAAAGTTTCACTTCTTACATGTTTACACTAGTACATACATACACACACATTTTTTTATGTTTAATTATATATAACCTTTCTTAAATGTATTTTGGTGCACAATAAAGACTTATTCTATTCTATTCTAAGATTTCATTTCGACAGTAAGTTGCAAGTTATATTTGGGGTAAATAAAAAATGGGGTAAATGATTAAAATCGGGAGTTTACATTGACAACTTATGTAAGTAGTTTTACCTTTATATAATAACAATGGATAACTAAACTTCAGCTATCTGCCTAAAAATTCATTTTGTTACATATTTCATTTCACGAAAAATCTAAGGACATCAAATCTGTAACTGATTTCGAGTTCAATAAATATATCGTCTATACAGCAATTGAATATTTTCTTCAATTTCCTTGGGATTAGATAATTAAATCCAAACTTAGTGTCAATAGAATCACCTTAGACGTTCTACGGTCTTTAAAAAACCAAAATTAAATCGTTTAAAAAATTACGGCGATGTAGGTTAACATATTTAAAAATTTATGAAATAGGAATCGAAAATATAGCCTCCTCCTTACTTTAATATCGTATAAATATATTGTTTTCAGTATGTTGATAATTTAATGTTTATTTAAATAGGTAAATTAATCAGTATTCTTTGACATATGTAACAACCTTATAAAATATGTAGTATACCAAAATTCAAACATTGATTTTAAATATTAATAATGAAAACTATTTTAAACCAAGCAAGATCGACGTCTTATTTAAGAGTCTCGTAGGATTTTGGGACGGTGACTAAAACCCCGGGTCTTGTTTATTATTTGATATATTAGCCCTCGGAGATTACGATAATGTTCGAGTGTTAAATTACACAGAGGTCATAAAATCTGTACACTTGGTAAAACCATAACACAATATGTTACTATGTAATATGATACTAATCAGTTGATTTATTAATAAAAAAAACATATGGTATTATGTGATTTGGTTCAGAAATAAATACTTGCTACGTGATGAATTGCAAACAGTATTTATTATGACATAATTTATTTATGTAATTGTAAAAAGGAGAAAACTAATAGACGTAAATCTTTTATTATCTGAATGCATATACACAGTACAGATATACATAATATAGAAACAGTACAGAAACTAAGCCTGATTGATAAAGTACGTACCTACACCACATTGAAGCAATATGGTTGGAATGCTGTTTTTTTATAAATCGATTTGCAATAATCGATGTTAACTAAAATTCTATGCCAAAAAATTCATTCCAACATGTATATTACTTAACTAATAAAAAATACTTTAATTAATATTGTGACTTTGTTAACAGGACGGGGAAAGATTAGAAAACAGTGACACAATTGACATTATTACTGAATATCTGGATGATTACACCACCGTAAACTCGTCTGTTGATATAAAACAGTCGTTGGAAGAAAATAAGGGCAAATACGAATGCGTTGCTACGAGCAGAGGCATCACACAGAAGAGACGATACAATCTTAAGTTAAATGGTGAGTAGGGCTGGGAAAAGAAAACATCAATATTGTAATATCGATGTTTTTGAAAAAGGAACATCGTCGTCGAAAATATCGATGATTGTGAACGATACATCGATGTTTTTAAGATGTTTTACAATTAGCAGGGTTGACGTACGGCCATGATATAGTGAGCGATTTCCTACTATATAGATTAAATTAGATTCGTTTACAGCCATATACTTTAATCATCATTACAGACATATACTTATACTTTAAATGTAACAGTTGTAATGTACTAGCATAATATATAGCATAGAAGAGTTTTACAATATATCGTCAAACATGTTTCATAAACATTCATTGGGGATGTCGATGTATAACGACCATTGACTTCTGTTGGTAATAATTGATCTTTTGTACTCTTTATTTTAAATCGGCTACTAAAGAATAACTCTTTGAATTCTTGGTTTAGATACAGCTATATCTTATTTCTTCTTTTTTGACTCTTTTTATGATACCTAAAGTTAATGTTTTATTTAGATCAGATATTTCTCTTCCTTTCATAAAACTCACTATTGAGAGTCTTGACTCTATCCACAGATTGCTATTTTTCCTGGACAGTGATCTTTTAGCGGTGCCACATCAGAGCAGATTTTCAGCGTGCATGGCATTAGGAACTTCTCCATCTAGACTGATGCGGATTTGGTCAAACCAGCTTCGACCACGTGACCCCTTCTTCTGAATCTTATCAGTGACCAATATATTTTAAAGATTTTAAAATCCGTGTTTTAGTATAATGTGACCGAAGTAGGTACTCAAGAATCATTACTTACTTACTACCTTATTTCATGGTGCGAATATCTTTAGTACTTTTTGCGAAACAGGAAATTTTTTACTTTGTTTTTCCTGTTTGAATAACTTTTGTGACTTAAATTTCAAATTTGCCGGTTCTTTGTAGCTAAAGTAATTCTTTGAATATTTTTATTTCAGAAAAAGCAGCAAATACGTCAGTATATCTCAGCATTATAGGTGCAATAGTAATCGTAGCAATATTACTGATACTATATTTAATGTGGAAGGTACGGAAAGAGAAACAATTCAGAAAAGAGCTAGCTGCAGCTGGGTTGCTATATTTTAAAGAAGGTGTTACTAGATCTATCAACCCAGAGTTAGGTATAGATGAGCAAGCGGAGTTATTACCTTACGATGAAAGATTTGAATTTCCACCAGAAAAACTTAAATTAGGTAAGAATATAACATACTAAAAAAATGTTTTCTTTTTAGATATTAAAAAAACATTTTGGTTAAGTGACGTAAAGAAATAAATGCTTGCAGCCATTAACACTGGGACAAAGATGTTTCTTATGGTACCTAATCCACAAACATTTAATACTGGAATTACTTTATAGTTCAAAACAAAGTCCCTTTGTCGAAGCTCAGATCTTTAAAACTAGGCAACAAATTTTGACGTCGTTGTATAATAGACAGTGTGATTCAAGAGCAAGGATTATATGTATAATAATTTACATTTGTCCAGCCGGGCGAAGCTGGGATGGGCTGTTAGCAAATGCTTTTTATAAATGTAAACTGTCAACTGTGTGTGAACCTCGCGGTTAGTCGATGTCACTAGGGTTGCATGCTATGTTTTGACTTATATTTATGTACAATTAATTCCAATTTCTTAAGTACAATGTTTACAAATATTATAAAATTTATAACAAAACGTCATTGTTCATTTACCGAAAGAAGCACACAATAAATATTTTATGTTAAATCAGAATCGATTTAAGAGACTGATTATTGTGATTTTTCTTGTTTATTATCTTATTTTCCGTTGATACAATACCTTGCTTTTACTTAACTTATATCACCCTAAAACTTTGCATTCTGACTGTGTAAATATTGCTTAAAAAAAAGTTGCGGGGCAAACGCCATTAAAAAATATTAAGAACAATGGACGTGGTCGTTTCACCCGAATCAGGCGAAACTCGGCGGGCCAAACGCCTACTAAGCCATTTACACACAGACGCTTCAATAGTTAGTATGTCATGTGACTCATTTACTTTTGTATAATTACCCACTCATACGCACGTGCAATATTTTAAATAAATATTGCAGTATTGAGTATATCGTCAATAGACACACCTACAGATAATCTAAATCTATTGGCCTCATTAGATTAACTCAAAAGTTTGCAAATACTATCTACATATATAAAAAAAATTGATGTTCGTTAGTCTCGATAAATTTCGAGAACGGCTGAACAGATATTTATTTATTTAAACTTTATTGTACACAAATAAAAATTGTGAGTACAAAAGGCGAACTTAATGCTAAATGCATTCTCTCCCAGTCAACCTTTGGGCTAACAGAGATCAAGTAAGATATGGCTAATTTTGGTTTCAATTTATTTGTTCAAGTTCAGGGAAGGTTTAAATGATAAGAAAAAGGGAAAGACTGGAAAAACAAAATTTTAATTTTTCCTATACAAAATTAAACGGGTGGAATGAAGTTCGCCGGGAAGGCTAGTACTTAATAAAAATAAATAGCATTGTATAGGAACTTGTAATATCAAATTGACTGCCTCCTTGATTGCGAAGGGGCAGATATTTATTTGAGGGCCTCGTTGGTCGAGTAGCTAGCGTACACGCCTAACTACACCGACCAACCGCGAGGCTCGGGTTCGATTCCCGACGGGGGCAGGCATGTGAGTGATGAACATTTAGATGTCTACATTTCCGGGTCTGGGCGTTTATTAAATTTATTCTAGTGTCTATTTTAGTATTTCTAATTATTAGTATCGTTGACTAACACCTACAACACAAACATATAATTACCGTACTTTGGGGTTAGATTCAATTTGTGTGACTTGTCCAGTAATATTTATTCATTTATTTATCTATGTGATGAACATTTTAATGTGCGAATTTCCGAATTTTATTTATTATATTACTTATTTTGAGGAGAATTTTATGAAAAAAGCTTACTGAAAAACTGTGAAGGGGAGAAATCAGACATTCCCTAACGTCTGGACCAGAACACGACACTGTCCTTTTAGAATGAGTAAGGTGGCAGATTCCCACCCGGAAAAGTTGTATCGTGGCATTCTACCACCAGTAGTCTAGTAGGTGCTGACTGTTTGCCCATTTAAACTTGTTTGTCTCTTACGAGCTACCACGTAGACAGGCAGGTGGTCTATTCTACGCACGAAACCCTAAACTTCACGAAGAAAAAAAATGTACTAGTTTTTCACTGCTCTATTCACTGCATTTCAGTTTTCAAACGTTATTACCTCTTTTAAGCAGAAATCACTTACGTCTCTTGTGTTTCGACCTTAATAATGTATGTAGGTATGTTTCTACGAAAAAAACCCTTAATGTCTTCTAATTTTTTTGACTGATTTACATAACTAAAGCAGGTATTATTAAAATACTTTTAACAGCGTTTTTTGAGATAGATTCTGTAGGTTGTGATATTAAAAAACCTTATTTTACGAAGCATTTGTTAATATTATAGGACAGAAAAAAGTCTGACGACTTCCTTCTCAATAATAAACAACCGTCAGAATTGAGTTTATTATGGCTATTGGTGCAGACAGCCAGCTTGAAATAGAAAATGAGGCAAATAATTCATAATATTTATCGTACTTTGTTTTGGCTTCGGCATTCGTTACTTTTGCCTCCATGATGTGACGCGAGCGTCAAGATGGAGGGACCAAGTCTCTGATTTTAAGAGATATGCATCAAAAAATTCAACCTAAATTCTATTTGCTAATTTTGCTAAAAAAACCTTGTCATAAACATATTTTAAAAAAAAATGGTGGTCCCTCAATTTTGACTTCAAGACCATTGTAATACGTTGTTCCTGGAAATAGTTAATAAACTTAATATTTCTCTATCTAAATTCTACCTATATAAAATCAAAGTGACGTGTTCGAAACATAAACAGTTTTAAAAATATCGACTAAAATAGTTGGTCCTCATTTTGACGATTCAATAAATTGATTTCTCCGGTCATTATTCATTTCTTTTTGAAATTTGGAGTGGTCAATGTTTTCTACCTTTATAATATCTGTTTCTTCTTAAACTAAAGTTGGCTTTTGAGATAAAGCACCTAAGTGTTTAATTAATTGTACATAATAGTAAATTAGGGTATATGCACCTTATTTCAACGAGTCATGATATTATAAATCGATCTAAATTTTAAAATGGCACATTTGTTAATTTTACAACTTTAAGGAAATGATGTAAATACAAAACAATGTTTTGTAAACTTGGATATTGTATTTAAACGTTTAAGTGCCAACATATTTTGTTAAAAAATATGATTATGATAAGGTATTGTAGATATAGTGGTTAGCTAGAATTTTTTGATGCACGTCTTATTAAAATCTGAGAGTTGGTCCCTCCATCTTGACGCTCGCGATGTGACGCCCTATCGCCAATTAGTGATATTTTAGTAACTGAAATATAGATGAATTATCTCACAATATGTCGTGACGTTATGGTAGAGTAACTTCTAGCCTTGATCGAAACCATCAAATAGATGAAGACCTGTACCAGCCACTAAAGCATCAAAGTTCTCTTATGTCATGTTTGACTGTCATACATGGTAGAGTAATACCTATACCGGTAATCGGCTGTCGAAAAATAGGGCATTTTTCTGAATCTTATTGGAATTATGCATTTTGAAATGTTTATCAAATAAGAACATTTTATACATTTAAGTAACATCTATGGTAATTTACCTCGTACGAATAGGTGAACCGCCCGCTTCTTACCTAAACGTAAAAGAAATATGTAAGATATCCAATAAGGTGACGATTGTTTATAATATTCATGGGATTGTTTATTCAAATTCAAGAGGACATTATCGGGGAAGTTGTCACCCCTAGACAGGAAACTAGATCCCCCTGATAGCATTAGTCCATTATTATATAAGATGACAACCACAATCAATATGATTGTCAGGGCTGGTGCAAATATCCTGCTCAAAATAGAAAATGAGGCTAATGATTCGTCTTGCATCGTACCCTGTTTATGATTTCAGGCAAGCAGCTGGGTGCAGGTGCGTTCGGAGTTGTGTACAAAGCGGAGGCGCGAGGTATTATCAATGCAGAAGAAACTACTTGTGTTGCTGTCAAAATGGTGAAAAAAACAGCAGATAATATGTATATTAAAGCACTGGCTTCAGAATTAAAGATCATGGTCCATCTCGGAAAGCATGTTAATATCGTTAACCTCCTTGGTGCTTGTACGAAAAATGTTGGAAAACGTAAGTGAATCAACTATCTTTATTAATTTTTTTATTTCTTATAGTTATCTATACTAATATTATAAAGCTAAAGAGTTTGTTTGTTTGAACGCGCTAATCTCTGGAACTACTGGACCGATTTAAAAAATCTTCCAGTGTTAGAAAACCCATTTATCGAGAAAGGCTATAGGCTATATATCGTCACGCTAAGACCATTAACAGCTGAGCACCAACGAAAAATGTTTCAAAATCGGAAGAAGGACGTAGGCTACTTTTTATTCTATACTTAATATTATAAAGCTAAAGAGTTTGTTTGTTTGAAAGCGCTAATCGCAGGAACTACTGGTCCGATTTAAAAAATCTTTCAGTGTTAGAAAGCCCATCTATCGTGGAAGGCTATAAGTTATATATCGTCACGCTAAGACCAATAGCAGCTGAGCACAAACGAAAATTGTTTCAGAATCGGGAGAAAGACGTAGGCTACTTTTTATCTAAAAATTTCAACGGGTAGCGTTTGAGAGCTAAATATTAAATAAATAGACTACGCGAGCGAAGCCATGGGAAACAGATAGTTATATTATACTTAGCGGTTTTCTAGTTGTTTTGTTCCTTTGAGATTTTATAGTTCCCATATTCAATTATTTCATGGCGTAGATGCTCGACTACCTCATGAGTCATGACCCACTCTTCAAAATATAGTCTAGTGATATAGATGATTTGGTTGTTTGACTACGGCTATCACAAGCACATTTAGTAATGTTAAGACTACCAGTGTTGGTAACTTTGTCTTAACATTCAGTAATTTCCTGATGTAAACGTAAAGGTAAAAGTGCGTCGCTAACCTAAGGCCGAGATGTTAAGCCCGAACAAAAGTAAGTTTAACGGCTACCTTTATCTTCCAAACCGGAACACGTCAACAGCAAGCGCTGACGTTATGGCAGCAGGAATAGGTATGGCGGTGGTTCCAATGCGGGAGAATCACTGCGAAACTCTACCAGCTAGTCAGATGTCATGGTGTTAGCAACGGTAAGCCTATGCTCGCCTTTTATGAGCTGCCTAGCGGAAAGGCAGATGGTCTGTTCTGCAAAGGAGCTTGGTCAACACTGGTGTAGACGAGTATAAAAATATATTTTTGATTGATCACTTACATCACAAACACTAATTAAAAGGCATATGTCTTTCAAACGCATGGTAGTGTGGATAATATTTTAATGCATTTTAAAAATTGTAAGTTTTCTTTGCCATTTTTCTAAAAGTATATTAAGGTTTTATTTTCGCGTTTTAATGTAAAGATATCATTAAATTAAACTACTGATAAAATGGGGACAGTAAATGTTAATATACATCTGTAAGAAAAGAAAAGAAGTTGTTAATAGTAGCAATATTAGTTCAACAAAACTTTGCTACACTTACCAGAATATTCCAAGTATCTTACTTGTTTGTTACGTGGCTAACGTAGACACGTTTTTTCTTGAAATATGTATAAAAAAAAGTATAGTAATAAGAGGTAGGCAGAGCCACAACCAGGGCACTCTTTTTTTTGAATGACTAATTTGTTGCTAATCTCGCGATTTTATGCAACTTCACCGAGCTTTGTGGGCCGAGTAGAGTGTTCAGCCCGAGACATCATTATTTAAATGCATGGGGCTGTTACCTACAACGCCAGCACCAAGGGCTGTCTCCCGGGAGACCGTACCTCAACTTGGTGCTGCGTTCTGTTTACTGGGTGAGAGGGCACTCACGATTAGCCGAAGATACTAAGTCTCACAATGTGATAGGTGGCAAGCCTATCGCCAACCGGGCAAACGTGCAGTCACGGGCAACTTTTTTTTAATTAGAAAATTGAAAAAAAAACATATTTTCTTTTTGTTGCCCGACCCGGGAATTGAACAACACCTGGACCGCTAGACCACAGAGGGAATATTATATAGATATAAAAATAAGTATTGCTATTTATAACTTAAGATCGACTAAACTGATTTTGCTGTAAATTTACGGGAGTGTAGCTTAAAATCAGGAGACGGACATAGGATACTTTTATTACGTTTAACTACGAAAGAGCTATGAAAAACAATATTAAAAAAATCCCATAAAAACTAAACGGGTTGAACAAAGTTCGCCGGAGCAGCTAGTATTACATAAAAGTGTCAAATTTTCCTGATAAAATACATAGCATAGGAAGTCGTTAAAACTAATCGTTTTATAGACAACCTTGAATAAAAATCACGAACGTAATAGAATCGGCTAGTCAAGAAAAACCAAAGGAAGAATAAAGTTTTACGATGAAATAATAACTCATAAACTGGGAACGATAAATCGGTGTAAGGGTTCTGTTAGTAGCGTAAATGTTTATTGTCATAAATTTCTGCAAAACTGCGAGCTCAATTAAACGCCTGTACTACTTTCCTCCACACTGTTCCAGAGCGATGACATCATGCTTGGTTTAGGGTGAGAACACACGCGCGTAACACTTTGTAAGCTGTAGCTAGGTAATAGAGCAATAATTACGAGCGTGAAATTAGCGTTGCATTTGATTTGTAATCGATATTCTACGGAATCTGCCGGCCCGCAACAGCCGCGGGCGCGGTTAAAAACCGCGCCGTGAGTTCTTTCGCTTAAACCGTGACTTTCGCCATATAGGTATTTTTTTATTTATTCATTTTCGTAACCCAGTTCTACAGAAAATAATTACATTTTTATTTTAAAATGTTAATATTATAAAGTTCCAAGTTTTATACATGTGCTTAGTCGCAAATAGTAACAAAACATTATAATGTTCCAGGAGAATTGATTGTGATCGTGGAATATTGCATGTTCGGCAATATTCACAACTACATGCAAAAACATCGGGAGGTGTTCATAGATCAACTGACGGACAACAAGGAGAAGAATCTCGGGAAGGTGAATAAAGGATTTTCTTGCAGTAGCGGCAGTACTGGGTCAGTATTAATATCATTTATTAGCAACATTTCTTTTAAATATTTTAATAAGCAGACAGATTTTCTGATGGTAAGAAATTCGTGCTGCCTAGAGACACCAAAGGTAGTAATTGTGCGTTGCTAACCTGATGCCCCGAACAAAAATAAGTTTACCTTATGCTTGGAACCGCAATACGTCAACAGCATACGCTGAAGTTACGGCGGCAGGAATACCTACGTAAGGCGGTGGTAGTAATCCGAGCGAGTCGCTGCGAAACTCTACCATTTAGTTAGATGTCACGGTGTTAGTGATGGTAAGCCTATGTTCGCTTTTGCTATTATTCGCGTCTATTCTGCAAAGAAGCCCGGACCAACACGGGGCAACTTCTCACTAAATTTTTTTATTATGCTTTAATCGCCTCTGTGATCTCGTAGTCTAGTATTGGACATGTTTTCATGAGGTCCCAGGTTCGTTTCGCAGGTTGGAAAAATAAAGTAAAATGTGGTTTTTCAATTTTCTAATAAAAACAAGTGCCCGGTTGAGGATAGGTTTGCCACCTATTACATCGAATCTTCGGCTATTTCTGGGTTGGTTGCACCTTTGCCTCCATCTTTGCGTATACGGGTGTGAATATATGTTGCACTATCAATTAAAATTCCAAGTGCAATTAGGTCAATTAATCTTATCTTTTTTTCTTGGACATCTAATGTTGATTTCTATAGCAATACCTAAGAAACAGTTTTTAACAGTTTGAAATTATTTTTCCCGTATTACAGCATGCAATCGGATTATTTCGGCTCGAATCACACTCAAGAAACAGATAACACTTTCGTGAACACAGTGAACTCTAACCGATCTACGCGCAAAGGTACGAGATTTTTTTCTGTAAATACACTACACCTAAAAAAACCCGGCCAATTGCTAGTCGAACTCGTGCACGAAGGTTTCTGTACTATCATCTATCTATTAAATATTATGTTTGTTGTATGGAAGCCCCCCTTTCATATTTATTTTATTTAATTATTGATTTTGAAAGGTAGTACACATTTACTTGTGTATATTATTACGAAAAAAAACGCGTTTATTGTATGGGGACCTCCCTTAATATATATATATATATATTAATTTTTAGTATTTGTTGTTATAGCGACAATGGAAATAACATCATTTGTAAAAATTTCAGCTTTCTGCTATCAATGTTTATTTGATACAGCCTGGAGACAGACCGACAGACAGCAGAGGCTTAGTAATAGGGTCAGTTTTTACCCTTTAGGTACGGCACCCTAACAATGTCGATGTCCAGGGAGTTTTCTTAATTTAGAAGTAGCTTAATCACTCGCTTTTTAATAGATGCCTTTTTCTCAAGTTGCATTTTTTTCTGGAAATATTTTTTTTATGTTACAAGTTGGCGAATAATCAGATTGTTCTCAATGAGACAGATAGACCTTACTAGTGAATAGTATAGCTGAGATAATGGCTCAAGTCTTAAAGTATATCGGCTATACGCTCTAACACTGAATGTGGGCACTGATGTTATGGAGATAATACTTGCAGAGTCACAAAATGTCAGAAATTATTAACGAAAATTGTGTGTGTAATTATGTACACGCGTTAGAAGTTATACTTCTTCAGCGTAATAATAAAGAATAAAAAAAATAATAATTTTTTTTAAAATTTTATCTTTTGCCTTATTTTACATTTGTAGACAAAATGACACTAACCATAGAAATAAAGAAATGTTGTGAATACAGTTGTCAGTTCTCACACAAACATACTTACTTTTACTTTGTTGGTACCTTTTTTGAAAAACTAAAATGTTACCTATAGCAAACTTCATCATGTCGGTTTTTCGTGACGGTGTGCGCGCACATCGTAAAAATTTACCCTCATCATTTTTTCCTAACGCGCCAAAAGAAGTATAACTTCAATTATTAATTAAGGCTCATTAGCTGTAAAGTTCTTTGTTTGAAAATAATCGTTAATAATTATTTTATGTAATTGCACGCTTATCTCAAGTGGTGGAGTTTGTAAAAGGTATCTGAATAATATTTCATATTATACATTGTTACATATTACTAAATTAGTGTCAAATGAAGCATATTATATCACGTTAATGTTAGAATTTATGGGAAAACGCGGTTTGTGGTAAAAGGCGAGGTGGGAGAGTTAGAGAATCGAGTTCATTCAGAGATGTCACACCTGTTGTTATGACGCTGTGAGTTGTTACACAGGGCCTACTTCTGTTTTTAGTTCTGATTAGATAGCTGAAAAATATTATAATATTACAATTATTATTCTTGGCTCACGTGTCGTGTCTACATAATATCGCTCCTTTAATTTTATGTATAAAAGTTAAATACACATCGGGGCTGCATGACTAACTAGTGATTATTTTCTTGTGTATGAATATCAGATGATATGTATAGTAATACAGAAAACCATTTATAGGAATTTGTAAACTTACTATCAAATATTATATAACAAAAAATCCTTCTCATTTTTTTAAGCAACGCGATGGAAGGAATATTGATAAGCCTTGTTTTGCACTCAAAGTTTTTCTCTCTAAATTTTGAACAGACTATATATTATATACGAATATGTACACTATATTCATAAGTTTTAAATAGCACTAGCTGCTGGCCTGTTGTAATATTGTAATACATTTAAACATCCTGCTGTGTTTTAGGGAAAAAGATTTGAAAATTTTAGGTAATTTTAAGTAACAGCATTGTGTAGCTATGGGCGATTCCTATTTGTATCCGCTTCCTAGTTTGCGTTCCAATACGAAAGAAAACTTTGGGAATATACATCGTGATTGTTTTAATACTTCTAACAATATATTCGTGTATACATACATACCTATACAAGGTTTATTTATAACATTTTTCAGTATCAGACACTGGATACGTCCAACCGGAGTGGCGGTCCAACTACGAAAGTGACTACAGTTACGACGGACGCACTCCGCGCCCGCTTACGTCCCGCGATTTATTGGCTTGGGCGTTCCAAATCGCCAGAGGAATGGAATATTTGGCCAGTAGAAAGGTAATTTCTTTTAGAATTCCTCTCAGCTAGGTGGTAGATATTGGAAGGCAAATAAGCAGACAGATTTTCTGGTAAAAAAATTCCCGCCACCTAGAGACAACAAAGGTGTAAATGATGCATTGCCAACCTGAGTCCGGGATGTTAGGCCTCGAGCAAAAGTAAGTTTACCGACTACTTTATCCCCCGAACCGGAACACGCCATTACGTTATGGCGACAGGAATAGGTAAGGCGGTTGTACCGATACAGGTGAGTTGCGGCGAAACTCTACCACCTAGTCCGATGTCACGGTGTTAGTAACGGCACAGTCTTAATACTAACAGTCGGCCGACTCATGTACTTGCACAGAGCAACGCTGGGGGGAACGCGGGGAAGCGAGCGGCAGGGTCGGCGAGCGCAAACTCCATACAGTTTGCGCTCTCTACCTAGAAGGGTTTGCACTCGTTATTTGTTAAAAAATATATTATAGTGTATTTTATTATAATGTAATACTTGCTGTCTTGTACATTTATAATGGTTTACAGGATGTGTTCCGTTTTTATTCGTAAATAAGCTATCCGGCTTGCTGACGTTTCGTCCACAAAATTTTCATCCGCAATGGTTGAAACGACACCTTTTTATTTTATTATTTTTCTACTGTCGATTCGTGAACCATTAAAAGTTTTTTTTTATACAGTCAGATACAAAGTTTTAACAAAATAAAGCGATCCATTTAGGTATATGTTTTAAACTTTTATATATAAATTGATGTATCAATTTTATCAATGAAATCTTGAGTAATTGGTGATTTTGATGTATCAAAATCACCAATTACTCAAGATTTAATTAATTTTTTTTTACACGTATGATGAAGTTTAGCACATAATAGTAATTAATATAAAGTTAAAGTGGGTAAAACAAATCCAAATATTTTATGGATAGCATGATGAAAATTATTTCACTCCTATAATAGGTATATTTTTTGCGCTACGAAGCAAAAAAGCTTTATGATGGATTCATAAATGTATTACATACTGCGAATTATACATTATGAATGGTTTTAGTTTGAAGTGATTATATCTGTGATTAAAAATAGTAAGTAGGTAATGCCAAATCAATGTAGCTGTTGTTACATATGTATTATGTTTTTTTTGTTATTATATTGTTCATTAGAATAAAACTTTTTCATCTGACTGTACTTAACAACTTCAATAATTTGATAGTGAACGAACCGTCGGTGAAATAAATAATTGAATTAAAGGTGTCGTTTCGTCCACTGTGGACGAAAATTTTGTGGACGAAACTTCAGCAAAACCATCATCGGTTTCATTATTACTTTACATTTTTTGTTTGCCATTTTAAAATAAAACTTTTAGATGAAATGTTTAAAATGTTATTATTTGACAACTCTGACCCTTGACTGACTTGCCGTGAGTAGGTATATAAAATGTCGGCATGAATTCAAGAACAAAGGAGTTGGACTACTGGTAGGTAGAATTCTTAATACTGTGGTAACGGTAAGCATATGCTCGCCTTTTACGAGCTGTCTGGCAGGAAGGCAGATGGTCGGATGGATGGATGGTCTAATCTAAGTATTTATCTCTTTGAGATATTATCACTGTTGAGGGTATTCTCAAGTGTTTGAATTGCGGAAAACGCTTTTCTGAGTAAAATTGGCTCTGAACTCGGATACGGACGTATGAACGCCGTCAGTACCAGAACTGATCGTCTAGAATTCATCATCGTTGTTTATGATACTTTTAAAAACTGAAGTCATGCCGTTAAATGAAAAGAGTACATTTTTTGATAATTTTCTTTTTTGTTCTGTTGTATTTTTTATTTCCATTAAAATCGCCTCTGTGGTCTAGCGGTTCAGTTGTTGGACTTGACTGCTTGAGGTCCCAGGTTCGAATCCCGAGTCAGGCAACAAAAAGAAAATTGGGTTTTTCCAATTTTCTAATAAAAAAAATTTTGCTCGGGATTGGATATGTGCCCAGTTGGCGATAGGCTTTCCACCTATCACATTGTGGAACTTAGTGTCTTCGGCTAGTCGTGGGTTCCTCTGCCTAACTCTTCGGGGATATGGGCGTGAAGATCCTACTACATTGATGTCGCCTTCGCTTCATCTAGTACGAGCTTTGAATAATAACATGATCGTCATTATAGTATCATCATTGTAACCGTTCATCATCACTTTCTTCAGTTTGCAATAAGGCTGTATGTTACGAGCCAGCTTTTAATGAAAAAAAATTGTGTGCGTGTACTAGTGTACACTCGTAAGAAGTGAAGAAGTGAAACTTCTTTATGACGTTATTTCTAAAAAAAAATTTACTACATGCAACTTTACAGAAATTGGTTAAATAAAGTTTATTGCCAATCCCTACTCCGCTGGAGAAAGTATACTTCGAATCACGCGTGGTAGGGATAAGAACAAAGATGGTACGTAACGGAAAAATGTGACACGTAACGAAATAATGTTACACTACATTTTTTTCCAACCCCGATAAAGAAGTTTCACTTTAATGAAGGGCTTGTGTGAAGTGCTATGGGCTGGGGCATAGTCCTATTATGTCTTTACACCAGACCGTTTTCGTTGGACCATTATATTTTAACCAAGGAGATCTATACTAGGACGTTTAATCTTTAGTCTATACTTTTCTGATTCACTATGTGTCCGTAATATATTATAGTCAACTCTAAAGGAGTTTCTAAAGTGTTATATTTCTCCCAATTACAGGTATTGCATGGAGATTTAGCTGCAAGAAACGTACTGCTAGCAGAAGATAATATTGTGAAAATCTGTGACTTTGGTTTAGCAAGAAGTATATACAAAAACGATGAATACAAGAAACAAGAAAATGTAAGAAACTTTTAATATTTCTATTCATAAGTTTTCATTCAATTTCAGTCAGTCAGTCAGTCAGTTCAGTTTGCGTGTTTTGTAAGAAAACACTAATTAATGGAAGCTAGGCAGATCTGTTAAGACTGTGTCACTTAACGTTGAAACTTGACGTTTTTCTGTAAGATAAAAAAATACCCAGTGACTGATGACAGCTAAGTCATATATTTAAGAGAATGTGTAAGACTCGCCCGGGCAAAACAATCACCAACTGTTACTTTAGATCTTGATTTTGCCACTATCACATTTTGGTTTTTAATTTTTTAGGCTTCTTAACCTAAGAATTAGAAATGACAGCTTATATTTTCTGTGATTCTCATTCTGCTATCGATTTTTTTTTGTAATTTATTCGACATCAAAATACAAATACACAAACTACTCCATAGTTCTGTTGGCTTGAATATTTGAAAAATAACATCACACTAATATTGCAAATGTGAAAGTTTGTTTATTTGGATGTTTATTCGTCTATCACGCAGAAAATACTGAATTTGGTACAGACAGGGTACTTTTCATCTCGATTAAATGGTCCCTTGATATAAAATGGGAGAAGGGGTTAAAAGAGGGAATGTAATTGGCGGTATTTCCACGCGGGCGAAGCCGCGGGTGGAAAGCTGGTAGCTAATATTGTTAAAAAAGAAAACAGTCAAAAGGGAAACCTTTAGATCAATTTCAGCTTAATTAGTAAAGCATCGTCAGCAAAAGACGTAGTTTACGTCCTTCATTCCCGACTGAGGTTTTTTTTGTATTTTTTTTTAAATTTCTAAGCGCGGGAAAACTGCGAAAATAAACCTAATTGTAACCTAAAAGGGTGAATAAAAAGATGACTGCTCAAGCTCCAAACTATTTTGTTACCACGTAACTTTATATGATTAAATGAATAAACTGTTCCAGAGCCCGCTTCCAATAAAATGGCTGGCTATAGAATGTATGACGGACAGAATATTCTCGACTCAGTCTGACGTGTGGTCGTTCGGCGTAGTGTTGTGGGAGCTGTTCTCTCTCGCCAAGACGCCTTACCCCAATGTCAGCCCCACGAACCTAATCCAGTGGCTGAGCGACGGGTGAGGATTTGTCAAATTTTTACATTTTGTTATATTATTTAAAAATTATTTCTTTTAGATTTAGGTGAGTGAGTTCAAGCACAGTTTGAAAATTATACAAATTTCAGTTGAGCAGTATCAGCTGGTCCCTCCGACATGTAAATTTTTGTAACTTACGTCTTGTCGTACGTAACGTCGTCGTTACACGTTACGTAAGCGATCACTTGTTCAATGATGCTCCATGTTTGGCTCCTTGTTAATTTTACCATACCCAATGTTATCAATCCCGATGTGGAAATGAAATAGATGTTTTTTGTAGTTTTACTGCGCTCAAATTATTACACTTTAAATTAAAATTAAAAGAAATAAGAACTGACCTGGTGAATGACATGTTGAGGTAGCCTAAGCTAATCAACGTGTACACTCTAGCTTTGGAAACACCCAAGTTGTAATAAGTTGACATGCAATTCATCTCATTCACAGTAAAATAAAGTATAATAACAAAATATAAAAGTAAAAAGTAAGTAACTTTTTACTTTTATTTTTTTTTGGACAGCGAAATTCTTATATATACTTAAAAAGCAAACCTTTGAATATTAAAAGTTAAATCAGCAGATGAAATTACTAGTAGTAAAAAATACGCGTCATCAATGGACACTAAAGACGTGATTGTTTGATTAACTTAAGGCTGGGAAAATATGACTTTTGCGTAAATTAAAAAAAGTTAATTTTTGTGTCAAATTTCTTTAAAATTTAGGACTTCACATTCTTTGTTGATTATACGTAAAAATTTGGTCTGTAATTTTGAAATTACAAAACCAATGTATTTAGAATTCATACTATAAAATTTTCAAGTATCTCCTTTCTACTAAAAAATAAATTATAATACATAAAGTTTTGTCGGGGGTTTGATGAAAATGTTTAATTTTTACTTTTATTAGGTTATTTATCTATATATTAATACGTGAAGCAAAAACTTTGGACTCCTTTTTACGAAAATGGCGCTGACGGATGAGTATGAAATTTTACACACTTATAGTTTATGTGTAGGAGAAGTGCAGAATACTAATATTTTTTAATGGTAATATTTATAAAGTGCATTAAATAAAAAAAGAAAACATTACACGTACTACAATGCATTTGACACACACAAACCAATATATTGTTGATAACGATAAAAGATCACAGATGGCGCACAACTATAATCATACAGTCTGGAAACAAAGTAGTTGGTTTTGAAGATGGCGTTCTTATCAACAAGACATTAAAATTTATTATGGTCGAATTTCGATCGATGGGCGACCACTAGTTACTTTGATTAGGTTTCAGGGAAAATCTAATTTTGTCACCTATTCGTGAGCTGCAATTATACTATAAAGTTATACGAATGTTTTCAGTCACCGTCTGGAGAAGCCTCGGTACGCAGACGACCGGCTGTACGGTGTCATGCAACGGTGTTGGGAACAGAAACCTACGTCGCGGCCCAACTTCGGTCAACTGCAGGAGATTCTTGGTTCGTTCCTTGAGGATAATGTGCGAAATGTGAGTGAATTTCATTATTTTTCTTTCTGCTGTCTGAACTATGAATAACGATAAACTTAGTCAGTTGACCTCGGATCCTCACCGTGCCCATTATATGAATACTACCAAGATATTAACAAATACCAAAGCCGTATATATAGCCTAGCCTTTATAGCCTATACATTTATTTCATTTTTCCCTCGTGTTGGTCCGGACTCTTTTACAGAATAAGCCTTTGTGCTAGGCAGCTCGTAAAAGGCGAGCATAGGCTTAACGTCATTAACACCATGACATCTGATATTGGTACCACCGCCTTACCTATTCTTGCCGCCATAACGTCATGACGTGTTCTGGTTCGAAGGGTAAGGTAGCCGGTAAACTTACTTTTGCTCGAGGCCTAACATCCCGGCCTCAGGTGGGCAACGCACCATTACCACCTTTGGTGTTTCTAGGCGGCGAGAATTTCTTATCGTCAGGAAATCCGTCTGCTTGTTTGCCTTCCAATATCATAAAAAAAAATTTTTTCACCTTACAAGGGGAACTTGAGATAGACGCGTCTATATATAAATTTTGCACTCTATCATTACTATTGCTTCTTTAAGACTATGTAATTAAAATATAATTAAAAGATGATGTAAATAAGAAACGAGTATTTTTTTAGCATTAAAATATGAAACAGTACAAGTTTATTCTTAGATTAATCATTGGTCAACTTGAGCACAAATAGAGACGATGTTTCTTTTGTTTGTATCTACCTAATTCGACTAAGGATTGTTTTTTCCAATTTTAAAACAAATAATAATGCCCAGGATCGAATGTGCACCGTGGGTGGTAAGTTTCTCATACATCCCATTATGGAACTATAGTACCTAGTTTTTAATGGGTACCCTGGTTTTCAGGTGCCTTCCTCTTTAGGGATACAAACATGTCTTAATCTATTTAGGCTGGTTCCTATTTTGAATAAAGTGAAGTTAAAAAGTAAAATATTATTTTCTAGCTATTATGTCTCTAGCTATAACTTTCAAGACGTTTTTTATGCAAAGGTTTCGTGAAGCACAAAAATAATAGGTATACTTATTTTGCTGTATGAAAAATTTCTCAGATCACATGTTTCTCAGTCCCAGTGTCATTTCAATTCCCGATCATATTGAATCTGAGATTTTTCCGTACTTTTCTGACATTCAGGTTTCTTAATTACTTATACTTTCTCTCTGAAGTTGTTGTGAAAGTTGCTTGCTGAAATATATTGCTGGTTTCCTTGTTAAAAATCTAAATATCAAAGGTTCGGGTTAGGAATTGCAGTATTGTAAAATTACCTAAGTATAATATATGTAAGAAGCCGAAAAAAAATCGAATGCTACAAATAGTACATTTATATGTAACACTAGCCGTTACCTGCAGCTTTGTTTGTCAGTTAATGTATTTACTGATTATAGCTTATAACTAAGGACTTCCATACAAACTTTCAACCCTTATCTCACCATCTCAGTGGTAGAATTTCCAGAAACGCTTAAATGTTTATCTACTTATTTTTAACAAGCGGCCCGCCCCGGTTTCGTACGGTTATGAAATATACATATAAACCTTCCTCTTCAATCACTTTATCTACTAATTTCAAAGATTTAAGCATACAAAGAGACATATGGACAGAGGAAGCGACTTTGTTTCATACTATGTAGTGATCAGCAGCCCAAAAATAAAGTTTCATATTTCTAACTTAAAAAATGACGGTCTTCCGTAGAAATTGTCAACCCCTATTTCACACCCTTAGGGGTAGAATTTCCAAAATTCCTTCCTTAGTGGGTGTCTATTCAATAAAACGACTCTACTCACCAAATTTCGTGGCTGTAACTCGAACAGTTTTTGCACGGCGATGATGAATTAGTCAGTCAGGACATGCTTTATTATTAGTATAGATATATGCTAACAATTTGCTAAATAATTTCCATTATTTTTTAGCACTACGTAGACCTGAACTCGCCGTATATAGACATGAATGTGAAGCAAGACGGACAAGAAGATTATCTAGCTAGGGTTGCCACCCCGGATTATAACAAATTGGTGACGCCGAGCCCTCATCATTACGTAAATGACACACGAAGTTTCTTCCCACCTACACCTACTCAGCTTCCTCATGGTATGTACCTATACATTTTGTATGTAATTCTAGCAATACTCGCCATACAGTGATTAATGTGAAACTAAAAAGAAAAAAAAACGACGGGTTGCACTCCGGGAATGCCGGCAGAAGTGAAAACTTGAATGTTTCAGGATTCATTTTGTCACAATCCGACTAGTGTTTTTTAACTTATAGTTAATAATAATGCATATATTTTGGTTTATGTTGGCGATTTAATCAATGATTAAAATAAAAAAAACCGGTGCCGATAGAAGTGAAAACTTGAATATGAACATTGTGAATTTTTGACATTTTGGAATGGTTAGGGAATAATTTTGCACGAATTGCTTTAGCTATCAGTATGAAAGTTCTCCGCCGTCTTACAAATTTTTGTCTTACGAATCAGATCACGTGTCCTGACGCGAGTTTAAAGTTTTTACCCATTTCAAAAAAAGTGCGCAACGCCGCTAAAGAAGTTTTCACTTCAAAAAATATCTCACTTCATTCAAAATTACTACAGATTGGCAACACCGAGGCCATGTATAAACATTGTTTTGATTAAGATTGGAAATTAATAATCATTTTTATTTTGTTAGGCGAAACAGAAAATACTTCAGTCTGACCGTATGTTTCATGGGTTTCTCAATACGGTAGTATGTATATCTAAAACAATTATTACGGCATGTAGATGTAACTAACTTGAATTGTATTGTCTTAATATGCTTAAAACAAGCATGACGCAATGATTAAGAGGTATTTTTATTCGACTGTAGAAAGGTATACACGACTACGATTACGTACATTAGAAAAGATAAGAATCTTTTCTAATGTAGGTACGTAGTTGTAGTCGTGTATATTTTTTGAAATTAACAAAAGATGAAGTTAACGGTCTGTGGTCTATAAGTATGAACGAAACCAGCCAGAAGTGTTGATTTTTTTTCTTTCGCTCCCTTCGAGCTCAGTGCATTCGCGACAAGGTATTTCGTTACAATAAATTTATGAATTTCTTGAAATTTGAAAATATCGTCTATTTACTGCCAAAATTTATTTAAAATTTTAGTTACAAAAGTTTAAATAATCCAAAAAATTCTTGTTATCATTAACGTTTAGTCCGATCCTATGTTTTTATTCATCATCATCATCATCATCATCATCAGCC
>NJDD01000137.1:126353-152533 GCA_002245505.1 Calephelis nemesis
TTACAATAAATTTATGAATTTCTTGAAATTTGAAATTTGAAAATATCGTCTATTTACTGCCAAAATTTATTTAAAATTTTAGTTACAAAAGTTTAAATAATCCAAAAAATTCTTGATATCATAAACGTTTAGTCCGATCCTATGTTTTTATTCATCATCATCATCATCATCATCAGCCAAAGATCAAGAGCGACACAAGTCACGGTCACCAGCCGCTTGTAACCAGCGACTCTTTGACCAGATGATCAGTCCACCGGGTTGGAGGTCGTCCAACACTACGTCCTCCGGCCCGGGGCCGCCACTCGAGAACCTTTCTTTCCCAACGGTTGACGGTTCTGCGAGAAATGTGGCCTGCCCATTGCCACTTCCTAACATGTTTTTATTTCTAACATATTATTGTCAACATAAATGATAACAACTTTAACGACCTTGCTGCATTTCAGTTGTCCAATCTGTGCGTTTTTGTTTATTTCCGCGTACGCCCTATACACAGTACAAATATGTCACAGTATGGAAACTTAGCCTAATTGATTAAATACTTATCTATACTTTATTGAAGCAATAGGATTGTCATGTACCTAGTTTTTTTAATCAAATAAAGTGCAATAACTGCGTAGATTACATTTGATATAACTAGATAATTTCAGTAAGTCGGGTAATCCCAGCTAAAATAATAATGCTGAGATTCGTCGTTGCATTTTAAATGAGAACGTGGAAAAAAATAACAACATCTACACATTAATGATAATTATTGTTTGATTTTTAATATTTTAAGCACCGAAATTGCACAATAATTACTTATTAACAGCAAGACTTAACAGATTAAAACAAAACTTCATCTTATAACTATCTTAAGTGTACTAATATCAATAATTTACTTTATTACATACTAGCTGTTTCTGCTAGCGTTTTTACAGGAACTTGTTGTGTGATTGGGATTATAAGTAGGTAGCCTATATGTTAATCCAGGTCACTATCTATCTGTGTTCCAAATTTCAGACAAATTCGTTTAGCCATTCGACAGTGATATAGTAACAAACATCTATACATACATACTCACAAACTTTCACATGTATAATACTAGCTGTTGCCCGCGGCGTTGCCGCGTGGTCCCTCAGGAATGCTGTTACCTACGATGTTTGTACCAAGTTTCATGAAAATCAGTTCAGCAGTTTTTGTGTGAAGGAGTAATAAACAAACAGACAAACTTTTGCATTTATAATATCAATAGGATTAGGAGAAAGTTGCAGATAAACGGCTCATTGGTGGTAATGGTAAACGATGACAGCCGTCTATATACAAGAAAGAAAAGAAAGAAAATAAAAGAAAAATATATACAATATTATTATATTACATTTTGCCTCGATTGCAATGTCAGTTACATCACAAATACGACAGTAATCTGTACTAATATTAAAAAAATACTTTAATAGCATTGGATGGGTTTAAATTTGAAAAAAAAATTAGAATTCTATATTATCCTTGACAACATAGCCTATATTTATTGCTAGAAAAAAAAAACAACTTAAGTCCGGACGGATTTCTAGTAATACTTATAAAGAAGTATATAGGTGCGTTTTTATGAAAGAGCTATATCTGTTGGACAGCTTAAAATAAAAAAAGGTGTGTGTGCGATTCACATCCGATAGAGCTTCAATAAATTGACAAAAGAATGAGATGAACATATATTTGTGTCTCTTTCCTGCAAAAGAATGAGATGTATATATATTTATGTCTCTTACCTGTCGCTTTTCGTTGCACCCGTTTTGCAATCACAACGATTCTAAAGAAGTTTCACTTCAAACAAAATGAGGCCACTGCCGAAAAAAGAGAACTTATTTTACAAATTTAGAAAAAATGTAACGCAACATACAAACATACATATTATGATTCCTGTATCAGGTCGACACATTCATTACGTTTTTCATACTAATTAACTTCTTTTACACTATTATAATACATATAGTCAACGATGGTAGTTATCAATTGCCTTTCTCTTAAGGAAGAATCACTAATTGTGTATGTATGGTTTCAGATGACGAAGGATATTTGCAAATGAGCCCTGCAACAAACCATAATATATTTAGTCCTCGTGGATCTGGTATGAAATTTGACTTCGATGCACGTAAGTTAAACCAAAGGGTCCAAGAACCCAATAGTGTGGGATCTGAACTAACACCCATGCTAACTATAAACAATCTTCCTACAAGAGGTTCAGAATCCGATTACGACGGTAATCTATCACCATACCTCAACATGTATCCACGAATCGATGAAGAGACTGATGATGTTTTTGAGACGAAACAGAATCACAGAAATGTTCATAACATTCAAAGTAGTGCGGTAAGTAATCCGACTTATATATCAGTGGATTTGGACGTAGAAAAGAAACCCAATAACTTGCCCAATAATTATATCAATGTGAGTGTACCTAATGGTCTAGTCAAATAAGTTTTGTATGGCTTAAGAACGTAATGAAATACTAGATATGATTTCTCCAAAAACTTTGATCTCCTACGTAATAATTTTACTTTCATGAAAAAATCTCAATTTGTATTTTCTCTATAAGCTTCCTATTCTTCATCTATGTAGCTTCTTGTCTTATCTGTTTTTGTTGTGTAGTTTAAAGATGTTGTTTATAAGAAATTTTATTGGTATATTTTCGTATGATGCGAAATTTTATTAGTATGTTTCGTAAAATGCGAAATTTTATTGGTATCTTTTCGTATAACGCGAAATTTTATTAGTATGTTTTCGTACAATGCGAAATTTTATTGGTATATATTCGTATAATGCGAAATTTAATTGGTATATTCGTATAATTCGAAATTTTTACGGAAAAGATGTGATATTTTGGTGTAGGAGAAGTGTAGGAAGAAATCAAATATGGATGGAATAGGGTTTTAACAGCACAAAGCAGGAGCGAGTGCAGAAGCTGGCAAAGGTATGAAACCATATCTCATGACAAGAAATTTTTGGCTAGATTTTTTATACTGCAACTATAAAGTTATATGTATGAAAAATAATAAAACCTTACACAAATATTTTTTAAACAATACTAAATTTATTGTTATTATATTTATTAATTTATCGGGAGCCAGAATTTCAAAACTATTAATAAAATAAATAAAATAATAAATGCTACTTGCAAAAGGCAAGTTTTCATTATTAATAATCGAAAGCTGTAAGATTTTGTTATGAAAGATTAGGTAACAATTTTGTCGTCAAATAAAAGTTCTGGTTTTTATTCGTCTTGTCAGTTACTTCGATTATAATAATATTTTGACAGTTTTTATTGGTTTTATATAGGTTGCTTGAAAATTATTAATGAGCAACACAATAAATACAGAATTTTAATTTTTTATAACAATTTTTTTATTAACATTTAATTCTTCTTCATCCTACCATAACCGTCTCAACTCCTTGCCCGCTCTTGCTCTAGTGTCAGTTTTTGCCCCATAGCTCATAAGTATAGTGTTAAATTAGATATAAGTGCCAGTATTTGTCTACTGAACCCCACCACTACACAATATTGTACAAAGTCATAGTCATATATTTATTAGGATGATTTATTTTTCGTTTAATTAACGCTATAGTACAAAATAATGCAATCAGTATCGAAGTTTTTTTATTGATTCTATTTCTAATTGCTAAAGATATTCTTGTTTTCCCGTATCTCCTTAAGTTTGTATTGACTTAGTAATTACTCAGCAGTCTAAAACTAATAAAAACTAAATAAAAACTAAAAATATATAAACAGCGAAAAATATAGTACAACGATTTTTACCCATTTCAGGTATTTTACTTTTTATACGCACCGTTACGCACATCACAATTCGAGATTTATTTTTTCCTAAATTTACTAAACAGACATATTATTAAATTAATTACAACAAAGTTATATGGTCATTGTTAATATGCTAAATGTGCCAAAAAGAGACAACTCATAAAAATTAACTTTAACATAAACATATTAAAATCCGTTTTTAAGTAATGTATCTTGACATTGACGAAATAAGTTAACTTAGATATAAAAAGGAAAAACGACATTATGTATTCACGATATTACATTTTGTGGTATGGCAAATAGTATATAAATGCCAATTCCAGATACAAACGATGCTTGGTGATTTAATATAAAAACACTTGAAAAAGTGCCCAATTTTTTAAATAGAAATAGGGACTAAAAACTTATACAACACTTGCTTATAAATATCAGCAAAAACTAATTGTATTGAATGTAAACAGTATCTAAATTGTACCTATTTAGAATACAAACTTAGGAAGACAGTGGGATACCACTCCATCCTATTACTTTTGTATATCTTATTCTTTTTATCAACTGTACTAAAACTACAAACTCTATCCGTTGCGTATTTTGTGTTCTAGTTAATAAATGTGTTGATGCTTTCACACCAAAGTGACTTTGTAAAATACAAATGTTATAAATATTGTTTCAATGTTAACATATTTATTGCGACAATATTATATTATTAATAATATTATTATACTTAAATTTAAAAACAGATTATATTTTTTTACGATCTAATACTTAATTTATTTTTGTAATTTTACTATTTTCAATTTAAATGCAATTTCAAAGCATCATATTAACACTTTTTTTTGATCGAGTTTCGTTTTGCAAACAGTTATCGATTTTTCGATAAACTTTCATGCCAAGTATCACTGTCCGAATTTTAAAAATCTATTAGTTGAGCATGCATGTGAATTAGTTACATGCAAACGTTATGAAATACATTTTAAAAAGTGACTTTGTTGTGAATGCATCACAATAAAAAATATATGCTTGTTTAAAGATGTCTCAATAAATTGTTGTATTTAAATACACGAGTATATTTGTACTGTATTAAATTCCTTGATCAATTCAAGGAAGAAAATATAATAAATGTGATATTATAGAAATTGATGTTTATTGCTTTCTTGTTATACTGACCTTTATATTAATAAACATGGACTCAAGTACTCCAACCATATATATGTTGTCTATGGTGTTTAAAGGTCACAGTTTTTCTTACCATCAAGAGAGTCGTGTTCTTACAAAAAAAATATTGTTTAAAAAATTAAACAAAGGTATCTCCCATAAAGTGCAAGTAATGATACAAGCGTCCTCTATTTTTTATTAATCAAAATTAGAAAGAATCGTGAAGATTAAAAATACTGCAATGGCAACATTTTGTTGCCATTAACTTAAAGTTTCAGATCAGACTTTCTTTCTTACCTGCAGACAGAACATATAGAACACTTTTAGAAATTAGAAACCAATCGACATAATGTTCATTTTAAATAATTAAGCGCAGCAAATAGTTATTTCAAGGAAACATCAAAATCCTTTGGCTATTGGCTGAGTAACCGCGTAACAAACATACAAAAAAAACATATAGTCAAATTGAGGACCTCCTACTTGTTTAGAGTTGGTTAAAAAATACACTCAATATTAAGCATATTATTAAAATACCACCCCTTAGTATGTTGTTCGTACTAGAGTGCTTATAAAGTGTTTATCTATCGTAGACGTAAAATGTTATAAAGGTAGATTTGCAGTTCTGACTCAGTAGTTATTTTTAACAGTACACTTATATCGTTTCCTGTTCATACTTATTGGTATATACCAATATTACAAAGAGGTTAAGTTTCTAATCTTGTTTATTCAACGGTTTTTTGACTGCCTCATTAGGGGGGTGGTTAGCGTGCAGACCTAACTCCAACAACCAGTCGCGAGGCACGGGTTTGATTCCCTACGGGAGCAGTCATTTGAGTGATGATTATAGATATCTTTATTTCCGGGTCTGGGCGTTTATTAAATTCATACGATATCTGTTTGAGTAACTCTTTGTATAATATCGTTCTTTTACACCCAGAATATCAGCACATAGTTAGCTTACTTTGGGTTTAGATCAATTTGTGTAATTTGTCCGGAGATATAATTTTTTATTTATTATTTGTTTTTTTTTGTAGAGGTTAAGCCTCGGAAGCATTTAATCGATCATGATGAAATTCTTTCATTAACAGAAAGCTATGCTAAATAAGGTTGTACTAATTTACTCTTATTTAAAACTCAATGAAAGAAGTATACAATACTAGCTGCCGGTTCCGGCTTCGCTCGAATGGTAATTTTTTTACCATAAATTGAGATATAAGCTATCCTATCTCTCAAGTTGGATCCAACTGCACATGGTGTGTGAATTTTATTATAATCGGTTAAGTGGTTTAGGAGTCTATTGAGGACAAACATTGTGACACGAGATTTATATATATTAAGATATAAATCAAGTCCAAGAAAAGCGTGTGAAATTCAATGATTTTGTTCATCGAAATGGGCACAAGACAGCTATTAGATATTTAATTATTTCATAAAATTTGATATTTTATGAAATACTCGAGCTTATTATAAATTAATGTTATATTTACTCGATACTCTCTGCCTACCCCGTAATGGACTTGGCGTGAAGATACGTGTGTATGTACGTAATGTTATATTTCAAAACTCCGTCACATTTGTAGCTTTCTTTCTGCAGTAAATATGAACGGTTCTTTTAAGTTAGTTTTTCGAAAATTGTTTGTGGTTTTGGGATTTTGCTGATAAAACTATTTGTTGGATTTAACTGCTGATCTCCTGAGCTCGGTGTTGTTATCCGTGGTGGAGTAGTCTAAGTCGCAGATGTGTCCACTTTCCCACATCAGCAAACTATGTCTTCCGAAAGCACCCAACACTACACGGTCGCCGTCTTTGCCGGTCTCTGCCCCCTCTACCTACGAATGTACCCCTTTTCGGGCCGACGCCAAACGCCGACCGGCAAGTTAGAGAACCCCATCTTCAATACCAGTAAAAACAACGCAGCACCAAGTCAAGGTTTGTTTCCCGGAAGACAGCCAGTCTGTTGGCCAGCAGCCTTGGAGTAGGCGTTGTAAGTGATCCAACCCATGTAAATAATGCACTTTCCAGCGGACATGTGGCTCACCAAAGAAAAATACTCTTTTGCAACAATATAGAATTTAACATTTTGGTTCGGTCATGTGGAAAGAATGACAGATGAAAGATTGACAACGCAGATATACAATGCGAATGTAAATGGATGTAGGTACCCGGGGAGACTAAGGCTGACATTCCACGATCAGGTCAATCAGATATTATCCGAGGGTGGTGTCAAGAGTCTCCGAAACCGGCGTGTTTGTATGAAAAGGGTAATGAATGTGAAGGAAGCAAGGCAGGTTTGTCAGGATCGTGAGGTCTGGCACTCGATACTCTTTGCCTACCCCGTAAGGGACTTCGCTTGAAGATATGTATGTATGTATGTATGTAGAATTTAACAAAAATGACTTTGTATAGTAAATAAAAAATTCTTTATTGAAACTTTTTGCGTACCGGACCTATTCTGATACAAGATTGGTTAGTGATTGGTTAGTGATTGGTTCCTTTTTGGAGAAGTAGCTTTAAATATGCCAGTTAGCATTTATTATTCACTGACTTATTATTTATTTTTGTTATCCGAAAATACCATGAACTACCGCAATCACAGCGCTTTCTATAGCTTCAGCTCCCTGTAAATAAAAATGACAAAATAAATTAACCCAGCTTAAAATAAACGCAATAGCAAATCTGACTGCCTTAATAGAGACTAGGAAATTAAAAAAAAAAAACTCGTGTTGGTCCTGGCTCCTTTGCAGAATAGTCCATCTGCCTTGCTCCCAGGCAGCTCGTAAAAGCTTACCGTCATTAACACCGTCACATCCTAGTAGGTGATAGAGTTTCGCAGCAACTCGTGCTTATTGGTACCACCGTTACTAATTGTTGCCACCATAACGTCTAATGTTTGCCGTTGACGTGTACTGGTGAGGTAGCCGGCAACCATACTTTTGCTCGAGGCCTAACATCCCGGCCTCAGGTTTGCAAAGCACCACTATCACTTTTGCTGTCTCTAGGCGGCGTAAATTTCTCACCATCAGGAAATCCGGTAGCTTGTTTGCCTTCCAATATCATTTAAAAAAAAAAATTAAAAGATTTCTGTGACAGTAACTCATAATTGAAAAAAGGGTTTTATGTTGGAAACCCCTAACTGAAGTACAATAAGACCGCCTAATAATATTCAATTTAATTCACCTAGACCGCTGTGTCCTTTGTTAATACCGACAATTCAAAGTTTTAACAGTTTCTGAATAAGTTCGTACTTAGTTCTTAGTGTTTAAGGTGTGCAAATGGCCTAACCTTACGTATTACAAGCAAAGTAATTGGAGCGTTACCCCTGTCTTGATCCTGTGTTTCTATAACTATATACGAAGCAACTCGTAAATAAACCTCAATTTATATGTTACTAGCACGGGACCATGCCTACATAGAAAAGTTTTGAGATGACTAGCTATATAATTTAGTTTCCTACTCCTACCGCCATAGCTTCAGTACTTGTCGCTATTGTGTTCCGGTTTGTATTACATACTATACATAGACCAAACAAAAGGTACTTTTATTTTACCACTTGCCCTGTGCTTGGGTTACATTTCTAAAATTTTAAAGAAAGCTCTAACGATTTGATCTACTGAAACTAAAGCAAGGAATTAAAAATGTCGTCATGAGAATTGAAACCTTAGTAGCTCAAATGGTTTGAGCATTCTTCGGCTTAAGACTAAAGGTTACAAGTTCCAAATTTGTCTAGAGCAATTTTTTTTTTTTACTTTTTTACGAATGCCTTAACATCACAGCCTTAGGCGAATGCATCACCATCTTTGGCGTTTATAAGCGACGCGTATTTCTTACTGTCTGGAAAATCGTCTGCTTGTAATCTCTCGACTTTGAATCCCAAAAAAACTTTCTTTTTGTTGGTGTACAAATATCTTTACGCTTAGTATCAAGTGCCAAGCGTCAAGATCCTTTGAGGCCTGCATAGCTTCAAATTGGTATTGGAGTGGTAATACCACTCTACTTCATACAAACACGCCAGCTTTGGAGACTCTTGACACCATCCTCGGATAAAACTTTATGTAATTTAGCTAATTCAAGATAGTAATAACATTATTATGTATTAAGGATAAATATAAATATCCTTGGACAAGTCACACAAATTGAATCTAACCCCAAAGTAAGCAGATTAATTATATTATGCTTGTGTTATGGGCGTTAGTCAACGATTCTAATTCATAGAAACATTTAAATAGATACCGGAATAAATTTAATAAACACCCAGACCCGGATATGCAAACATCTAAATGTGCATCACACAAATGCCTGCCCCCGTCGGGAATCGAATCCGAGCATCGTGGTTAGTCGATGTAGTTAGGCGTGTACGCTAGCCACTCGACCAACGAGGGGATCAGATAGACAGCTTATTAACGACAAAACAGCAGCTCATTTACAAAGATGAAAGACAGTAAAATAATACGCACTCACATCTTTAAAGGCTTCTACGACTCCCAAAGGTATATCAATAAACATTCTGCTAAGACTCGCAAGGGCCTGAAACAATATATAAATTGCAATCTATAAGTTACACTATAACATTAAACTAAACATACTATTTAAATTTTGCGCTTCGGCTTTACACTTTATACTTTTATTTTTATATTGGCTGACCTATTCTAAATTTAAGCGAAATGATAAATTATGTAATAACAACTCTGTATAGATATATCTTTAAAATACGTTAGGATTTCAGAAGCTTGACGAATATAGCCGAAGCGCATAATTAAAATAGTACTACTGTAAGTATTTAAATTTAATGTAGGTACACACATATAATACTATCACTTCTTAGAATCATGTGTACACTTTTTAACCGACTCCGAAAAGGAATTGGACAGAAGGTGCGTTATTTTAATGTATTGTTTTGTATGTTTGCGACAGGATTATTCGGCCAATAATTAATCGAATTTCATAATTCTTTTTTAGATGCCGACGTAGACCCATATTTATTTTGTCATGCATTAATGATCATTAGTGGTTTGTGAGTTGTACTTAATAATATAATCAATAATGAGGTTTTCGACAAAAATAAAAATTATAAACTAACTCGCTGATCCGGCAGACGTTGTTCAGCTACTTTTTTTTAATGTGATTTTAGAAGAAAAATTAGATGTCACAACAGGATAGAAAGTATCCTATGTCCTTCTCCCGGTTCTTAACTAACTCCCCATCAACTTTCAGCCTAATCGGTTCAGCCGTTGTTAAGTTATTAATAATGTAACTAAAACCACTTCTTTTTATATATACTAGCGGCCCGCCCTGGCTTCGCACGGTTATGAATCCTTAATATTCAACCTTACTATTCGATCACTTTATCTATTTAAAAAAAACGCATCAAAATCCGTTGCGTAATTTTAAAGATTTAAGCATATAAACAGACATAGGGACAGAGGAAGCGACTTTGTTTTATACTATGTAGTGATATTAATTTAAAATATGAAGTACTTACACCGCTTGGCCGCGTGTCCTTTTGATTTGAGGCACCAGTAGAATTTTCAGCCCACGTAAAAACAATAAGTGAAGCAAACAAGATCACTCTCAAGTGTGCGGTAAACATTTTAGTTATGGTATAATTTGTTTTCGTCGTGCTCTTTTATGTTATTTTAGGCAATGTTAAAACTAAACATACCTATTCACCTAATTCAATTCTGTTCACGTTGAAACATTTAGGAACTAACCTCAAAATTTCAAGGACTACTGTAAGAGTTAGTATTATTTGATTAGCAGACATAACTATTAAATACTAGTGGTCGCCTGTTGGTCGAAATTCAACCAAAATAAGGATGTTAAATCTTTTTTATAAGAACGCCATCTTCATTTCTCAACTACTTTGTTTTCAAACTTTTTAGTGCGCCATCTATGATCTTTCATCGTTATCATCAACATATTTGGCCTCTGTTATATTATATCGCCTGTGTATTATATCGCCTCTGTGGTCTAGTGGTCCGGGTGTTGGATTTGACTGCATGAGGTCCCGGGTTCGAATCCCGGGACGGCCAACAAAAAGAAAATCGGATTTTTCTAATTTTCTAATAAAAAAATATTTGTCGGGATTGGAAATGTGCCCGGTTGGCGATAGGCTTGCCACCTATCACATTGTGGGACTTAGTTTCTTCGGCTAGTCGTGGGTGCCCTGGTTGTGCCTCTGCCTACCTCTTCGAGGATATGGGCGTGAAGATAATTTTTTTTAAATTTTTTTTTAAACATGTTTATTTGTGTCAAATGCATGGTAGTGTGGGTAATGTTTTGTTTATTGATTTAATGTACTTTATAAGCATTGTTATTGAAAAATATTAGCGTACTGCACTTTTCCCACATATAAACTATAAGTGTACCAAATTTCATACTCCTTCGTCCTCGCAATTTTCGTAAAAAGGGGTCCAAAGTTTCGACATCATGTATCTATTAATATAAAGATTATACCTATATTATACAATAACTAATGAACCCGTGTTGGTCCGGGCTCCTTTGCAGAATATACCAACAGCCTTCCTGCCAGGCAGCTCGTAAAAGGCGAGTCTAGGAATACCGTCACTAATACTTTGACATCCTACTAGGTGGTAGAGTTTCGCAGCAACTTGCCTGCATTGGCACCACCACCTTGTCTATTCCTGTCGCCTGTACGTCAGTGCTTGCCATAGACAAGCGGCGGACTTGACTACTTGTGATGTCAAGTTTGATTCCCGGGTCGGACAACAAAAAATAGAAAATCTGTGTTTTCAATTTTCTTACAAAATAACGTTGCCCGTGTTTGGATATATGCCAGGTTGGCGATAGGCTTGTCACCTATCTCATTGTGGGACTTACTGTATTCTGTTAGTCGTGGCCCTGGTTGTGTCTTTGTCTCTATTCGGGGATGTGGGCGTGAAGATACCATGACGAAATCACGTAGGCTAATTTCAGACCTGGTTGTATATTCATTCGTTATATCGACATGGCTTCGCTTAGATGATAGAGCTGATATTAAAAGTAAACTTCAAAGTTTCCTACGCAAAAAGTACTAAAAAGCTATAAAAAGCCGATGTTGACGCTTAATTTATGCAATTGCAAAAAGATAACAAATTTGGTATCTTGATACCAAATAACAAATTTTTCGACGATTTAAGCATGTACGGTAGTTGGAAGCTCAAAAACTTTGAAAAAACTTGTAATCTATATGTACTATAGTCAGGGGTGGGCAAACTACGGCCCGCGGGCCGCATCCGGCCCTTGAGAGGTTTAAATCCGGCCCGCCGAGGGTTTTTTTAGAAATAATATGAACCTCCTTGAAAAAAATAATAGTCGAAATGTTAAAAGGGTATTGAAATTTGAACAATTATGATACTGAATCAATACTTCAAACATACATATTGCGCATTTCTTATGTTAAGACTTCATAAATAGATTTAATTTTAATAAAGGATTGTAAAATAAAAAAATGACTTTATAAGATATCTTTATACTGTCTATACTATATAATATGATGTTATAGGTGTTTTAATTAACCGGAATCGCACCCGAGCCTCGCGGTTGGTCGATGTAGTTAGGAGTGTACGCTAGCCACTCGACCAACGAGGCGGTTATTTTCATCTGAAATTCCTATTAAATTTAATTCATATTTCCACAAAGTTATTTATATAATTATATTCGCTATAATGTTCCCTTCTATATGTTCGCTATAATGTCCTTTATGTAAAAGCGTGTTTATTTATTTCTTTATCCTATTTAATAGCCATAAAAAAGAGTGTTCTGTTTTCACATCGTAGTGGTATATCACGGCATATTTTTCATCTTTGAAGATAGTTAGACAGCTACGTTTATTGTTAAAACATGGACTAAAATACTCCAAGATTTAGGTTAATATTAATTGTCTTTATTGCACTATAATACAGACAACAATAAACAAACTTAGACCTGTATATTTTAGTCTATATATATTATTGAGACGGCTCTAAAGTAACGTAGATTACATGTCTGTCGATCCATAAATGGGTTCCCTGGTAGACCTTTATTACCCAAGTGTAGCTACAGGCAAAAAAAATGTATCTTCACGTATATATTCCCGAAGAGGTGACAGAGGCACAACCAGGGTACCCACGACGATAAGGCGAAGACACTAAGTGATAAGTGGCAAGCTTATCGCCAACCGGGCACATATCCAATCCCTAGCAACATTTTTTTATTGAAATTGGAAATACCACATTTTCTTTTCCCAGAAACCGGAACGTCGTGAAGTCAAGTCCAACACTTAGACCGCTAGACCACAGAGGCAACTGGTAGTTTTGTACCCATGTTATTTTTTTTGGTAGGACACAAACATGGGCATGTATACACATCATAGATGTTTCAGATGTGTCCCCGTCCTGAGTCCTTGATGAAAGGCTTATAGTGCAAGTCTACCGGCTACCCTATTCTCCAGACCGGAACATGAGTGGTAAGGCGAAGGATCCCTATCGGAGCAAGTTGCTGCACAGCACTGTACCACCGTCTTGTCGCTAATGGCCTGTATTTTGACCTGTTACGAGTTACCTGACAGAGAGGCAGATGGTCTATTCTACTCAGCGGACCTGGACCACCACGGGGAAAAAGAAGAGGAAATAAAATTCGTATAGACAATTTTTAAAAATGTATATTTCTTATAACGGTAACATTGCTGCACTATTTATTGAGTTTTTGTTATCACTCAAAAAAACGAAAATAAGTCCCCGATAGCCTTGGTTTTCTGAAACAAAAGATATTTTAAGTTAAATATTTATAAAAAATCCTTTTGTAAAACTTAATTTTCGGGAAAACATTTACCGTCTTACTACAAAAAATTGAACACTCGTTGAAAACTTGTTTTACTCAACAGTGTCTAAAATGGGTTCTTAACCCGTAACATGCTGCCACGTCATACACATGTAGCATGTTAGCAGGTAAGAGGCCCCTAAATTTTTTTGTGGTAAGGCGGTCAGTGAACATTTTTGTTGATCTAACCAAGGTGTATCTGCATATAAGCGAATATCCACACAGATGAAAACGATTAGATATAAAATATATCTGAATAATATATACCTTCCACGTCCATTTTATTAGTTAGGTGGTTACTAAAGGTGTTATTGGTCCTGTCCTCTGTTGAGAATATTATAAGCAACCATATCAGCTTTTGTCATTAACATACGAGTACATGGTGGTAGCCACAATATAGAGGTATCACTATATACTGTCCTAGCTATACCTGTCATAATAGCGTTTGTGCTCGTCATTGTCCTGTTCCATGCTTGAGGTTTGAGTAGGCAGCCCGTAGACATGCACATGTTGTGGACCCTAACCGCATTGACCGAAGACAGTGATGCACCAGCAATGACTGTAATTGCCAGTTGTCTCTTTCCTCTATGAGGGACGCCTATAAGTGCGCTATTTTATAATGTAAAAACACTAAGATGAAAGAGAGTTTGTTCTAGACAGACGTGAGACATCAGGTAAACATACATGCCTTAAGGCGACAGGATGATTGAAGACAAGAATCTTACATGCCTAAATATGTAACATATAAGATTCTCTTGTTATAACTAAATAGGTCTTGTCATATACCTACATTTGGCTATGTATGACAAAACATACTTTTCTTGTCATACATGTAAATCCAACTTATGTATGTATGTAACTTGTAATACATAATCAAAAATATGTTGGCTCTTCTTAGCTTCTCTAATAAGATATTATTATTATAAGGGCGTTCCATACTCCCATAGTATTGGCAAAGCATATCTACATAATATATATTACATTAATTAATTGACTAAGTAGATAAATTAGAAATCTCTTAGATTAGACGTTAGCTTAGGTAAACACAAGCTTGAGCCAAAGTCGAGACTGACAAACATGTAATCTAAGACTTTCGATTTTAGATGTGTTTATTACTTTAACATAAAATCAGGTGATAGAGTTTTGCAGCGACTCACCCGGATTGGTACCACCGCCTTACCTATTCCTGCATCCATAACGTCATGACGTGTTCCGGTTCGGAGGGTAAGGTAGCCGGTAAACTTACTTTTGCTCGAGACCTAACATTCAGGTGACCTAACATTACCTTTGGTGTCTCTAAGCGACGTGAATTTCTTACCATAAGGAAATCCGTCTGCTTGTTTGCCTTTCAATACCATAAAAAAAACAGTCGTTTTACTTACATCTTTACAGGCTTTTGCAAATCCCTGTGGAATGTCTAGTAGAGCAGCACCTAAATCTTCTAAGAACTGAAAAAAAAAAATTCATACATTAACATTCATAAAAGTGTAGTAGAAGAGAAAATTTAACCCGTGCGGGGTCATAACGCATTTTTTGTAGGAATTAAAGAAATTAATTATTTTCGAAATTGTACCTAAGTTTTATAATGGAAAGTCAATTTTATGAAAACGCTAGCTGTTACCTGCGGCTTCGCCCGCGTTTTCGCAGAAACCCGTTATGCAATCGGGATTAAACGTAGCTTATATGTTAATCCAGGTCACGATCTATCTGTAGTCAAAATTTCAAACAAATCCGTTCAGCTATTCGAGCGTGAAAGAGTAACAAACATACACACATCCTTACAAACTTTCGCATTTATAATATTAGAAGGAAGGATCGAGTTCAACCGAATACATGTTACATTAATAAATTATTACTTAAAAATCTGTATTTATGCAAAAGGTATTCGCACATATGTACTTCTAGAATGTAGGTACTCCAGTATATTCCGAGAAAAAAAATTATATAATGTAACATTAATCTTAAAACACTATTTTTGGAATTAGCGTTAAAAAAACATACTTAAGCAAAGGGTTATTTGCTTTTCACAGTATCTTACAAGTAGACGTACCTAAATCCTATATGTTTATGGGCTTTTTAGATAGCAATTGTTATTAACTATATTTCTGCAAAAATAATAACTCACGTTGTATAGATACTAATAGACTCTATTACTTTCTGATGATAAAAAGGATACATGCAACTTTATGCCAATATGGATATCCTTCTGATATTTGCGAAAGTTTGTATGTTTGTTTGTTTGTTACGCTTTCATGCAAAAACTGCGGAACCAATTGTAATGAAATTTGGCACATGCACCTATAGGGTAACTTAAATTGACACTATTAGTTTTTGTCCCAATGTTTTTTTTCTGTGGGACCATTAACGACGCAGACAAAGCTGCGGGCAACAACTAGTTTTTATAAATGTTATAAGACCGTTATATAATATATTAATTTAACATATTGAAAAAGAGTCTATTTAAAATAAGTGGGCAAACCTATGAGCAACGCTTATTTATAAATGTATGTACCTAATTATTGGAAATAAGGACACTTACTCGATTTCCAGGATTTGGTGTCGTTGCAGGTGGAGTGGTAGGTGCAGGTGTGGTGGCGTTATCCGCGCATAACACTACCAGCACTAGAATATTCAACATCAACAAAAACAACCCAATGCGAGCCATTTTATCCAAATATGTCGAAGACACCTAAGCCATATGCTTATATATACACTCCCTAATGGCCGGAACCATGTCAAGACCATAACTATTCATTGTTAAATATTTTCTTTATTTAACGAATGGTCCAAGAAAACCGCTTTTATTCAACAAATTTTGTTTGTTAAGGACCATTTCCACACTAACTTTATTAAAAACTAGCTTCCGCCCGCGACTCCGTCCGCGCGGATGTCTGTTGTCTTCGCGTGATAAAACTAAAAAATTAAAAATTTTTTGTACGTATTTTTCCAGGATAAAAAGTATCCCATTTTATGCCCAGGATAATAAAATACAATTATACCAAGTTTCATCGAAATCGAAGTGTTAGTTTTCACGTGATGAAACGAATGAACGCCCGCCGCGGGCACGTGTAAAAACCGCTCCGTGAGTTCTTGGGCTCAGAGGGCTTTAATTATTATTGCTTAATATTTGGAAATTGATATCAAGTCTTTGTTAGGAGCATAATCTCCAATAGTAATATAGCTTTATGATGCTATCCAACCAGCTCTGACCTATTTTTTGAGCCAATGAGCACTCACAATTTATGTAAAACGCTCTGAGTGAACTTTTGCAGAGTAATTTAATTGTACGTTCTGCAGTCTCAATCACGCTTTGCATTTTGACCGATCACTGAACGGTTAACTTTATCGTATTTAACGGTTATCCGTTAATTTACATTACTGATGCTCTTTATTAGATACTGGTGGTAATTCTGCTGCAACCTAATTTATTTCTAGTGAATGATATCTTATTCAAATGAAACAAAGAAGGAAATGGAATAGATAAAAATCTGTGGATTTTTTTATATAGAAGAGGAGGCAAACGAGCAAGTAGGTCACCTGATGGAAAGTGATCACCTCCGCCTACGGACATCCGCAACACCAGGAGTTTCTCAGTTCCATTGCCGACCTTGATGGAATAGGTAGGTTTTTTCTTGAAGGTTCCTATGTCAATCGTTTGGGAATATCGCCCTCGGTAACTGATTCCACTAAGGTGTTATGCGGCTTAAGAAATGTCTTGTATAAACTAATCTGACAGCACCATACGTGTTTTATCTCTTTCTATTACTAGCGTTGAGAGAAAACAGTGATAAATTTAAATTGGTTCAGCGAATGTGCAACAAAACTACCACCATTGCCTGCGGCTTCGCTCACACTTTAAATCTTTTTAGTTTTCATTCAAAAACTTGTTGAGATATCAGTTAGACTCTAGTTTACATAAACTAACACCCGAATTCAAGAAGCTTACTCGGCTAAGTAATGAAAAAACGCTACGCGAAGTTCAACGTTTAGTTATGCGTTTCTTACGTCAAGCCTTCAAATTCATGAACAGTATTTAGAAGATATTAAACTAAGTATTGTTAATGAATTGGATGGCTTGACGTAAGAAACGCATAGCTAATTAATGTCATATTTCGCGTTAGCGTTTTTTCATTACTTAGCCAAGTATGGTTCTTGAATATGAGTTTTAGTCATTCTCCAATGTATCTTAAACTAAAATCATTTTCATTTAGCAAGTTTTCCATGGCAACGGATGCAAAATATTCATACTTTTATTCAGTACAAGAGGTAGACCAAATATTTTACAATCTAAGCAAACAACCAAGCAGAGAGATTTTCTGGCAGTTTAAATTTAGAAGTACATATTGCTTCAACACTAAAGATAGTAACAGTGGTAACGATTACCAACCTGAGAAAAATAGATCCGTTTGCCTAAAAATATCCAAAACCATATACAGTACCGTTACTACCGGAGCCGTTGCTTATTGTGAGCATGAACGCTGTGGTGAAAGGATATCAGGAATCAATTATATCAGTGATAGTAATCAGTGCGAATGGGCGCAGAATTAGTATTTGCCGGGAATGCCGGCAGATGTGAAAACCGTTGTGCATTTTTAATATTTTGGAATGGTTAGGGAATAATTTTGCACGAATTGCTTTAATTATCAGTATGACTATAATTTATGTGTTAGAATACAATGTTCATTTATTGCGCTATCGTACACAAACATGACAACACGAACATTCGCGGAAGCGCCCTGCGCCTTTTTATTCGCGCAAGCGCCCTGCGCCCTCTTACGTATCAGTTAGAATCAAAGTTTAGAAGATTTTACCTATTCTAAAAAAGTATGCAACGCCGCTAAAGAAGTTTTCACTTTAAAAATGTGGGTCTTTGCCCTCGATTGGTTTAAAATTTTCCTCAAGTGTCCGTAGCACAAACCGACTGAGAAAGGTTTTGGAATGATTTTTATAACAAAAACAAGACAAAAACGTTAGCACCTGCTAGTGCTATATTTGTTTTTATTTAAATATTAAGCCATATCTAATGGAGTTTTCGTAAACCTAAGGACATGACGCAGTTATTTAAATAAGACAATTTTGTTTGACATTTTACCTTGTCCGTTTATTCTATTTTAACAAATTGTAAAACAGACAAAATTTGTTCCACTTTATTACTGTTTGAGTTAACTTAAATACAATCCATTCATCCAAATATGCTAATTTGGTTATTTTAAAATAGTGAAAAGGAATATTAAATATTTTCTTGGAAAAATTTAAAGCGATTTTTTAAGTTATTGGAAGGCAAAAAAGCAGACGGATTTCCTGAGGGTAAGAAATTCACGCCGCCTAGAGACACCAAAGGTGGTAATGGTGCGTTGCCAACTTGAAGTTGGTTTGGTTGGTGAAAAAGTAAGTTTACCAGCTACCTTACCCTCCAAACCAGAACACGTCATGGCGTTATGGCGGTAGGAATAAGTAAAGCGTTGGTAAACCAATCCGGTTGAGTCGCTGCAAAATTCTACCACCTAGTCAGATGTCACGGTGTTAGTGACGGTAAGCCTATGCTCGCCTCTTACGAGCTGCCTGGCAGGAAGGCAGATGGTCTATTCTGCAAAGGAGCCCGGACCAACACGGGGGAAACGACCAACACGGCATGTAATACCTACTTCAAAATAAAAAATGGTTTATAGTTATAGGGTTCCGTAATACGAAACCCTATTAATAAGCATCCGCTGTCTATCTGTCTCTCTTTCTCCAGGCTGTATCGCATAAACTGTAATGGCTGGAAAACTGAAATCTTCACAAATGATGTATTTCGGTTGCCGCTATAGCAAAAAATACTTAAAATTCAAATAAAATTATTAAAGGGGTCTCCATATAATAAACGTGTTTTTTTCATATCAATATTAAAAACGGTAGCAGGTAGAAGCTTCAAATGTTCACCGAATATTTACTTGTATATTACCTTTCAAAATAAATAATTTAACAATAAAGTAAATATTAGAGGGGGGGGTCCCATACAATAAACACAATTTTTAAGCAATTATATGTATAACTAGCTGCGCCCCGCGGTTTCACCCGTGTAAGTCCCAATCCCGCGGGAACTCCGGGATAAAAAGTAGGCTCTATGTTATTCTGGGTCTTCAGCTACCTACATACCAAATTTCATTGTAATCGGCTTTGTAGTTTTTGCGTGAAAGAGTAACAAATATCCATACATCCATACATACAAACTTTCGCATTTATAATATTAATAGGATATATTTATCAGGATCGTGAGGTCCGGCACTCGATACTCTATGCCCACCAAGTAAGGGACTTGGCGTGAAGATATGTATGTATGTATGTATATGTATAACAATTAAAACAGACTAAAAATTAATTTACAGCAAACGTGATTTTCTATGATAGCACGGAACCCTGCGTGCGCGAGTCTGACTCACACTTGGCCGGTTTTTTAATATTTACATTTTAGTGTTTAGTATTTTTTAATATTTAGTTTTTAATATATATATTCCCAAACGCAAAAATACAAAGCATCTTGATACATGCAGATACATAGACACACATAACAACCAAAGACTGATAAATGCATTAACTCTATACGTGTGTGTAGGTAAAATTTGTGCACGAAGTATAGTCTCTCTTGACCAGTGATATCATGCCCTTAAGGGACAAAGACATGAAGATAATACTTTTTAAATAAAATGTTTGAAATCTTGAATCTAATTTCTTACACAAAATGTGGAGTAAGGAAAAGTTCACTTATTGCCATTGTGTAATGGAAAGATGATACCGACGCGATCCCAGATAAGGGAGAAATACGGCCCTGAGTGTGGAGGAACTAGCTTTGACTTCCTAAATTAAATAACCGTCTCTTGCCGCCTATTTTTATCTTAATGCTTCTTTTATGAGGATATTAATTCACTGAGTAGTATCTACCACTTCATCTGCTATTAATACTAATAACCCAAAACTTTATTTTTATTTTATTTATCGCCTCGTGGTGTAGCGGTCCGGTGTCGGACTTGACTTCTTGAGGTCCCGGGTTCGATTCCCGGGTCGGGCAACAAAAAATTTAAAAAATGCATAGTTTCAGTTTTCTATTAAAATGACGTTGACGTCGGCGATAGACTTGCCACCTATCACATTGTGCGACTTAATGTCTTCGGCTAGTCCTGGGTGCCCTAATTGTGCCTCTGCCTATTTCTTCGGGGGGGCGTGAAGATACTTTACTTTACTTTTTATTTTATTTATCAGGTTTACCAACGTCTGCATACAATTAAAAAAACATTTTACAGCTTAAACACTTAATTTAATTAAGAACTAATCGTATCAAACAATTAAAAGTAAAAACCTCATGACTTTCATCAATATGACCTATACGCTGCATAAAAAATAGATGGGAAAGATTACTATAGTGATATATATCATTGTACCTCACCTGTTATTGCCGATATAACGTCAGAGCTTATCGCTGTCATATGTTTAGAAGGGTGGGCTAACTAGTGAACTCACGCAAGAGAAATAACATCGTATTTCCAAATTGGCATCTCATAATTCATAGAAGGTCCTACAGCCTCCCTTTATCTTGTAAGGGAAAGTTCCATCAAATTCGATACAATTGTTCCAGAGATTAGACTTAAAGGCAGGCAAAAAAAGATGCTACAAGTACATCAAAGCAAACAAAAATGACTTGATCACACTGACAAAATAATTGGGATCTGTTCAGTACAAGTTCTTTGAGGAAAATCCTAAGATAAAAGTAACAAAAGCATACATTAAAAAAACTTCAGATTTTAATTCAGTTTTTATGAATAACTACTTTTTTTCGAGTTGTCGCATCTGACAGCTACAAAGTATACCTAATAAGTATATACAATTTGTGTAACAAAAATACAGTAAAGTATCTTCAAGCCCATATCCCCGAAGAGGTAAGCAGAAGCACAACTAGTACACCCACGACTAGCCGAAGACACTAAGTCCCACAATGTGATAGATGGCAAGCCTATCGCCAACCGAGCACATATTCAATCCCGAGCAACATTTTTTTTCTAAGAAAATTTGTAAAAATCTAATTTTCTTTCAGTTGCCCGACCCAGAATTCAAACCCGGGATAATAATTTGAAACAGGTTAACCTAACAAAAAGTTTAAATATCAGAAACTTGTGAAAGGTATTTTTTAAAGTTTTTAATTGATTGCTCTGTAACTTTAAAACTAGGTCTAGGTACATTTTGTTTGCATATTTCAGTAAAGTTCACGACTTTTTCGGTTTTCAAATTTCACGTTTCTGTTGGTCAAGTTTCGAAAAATCACATTGTATTTATTTCTCCGTGTTGGCCTGGACTTCTTTGCTGCCTTCCTGTTAGGCAGCTCTTAAAAGGCGAGCATAGGCTTACCGTCACTTTCTAGGTGGTAAAGATTCATAGCGACTCGCTCGGATTGGTACCACCGCTTTAATTCCGTTAGTGCTTGCCGTTGACGTATTCCGTTTTGGGGGGTAAGGTAGCCGGTAAGATTACTTTTGCTCTAGGCCTAATATACTGGCAACAGGTTGGCAACGCACCATTACCACTTTTGTTGTTTATAGGCGACGTGAATTTCTTACCACAAGGACGTCTTTTTTTTGCCTTCCAAATAAAAAAAATACAGTTCCGAAATTTAGCAAGTGTACTCACTTGAATTACATAATGAAAATAAATTTACTATAAGTGTTTAGATGACACGTTGTTTGAACGTATAAATATCCCAGTCAAATTTTATATTTGAATTCCAAACATTTTAACGTTAAAACAAGTTTTAAAGTAAAATTATGTCTATGTCTACTACAACAACCCAAGAGTATGTAATTATTACAAAATGAAAATCGACTAGCAGCTCTGACAGTTGCAGATTGAATAAGAATTAAAAATAGGTCCATTAAAAATATTAAAAATAGCACTAACTGTTGCCTACAACTGTATACAGTGGTAGTTAGTGATGGTAGTTAAAGATTTCTTCAAAGTGATAGTCATCTGAAATCGCCGCTGTGGTCTAGCAGTCAATGTGTTGGATTTGGCTTCATGAGATCCCGGGTTCGGTTTCCGGGTCGGCCAACAAAAAGAAAATTTGGTTTTTTCAAATTTCTAATAAAAAATGTTGCTCAGGATGGATTGGCCAGGTTGGCGATAGGAATGCCACCTATCATATTGTGGGACTTAGTATCTTCGGCTAGCCGAGGGTGCCCTGGTAGTGCTTCTGCCTACGTTTTCGTGGATATGAGCTTGAAGATTTTAAATACTGACCCGGATTTAAATACTATGTAGTATGTACTATTACTACACAACATTTGGTAAAATCCGTTCTGAAGTTTTTTGAGTGATAAGTGAACAAATCAACATACAAAAAATTTAATAACCATATTTGGGTGTTCTATTCTATTTAATATTATGTGTAGCAATAATTATTTCTAAAAAGTATTTCATATACAATTTGTTATATTAACGTTTTAGTAACAGAAAATGTGGGTCTTCCACACTGTCCATGTTCAACAGTTATAATTAAGTGCAACTGCATAAAATCGATTTCAATTTCAAAATTAATTCGCACAAATCAAAAAGCCCTTCCGATTGTGAAATAGTATCAATTTGTAAACAGCTGCTTTAAGCCAAAGGAGAACATAAAAACTAGGTTATCCAGTAAACCATTCTGAGACAAGAAATGTAAAAAAACATCATAAGTCAGTTTAAAAACCTGTTCCTTTTTTAAGTTTGGTCGAAAATATCATTTTATATGAATTTTATGAGAATATATATTTCAAATCTTGAACAGCTGCCAGAGTAAAAGTAAACTTGAATATTTAAACTTGGAAAAGTGTCAAGACTCTACAATCCTGGAATGTTAGGAGCAGACACAGTAATCCAATATACTATTATTGGATATGTAGAAATTTTGCTTGCATCTAATAATTTTCATATCACTACTTTTTTAAATGTTTTATTTGCTTATAGCTTTTAGCATCGCCACTAACTGACATTTTAAAAACTCATTGTCAAAATTATTAGAAATCTTGTGTATATTTTGGTACATTTTCCAATGGGTTAAATTTTACGATAAACTGATAGCTCAAAGTGATTCAATAATTACAAACACATTTTTTCCTTAAAACAACAAAAACTGTTTTATTAATTTTTGTAACCTTATATGATAAAATATTTTTTGTCGGTCCAGTTCGAAAATTTCTGTATAACTAACCATATTTTTTTTCTATATCTATTTCTATCTTCGAATATATACATTGTATGTCAACTTGCACTTTAAATTCTGGTGTGGTGGATGATCTAGCCCCAGTATTTAGGAATCAAGGATAATAACCGGTTAGAGATGTCCTCGCATTCATACCTGTATAACGTTAAGCATTGCAAATATTTTCCAGCAATTATTGTAAGCCAGCTAATGAACGCCCTGATAGTAAAAAAATCCATGTTTTTGTCAAAATCAGAGAAATGCCTACCCAGTCATTGCAAACACTTCTAATTATAGTCGTTTTTAGATAACTTTTACTTTTCATGAGATTCAATAATTCCATTTCAACAACATATAAAAAATCACTCCTTTCTCTTCTGATTTAAATAAAACATTTTCTTCTGCAAAGAAAACCCAATCAACGTTAACGAAGGCATTGAAAAAAGTCTGATTAAAATTTAGTTAAAAGCCAAGCACCTGGTCGTAGCAGAAACCACAGTTGTATAATGATTGGGCCCTTAAAAAAGCGAGGCCTCAATAAATTATCAATAAAATGTATAAAAATCTTTCTAGTTCTAAAATAGAAATTAAGTGATTGAAAGCTGTAAGAAAAGAATTTTATAAGATGATTTAACGATTATCTTTTTAAGATAGACGTCATAAACGTCATATATATACGCCATAGATGTTATGATTAGGATGAATTAATTTAACGCCTACCCTACTCTCTAGAATAAAACACGTGAAGAGACGGAAGTGACAGGAACATAGAAGCTAATGGAAAGGGGAAGTTGTCTCAGAACTCTACCAGCTGGTCTTAAGCACGGTGTAAGTGACACGATGTTCACATTTTAAAAGTTTCTCGAAAAGAAAACAAGTTTGCCTTAATTATTTCTGGAACCCAGGACCAACAAGGGTTGAGTGTTAATGAACTCATACAAGTATTCTGACACTAGTACCATTGACTTTCCCCGTGTTGGTCCGAGCTCTTTTGCAGAATAGACCATCTTACTTCCTGCCAGGCAACTCGTAAAAGGCGAGCATAGGTTTACCGTCACTAACACCGTGACATCTGACTAGGTGGTTGAGTTTCGCAGTGAATCACCAGGATTGGTACCACCGCCTTACCTATTCCTGCCGCCAAAGCGTCATGACGTGTTCCGGTTTATAGGGTAATTAGCCAGTAAACATATCTATGCTCAGGGTCTATCATTCCGGCCTCAGGTTTTCAACGCACAATTACCACCCTTTGTGTATGTAGGCGGCACGAATTTCTTATCATCAGAAAATCCGTCTGCTTGTTCGCCTTCCACTATCATAAAAATAAGACTTTTAAAGCAAAAGAAGATTATGAGATAATTTGGGTAAACCACAATCCTAAAATTAATAGAACGTTGAAAGCAGTGCTCATTTAGGTTTGTATATCCAGATTTTATGCATGAAACTACCGCAGCGCGTAAACATAATATAATAAACCGCAGCTAAAATTACCTAAGCTGTGTTAGTCCTCTGTGAGGTTTTCCTACTCGATAAAACATTTTGTTTATGCTTGATCTAAATTTACATTGCAATTAATCGTTTTGTCTTCAAATGTAGAATTTCGCTTTCAGGTCTACAAAACCAAAATGAAGTCAAGAGAATAATTTATTTTCTACTTTATCTACAAATCTTAGTATTAACATAAGAAATCAGATTGTCAGATCTTAAACTATCCTTAAACAGTTATTATTATCTCTTTAATGTGCAAATTCATAATCGTACGTTCGCGTTGTAATGAGCGCAAGAGTAAAGAAAACAAAAGTACGCATAGAGAGCATATCTCTAATAGAATAGAATCTCTAAAGAAATTCCTTCCCGCCAACTAGTACCGCCACAATCAACCTATTCTTAAATAATTTTTTAAAATAATATTTAAATGGTATTAAAAGAATTATTGTAAATTGGTATTGTTGGCAATCATGAATGTATCCAGTGTATTATCTGTCTTATTATACTAAATTATATCATGTTGGCAATCATGAATGTATCGAGAGTATTACTTTTCATATTAAATTATATCATGTTGTCTTAGTTGTACATTGTATTCATTAATCAAGTATTTGTTTTAGCTATTATTTAAACCATTTGTTTTTGTCATAAAGTAATTGCCGGTACTGATATTGTTAATTTAATTATCTGAATATCCGCTTGAATGTCATGTTGACCGCTAAAAGAAGTATTGATGTCGACTAAAAAACT
>NJDD01000137.1:153109-178067 GCA_002245505.1 Calephelis nemesis
AAATTGGTATTGTTGGCAATCATAAATGTATCCAGTGTATTATCTGTCTTATTAAAAGAATTATTGTAAATTGGTATTGTTGGCAATCATGAATGTATCCAGTGTATTATCTGTCTTATTATACTAAATTATATCATGTTGGCAATCATGAATGTATCGAGAGTATTACTTTTCATATTAAATTATATCATGTTGTCTTAGTTGTACATCGGATTGTATTTATTAATCAAGTATTTGTTTTAGCTATTATTTAAACCATTTGTTTTTGTCATAAAGTAATTGCCGGTACTGATATTGTTAATTTAATTATCTGAATATCCGCTTGAATGTCATGTTGACCGCTAAAAGAAGTATTGATGTCGACTAAAAAACTTTATAAATAGTTTCGTTGTGGCAAGATGGCCACAGTCGTCGTACAATTTTGAATCAGTAAATATATTTGAAAATATAAGCAAGATTTGTTTTATTGAAAGACCTCAACAGTATTAAAGAATTAATGGTATTTCTACTTTTATTAAATCAGATACTATCTTATATAAATAATGTCTCAATGCACCCTACATACCTTTAGATTAAAAAATCTCAATCATCAATCAAAATCAAATTCTCGAAAATGTGAAATCCATTCCAATTTCCTCCTAGGGCTCTACAAACGTCATTAGTTTACATATGTAGTTAAATTTCAATGAAATAAGGGAAAACATAAGTATGTGTATATTATTCATTAGTTAGGTAGTTGCTTGATGTAGTTAGTAGATTTTAGAAAAAATACTTTGTTAAATTGTGTCTTTATAAATATCTTTGTTTAGATAGAAAAGCTATCTGTGTCACTTTATATATTTTACCCCAATATAGTTACAATCGATTTTCATAAAATACCACTTATTGTTAGCCACGACCAAGAGAAAAATATCTTCGCTTTACCGAATTCTATTCAAAACTAAATATTGTGCTGTTTTTACTTTCAACACTCAACATATCTTTCTAAAAGAAATTGAAATTCCAAAGGGTCTGGCTGAAAAAATAAACCTAGGCTTTTCTGGATTTATGTAATCCACTTTCAATAATACACAATGAGGCCCCTTAGTATGCGTCACTGAAAGTTTTCCGTTAAATATTCATTATCATTAAAGGATAATCTAGAAGCGCGTTGTTTCGTCATTTACATAGTCAATTTGGCACGTTTCCCGCGTAGCTAAGCGTACTAGATATGCAAAAGGTTACGAGCACGAGTCCAAATTCATGGAATGCATCCAGCTACATATTTCAAGTTATTTTCCGCGAGTTTCCTGGCCTCGCTTAAGAACAAATGTAGCGTCGTCGGTTAGAGTCTCGAATCGCTGAGTTAGTGCTGCCGTCGTCGACCGAACAGGTGCTGCCGTACCGCCCGACCTTAAAGCTAACTAGTTTCACCAGGCCACCTATAGGATATATTGAATACATGAGGATTCAAATGAAAATGCTGAGTTCTTGATATATTCCGTATCTATTCCTTTTACAGTTCATACCCACATATTAGGACATAAAATTATAAACCAGTTGAACATCGAATATATTTAAAGAAAAATAATTGGAGTAAGGAAACAAACAAACAGATAGTATCTGTTTGTTTGTTTACTACCCAATCTATTGTCATCATACAATAATGTTATGCAAATTGTTTATTAATTACATATAGAATACCTCTGTGGTCTAGCGGTTCAGGTGTTGGACTTGGCTGCATTAGGTCCCAGTTTCGAATTCCGGGTCGGGCAATAAAAAGAAAATTTGGGTTTTCTAATTTTTTAATAAGAAAAAATGTTGCTCGGGATTGGATATGTGCCAGGTTGGCGATAGGCTTGCCACCTATCATGTTGTGGGACTTAGTGTCTTCGGCTAGCCGTGGGTGCCCTGGTTGTGCCTCTGCCTACCTCTTCGGTGATATGGGTGTGAAGATACTTACTACTTACATATAGAATTGCGTCCCCATTGCCCCTGTGGCCTATTGGTGCGGTGTTGGTGATGATTACACGAGTATCTACTCGGTTTGTATTCCCGGGTTGGACAACTGAGAAATATGTTATTTTCAATTTTCGAATAAAATTGCGCGAGCCGAAATAGGAAAAGGACCCGACTCGTGAGCCGAATCCTGAGTATCATGGGTGTACACTATTCTAATATAGAGCCAGGCATATTTAAGATACACAGATTAAGATGAAAACGTTATTTATTGATTTGGATAAGCCAAATAATATCATTACATATTTAAGTAATAGTAACTTAAATGGTATGTTTAAAAACACGAATTACTAAATAATCCAGGAAACGCAGTTCTGCCATATACACATAACATAGAGGAATAAATGTACTGTTCATTATATTGAATGCATTATATAAAAATGTTCATAGCAATTATCGAGCAGTTATAGAAGAATATGTACGTAAGATAAGCTATGAGTACCATAGCAAGGCCACCATTTTAAAATTTTTTTGCTATACCATGGGACACACGACTATGAAACCACGGATTATCTACTGCAGGGGTGCGCCAATTCTTTTGACCACGGGCCGGTTAATTAAAAAAAATCTAGTGGCGGGCCAGTAAATTATAATTAATCTTGAGGCGGGCCGGATTATTAAGACACCTAAAAATAGCAGTAAATATTACGATTATAAAACGTTGTATAAAGGTAACATAAGGCAATTTTTTAATTATTTTACAATCCTTTATTAAAATAAAATCTATTCATGAAGTCTTAACTATATAATTTTTTTACGGAGGTTCATAATTTTTCTGAAAAAAAACCTCGGCGGGCCGGATTAAAACCTCTCAATGGCCGGATCCAACCCGCGGGCCGTAATTTGCCCACCCCTGATCTAATGTATCGAACGAAACCAATGAAAATATGGATAACAAAACTTACTCTCTAGCAAGTTTCAGTTGAAATCTTACAGTAGTGTTTTACTACATACGAAAATCCATATTTTGCTACTGTACAGTAATACCGTTTAAATTATGGGCTTCCGCTTTATTCGTCAAGCTTCGGAAATCCTAATGTATTTTGAAAATATCTATATTGAGCTGTTATTACACATAACCAATCATTCCGCTTAAACTTTGATTAGGTCAGCCAATTTAAAAACAAAAGTATAAAGTGTAAAAAGTGTAAAGTCGAAGCGCATAATTTAAATAGTAGCAGTTTAAAAATAATTACAAGTTTTTAAATATAGTAAAACAATGAAAATAACTAAGTTAAAAAAAACCGTCAAGCTAATTTAATACTTATTTATATTATAATTATTAGTGTCTTGGCACCGACTTCAAAGCTATTAGTAAATTGCACATATAAATAATAGGTAGTATATAATTAAAATTAAATCTTTATTATTTTTGAACTATGAAGTCGGTTTTTTGACGTTATTATTTTTATTTAATACTTTTTCTTTATTACTGCTGATATGTTTTAATTTATTAAAAATAGACATCGGGATAGGTGAAAGTAGATAAAAAAATGTTCATAAAATAACAACTAATGAGTGTACTTGAATCAATTTTTTATAGGACCAATTTGAAACTATTTCGCATCTAACTAAAAAGAATCACGTAATTCGGTTCAGAAACCTCGGCGAAATCGAAGTACATATACTTACAAAAATACCGGCCGAATTGAGAACCGAGGAGGTTTTTTTTAAACTCGGTTAACAGTTAAAACACAAAGAAAGAGGCCACTAAAGCTCTTTGCCGACACATTAAATTCCCTTTATGATTTTGTAAAGTCCGATGATAATACCCGAGCAGTACCTTTGCATAACCCGCCAGATATTGATTTTTTATTTGGCTGAAGCTGTGGATAATGGGCGCTTTTATGCAAATGCAGCATCCGCAGTGCATCATGGCTCGCTGAGGTGAACGAAGAAAGCGAATGGAATAAAAATATTTGCGGATTACACGTGCAAAAGGCGTCACATTCGTTGCATAATACAGGGTTAGTTTGTATTTGTTGGATAAAGCAGGTAAGAATCGAATTTTATGATTATGAAGTATTTACGTTTGCTATTTTTGTTACACCAATAGATAGAAACAAAAAAAACATTGTGTGTGTGTACTTATGTACACGCGTTAGAAGTTATACTTCTTCGGCGTAATAAGATAAAAATCTTTTTAAAAATTTTATCTTTTGCCTTATTTTACATTTGTAGACAAAATGACACTAACCATAGAAATAAAGAAATATTGTGAATACAGTTGTCAGTTCTCACGCAAACATACGTAGATGTCCTTACTTTTACTTTGTTGGTACCTTTTTTTGAAAATCTGAAATGTTACCTATAGCTAACTTCATCATGTCGGTTTTTCGTGACGGTGTGCGCGCGCATCGTAAAAATTTACCCTCGTCATTTTTTCCTAACCCGCCAAAAGAAGTATAACTTCAAAAAGTGTGTGTGCAATTCACACACGATAGAAGTGAAACTTTAGTAAATCGACAATAGAATAGTATGAATATATTATATAATCCTACACATTTTTATATTTGTGTCTCTTACCTGTCGTTTTTTCCGTTGCATTCGGTTTGAAATCACAGCGATTCTAAAGAAGTTTCACTTTAATATCTTGATATCTTTTAAATATTTTGTATGAACTATAGCTAGTTCGGGTAAAATCCTATCCTATTAATATTATAAAAAACGAAAGTTTGTATGTTTGTTAGGTACTCTTTCACACGAAAACTGTTTAACCGATTTTCACGAAATTTGGAACCCACGCAGAGGGTAACTTGGAATAACACATTCGATAGTTTATTATCCTGAAAAATGATCCCGTGGGACCATTAACTACGCGGGCAACACCGCGTGCAACAGCTAGTTTGTTATAATTTTATCAAAACTTATATACTGCACTGAAATCACCGCCAGGACTAGTAAAGCTAGGCGCGAGGGCACCTCCTACCAACATAATGATTCACCTGTACGCGCATGTAACCTAATTTTAATACCTACACAAAAAACAAAAAAACTTTAACATGAAAATTATCTCAAGGTTAGATATTGTTCGATAGCGAATTTACCGGTTACCCTAATCTGTAGCACGGATCACAACAATGGTGAGCACAATTATGGCTACAGGCATAATTAAAGCGGTGGCACTGGCTAGGGCAAGCTTCCACACAGTTTTCTGCCACATAGTAGTTTTATCATTCTCATGAACAACTTAGACAAAGAAATTAAATTCTTTTTACACCCATTTTGATCTAAAATGTTGCCAAGATGAAGCCGACACGAACTGTTAAAAAGTTATCGGATGTCATGTAGAACCAAGCTTCTAGTTCTACGAGCTTTTATTTCACAACTTTATAACTAAGTCAAAATATACGGCTTGACCATTTCACCACTGTCATATAGGTGTAAGGAGAAAAAAAATATATTGTTTTTTTTTATCTATTGAAAGGCAAACAAGCAGACTGATTTGCTGATGGTAAGAAATTCAGGCCGTTTAGATACACTAAGTTTACGGGCTACCTTACCTTCCAAACCGGAACACGTCATGACTTTATGGCGGCAGGAATAGGTAAGACGGTAGTACCAATCCAAATCCAATACCAGTCGCTGCGAAACTCTACCACTTAGTCAGATATCACGGTGTTTGTGACGGTAAGCATATGCTCGCCTTTGACGAGCTGCCTGGCAGGAAGGCAGATGATCTTTTCTGCAAAGGAGATCGGACCATCACGGGGAAATATTTTTTATGTTTATATACTTTACTTATGACTTAGTTGTAAAGTTGCGAATTGAAAACTTGCGTTTAGAGTGAGAAGCTTGATTCTACATGACATCTAATAACTTTGACATCTAATAGCACTTACGATATGGCAGCAAGAATAGGAATATATACGAGTAGGTAAGATAAGTTGGTACTAATCCAGGGAAGCTGCAACGTGTTATGAATGCATACATATTATATGCATCAAAATAATTAGGTTTTGTTGTTATTGATTAAAATACTTAATTGATGGAAAAATAACAAAAAATTTTTTTTTTATTATAACCTCACACTTAAAGTGCGATATATGACAATAATGTCATGTTTATGCCAGCAATAATAGCTGAGAGGTCCAATGTAGCAGATACACATACACTGCAAGTATAACTACTATTTTATTCCATACATTTTAATATTTTTTATTTACACAATTCTTTACAGATTCTTACCTATTCAGGGGCTTTTGCGATCGCAACTACATTTTTATTTAATAAAATAAACATTTTTAATTATTTTAAAAAATCCCATAAAAACAATTATAGGTATATGACGTTATTTTGATGTGATTTGTAAACGAGGCTTCTATAAGTTGTATATTATTCAGAAAGGTAGGATAACCGTTAGACTTGTACACGTCGTTCCATAACTGTCAGATAGCGAGATATCAGAAGTATGTATTGATATCTATCGACTACTCCCCTGGATGAGTAGTTAGGGTACACGCCTAACAACATCGACCAACTAAGATACTCTGAGAGATATCATTTTCTGACGGGGGCACGCATTTATATGATGAACATACTTGTATGTATTTCTAGGTCTGGGTGCTTATCAAATTAGTACTGGTATCTATAAGTATTTTTATGAATTATTACAATTGTTGTCTAACACTCATGTCGCAGACAGATAATTTATTCAAGTTGGAGTTAAATCAGTTTGTGTAATTAGTCCAGATACATTTTTTTTATCTATAGTGCCTAAAGCTAACGGCTGTATCTTTAAATTAAAAAAAGGTACCAAGAAACTAAAAGACAAAATGGTCGGCGAATGAATCATTGTATTGCATTCAACGTCGCAAGCTCAATTCATTTTCAGAACTTCATATGCCTGTATCAACTTTCAAATGTTGCAGAGTTAGGTTAGGCTTGTCTACAATGTTGTTCTTGATATTGACATGATATCAATTGTTGATATATTTCTGCTCTGAAAATAAAAATCTGTCTTTTTAATACTTTTTAACTGACCCCAATGATTGAATGAATGAATAGCGATGGCTTCCCTCTATTTCCCAGTTCACGCTACTGTGAAACTCCGACCCCTCGACATCCAACAATAAAATCAACTTCATTTATGAACCAAAAAACGTTGAAAACATTTCTAATCCTTGTTTCTAAAATTGTTTCTCGATATGCCAACCCTTATCACTGTCGGAAGCACTTTTTTTGTTTTTGTCACTTGTACTATGTATTTAGCATTAACGATAAACAATATCTTTAAATTTGTATTTTAATTAAAAGTTGTTTCATTATTTTTGAGTTATATATATTTATTTACTACTAGCTGTTACACGCGTAGTCCCAAAGGAACATTATTTTGGGATAAAAACTATCCTATATCCAAGTTATCCTCTACGTACGTGTTAAATTTCATAATAATCGGTTCAGCAGTTTATGCGTAACGGAGTTACAAACAAATACAAACTTTCATATTTATAACATTATTAGGAAGGATAGGATTAAGTTTGGTTTGGATACTGTCTACTTATTTCTTTTAACTATGTTTATTCTATAATCTGGGTTACTGTACGATAAATCTAGTAAGATATGAGTTAGTTTGTACTATATTATTTTATTTATCTTCTTGTTGTTATTTAAAAAGTGTTAAAATTTAATATATTTAAATCTACATCATATGACGTTTAGTAAAATCTACTTTGTATGATGTTAGCCAGTAAAACACGTCATAACGTCATAACGTATTCCGGTTCGCAGGGTATGGTAGCCGGTAAACTTATTTTTGCTCTAGGCCTAACTTCCCGCCCTCAGTTTGGCAACGCACCTTTACCACCTTTGGTGTCTCTAGGCGGCGTGAATTTCTTACCATCAGGAAATCCGTCTGCTTGTTTGCCTTCCAATATCATAACACAAAACCTTTACATTACCTACAGTAAAAATACAATCTCTTTTTTCCGTTAGGGGTTATTAAAAAAAAGATTTAATATCATGACTTTCTAAAGAACATAAGACCCCATAAATTAAGTATACAAATTATTTGAATTTAATTTACAAATCGTTACATTAAAGCTCAAAATTATTAACTAACAAAACTCATAAAACTTAATGTTAGGTACAAATTTACTATTTATGATTTTCTCCATATTCAAATAATAAATTCTAGAAACCTTTTCTTCAAAGCAAAATCAATTAGTATTGAAGCCTATCGTCCGCTATTTCTCATTACATTTCTGTAAAGCTCCAACGTTGATTAATTATAATTTACTAGCGACCTGCCCCGGCTTCGCACGAGTATTAAATATACGTATAAACCTTCCTCTTGAATAACTTTATCTAATGAAAAATCCGCATCAAAATACCATGAGTAGTTTTAAAGATTTAAGCACACAAAGGAACATATGGACAGAGAAAGCGACTTTGTTTTATACTATGTTGTGATGAAGACAGTTTTCTAACAGAAAAAGTAAAATGACATTTTTTTTGGTAAAACCAAAAGGCATTACCAGAAACCCTCAGTTAACATTCTCTGCATAAAAAGACTCCCGACGCAAAAAGGGGGGTGTTATAATTTTGACGTTTCTGTCTGTCTGTGTGTCTGTCTGTCTGTGTGTCTATCTGTCTGTGTGTCTGTCTGTCTGTGACATCATAACTCATCATAACATCGAACGGACGGACGGACGGTAGTACCAATCCGGGTGAGTCGCTGCGATACTAGTCAGATGTCACGGTGCTAGTGACGGTAAGCCTATGCTCGCCTTTAACGAGCTGCCTGGCAGGAAGGCAGATGGTCTATTCTGCGAAGGAGCCCGAACCATCACGCGGAAATGTATATGTATAGTGCTACCAACTTATATGTTCAGTAGTCAAAATTGAAACTCGATGGCTATTTTCGTGATCTTTTTGAATTCATTTGTCATCATGTGTCATATTTTTTTACTCTTTTTACCCCAAAGTAAATTATATGCTTGTATTACGGGTATTAGTCAACGATACTAATACCAAAGATTAGTAATTAAGTGTAATAAATACTTAAATATACACCATAATTAATTTAATAAACACCCAAATCCGGAAATGCAGACATTTGAATGTTCACTGTACAAATGCTTGCTCTCGTTTGAAATCGAACCCGAGTTTCGCAGTTAGTTGGAGTTAGGTGTATACGCTACCCCCACGAACAACAACACGGTAGTTTTGTTATTTTACAGTTTTAGTGTCGAAAGTATTGCAAAAAACGCAATACTTTCGACACTGAATTAAACAAACTAAGTGGTCGCCTGTTGGTCGAAATTCGACCATAATCAATTTTAACATCTTGTTAATAAGAATCCCATCTTCATTTCTCATGACCTATTACTTTGTTTCCAAATTTTTAGTGCACCATCTTTAATCGTTAACATCAATATATTTGTTTGTGTGTTTCAAAGACATGGTAGTGTGGGTAATGTTTTATGTATTGATTTAATGTACTTTATAGGTAAGCAATATGATGGAAAAATATTAGCGTTCTGCACTCCTCCTACACATAAACTATAAGTGTGCCAAATTTTATGCTCTTACGTCAGCGCAATTTTCACAAAAAGGGGTCCGAAGTTTTGGCATCACGTATATAGATAAGTTGGTCGCACTGTACTATCCTACGGCTATGGTTTTTAGTATGGTTTTATTTTGTTCATTATTTTCCTGTTCTATGCTGAATATTCATTAAATATTATTTGCAGAAATATTGTGTATTGTTAGCGTATGAAATACTTGAACTGATTTTGAGTTTCGTATTTACAAGGATAATAAGCAACGATGTTAACGTATAATAGCATCATTTTGCTTTTAAGATACACAGGGAATCATTAGGCGGGCTTTCATAATAACGGCGTAATTAAGTTTAAGATGAATATACCTGGAATTTTGTTCTGAGGATATTTCTAGAAATTGATGAAATGGTTTACAAATGCGAAAAGGTTTTGTTGAATACTAAAATGTTCGCAACGTTTTTGTTTAATTAATTGTGTTTTTAACCGATTATATAAAGTAGGAGGTTAATATTTAGGCTGATTTATTATTACTAGTGGTCGCCTATTGGTCGAAATTCGACCATAATAAATTTTAATATCTTGTTGATAAGAAGTTCATCTTCACTTCTCAAGAGCAACTACTTTGTTTCCAAACCTTTTAGTGTGCCATCTGTGATATTTTATCGTTATCAGCAATATATTTTTTGTGTGTCAAATGCATTGTAGTGTGAGTAATGTTTTATTTATTGATTTAATGTACTTTAAAAGCATTAATATTGAGAAACATTAGCGTTCTGCATTTCTTCTACACATAAACTATAACGGTCTTATTAATAAACATGGACTAACGTAAGTGTAAAATTAAGATGATGTTATAGTCTGTATCAGGTTGTAATAAAGACAATGATACCGCATTGAACCTTCGAGTACTCTACGTCGCGTTTATTAATAAGACTGTAAGGGCCACTTGCACATTCCCGGGTTATATTTGACATTGAGTTAAACTGTCAATTATAAGGTGATTTAACTCGAGTGAGACGTTAGCTCAGTGTTAAATGCTTAAACCAGGAACGTGCAAGTGGCCCTTAGTGTGCCAAATTTTATGCTCCTACGTCCGCGCAATTTTTGTAAAAATGGTCCAAAGTTTTGGCATCAAGTATTAATATATATTAATTAATTTAATGAAAATTAATATTTATTAACACGCAGAGAAACACCGAGCATAGTCCTCTCGATAGCACGCTGAGCGACTTTGAGCTTATTTAAGAGGCCCACATTTAACGGCCAAGTCTCAGTTCCATACGTTATCACCGATAACACACACTGGTCGAAGACTTTCGACTTTAGGCTCTGCGATAATTTGGACAAGAACTTCCCGAACGCTGCTCATCCGAGTTGGATTCGGCGATCGACCACTTTCTTGAAGTTAGATTTACCTAACTGAACAGTTTGACCTAGGTATACATACTGATCAACAACTTCAAGAATTGAGTTACCAACGTGAACTGGTGCAACATGAACGTTGAATATGACTTTCGTCTTATCCAAAGTCATCCTAAGACCCATCTGTTGGGAAACTCTATCGAGGTCACCCAGCACCTTGCTCAAGTCTTCCAGCGATTCCGCATGACCATAATATCATCTGCGAATCGAAGGTGAGTGATGTACTCGCAGTTGATATTGATGTCGAGTCTTTTGCTGTCCAGAAGCTTGAAAACATCTTGCAATGCAGCAGTGAACAGTTTCGGAGAAATAACGTCTCCCTATCTCACACCTTTCTGCAAATTGATCGGTTTCGAGCTCTGATCCTGTAATCGGACCGACATAGTGGCCTTTTCGTACAAATACCTCAACACTTCAATGTATCGATAGTCGATGCGGCACCGCTGTTATGACTATAGCACCGCCCATGTCTCCACCGAATCGAAGGCTTTCTCGTAGTCCACAAACGCTAGACATAATGGCCGATTATACTCCTCGGTCTTCTGTATACTTACTCTGGCGTAGCGTATGAATGTGGACTACGGTGCTAAAGCCTTAACGGAACCCGGCTTGTTCGGGAGGTTGGAAATCGTCCAACCTGCGTGATAGTCGGTTCGTGATGACCCTTAAAAACAACTTGTAAACGTGACTCAGAAGTGAGTTTGGTCCATAATTTGTCAATAAGGTTTTATCACCTTTCTTAAACCACCACACTTCTGGTTCACGCATCTGAAACACTACCTTCGAGGATGACGGAATTAATTAGCTTCTGGATAACATTCAGTTTTAGCTATTGTGTATGACCAACAGTCAAAATCTCTAGCGAATACCTTGGAGCCCTTATTACGCTTGATAGCCTCTGTAATACGAGACGTATTAAAGGTGTGCAGGTCTCTCCGCAATGCCATTAAGACTTGTCTGTTAAGCTGCCTGTATTTTTGAATGTCATTCCGTTCACCCATGAGTTTGAGAGTAAGGTCTGAGAGCTTTACAGTTCTTTTCTTGCTTCGGGTCTTAAGGACTTTTGACCAGGCCTCTTGGACAACTTGCATAAACTCATTGCTCAAATCTTCCTTTGATTCGCATTCTGCCAGGCATTTGAAGCGATTCGAAAAAGTTCGAACTGAAAATTTTCCTGATATTGGCATTGGACTTGGATTGGTTTTGGCATTGGACTGGTCGTACATACCACACTTGCGGTGGGGTCGTCACTTCATCAGCCTTGACAGTTTAAGCCTTGTGTTGATATTCAATGTGCCTCCTTACCATCCGATGATCACTACCGGTTTTCAGCCTATAGATCACATAGGCATCATTGAGTATATGGCGTCTGGTCAACAAAATGAAGTCCTTGTACTTTCCACAATATATTTTATTATTTTTTATTTTTATAATTTAGCCAACCGGTTTCGGTTGTTATATAGCCCTGATGATGCTTGTATAGCGAAACCGGTTGGCTAAATTATAAAATAAAAAATAATAAAATATATTGTGGAAAGTACAAGTGTTTCTAAATAAATTACATCAAGAATGGAATTCCACCAAGCTCCGACGATAAGAAGTATAGAATCTAAAATGAAGTCCATTTCATTTTTTGTTGACATATCCGGGCTAATCCAGGTCCATTTAAGATGTGGCTTTTTTCTGAAGAAGAAATTCATCATAAAGAGTCCTTCCTTCTCCAGAAATTCATCCAACCTTAGGCCTCTTTGATTACGCCTACCAACATCAAATTGCTCCACTTTCAGCTGATCACTCTCTCTCATACCCTTTGCTTTAGCTTTGCGTTGGAGTCGCCCATCACCACCGTAGTGCGTTTTGGAGGTATGGATGGCTTTCGAGATGTTCTCGTACATCGCTTCCACCTCGTCGTCGTCGCCATAGCCCGTTGTTGTTGATGAGCGACCTCCGGACGACAAACCCGACACCGCCCTGGGACAGGGCATCACCTTCCCGGTGGTTGAACAAGTTGCCAGACTTTATGATTATCGAGTTCTCTCCCTGTCTTCGGACTTCAGATAATCCCAGCGTAACTTGTCTAAACACTCATCTCACTCCAGAGTCTTCTCGTCAGACCGGAGCGCGCCGCAGTTGTGCGGTACCAGGGCCCGGTTTGTCAGCTGGTAGCCTAAGTCCGTCCGGGGATTCTTCGCACCCCCTGCTCTGCCGTTACCGAGTCCGCTACTGTAGACTCGGTTGAGCGGAGCTGCCGGAGACTGGGGTTTTTTGAGTTAGTCATTTGAGGGGTATTGCCGTAATCCCCACGCTTGGCAGGCGGGTTGGGGTTCAACAGTAGGGTGGAAGTTTTGACAAGGACACTGCTGCCCGTTCTGCGTCAGTAATTTACTTCCACCCACCTTGGAACGGTTTTACCGACGTTCGTCGGTTGACTGATTGCGCTGGTGGTATATACCATACACAGCGGGTGGTGGAGTCGTTACTTTCCTACGCCTACAATTTTTGTTATTTCAACTTATTTAAAAATATGGTTATAAAATAAAATTCTAGGAACGCCTTATTGTTTCGTAAAAGCAAAATATCAAAAATGTAAATCACATGCTTCTTCTTGCCTTTAATATGTGTAAAGGTACCTACTTCATTTAGATATGAAACTTTTAAATCATTTCATTAATTTTAATGTTTTGTAAGGCCTACTTATAAGATTAACAACCTAAAGTGCCGTACCTACTACAGGGTGACTTTTGAATCTCGATTCAATATTGGAAACTGGTAAGTAAATAAATTAAATTGTTAAAGTAAATTGGAATAAGTCAGTTAAGGTATTCTTAAATACAATTCTGGCGAATCATTAACAGTAAGAATTATAAACAATGAAATATCTAATTAGAATCTGTGATTTTGAAATTTTATAGAGCCGCTAGTACTGTGTTCACGAGTACCTACATAAAATTTCGATTCCAATTTCCAATTTGCATGAAATCGAGATTCGAGAGTAACTCTACTGCCCAGCACTAGTGTTCGTTTCCCCAGTGTTATTTTAACCGGGTTACTATTACAAGTTATTATCTTGCCAACGCACAAAGATTCTTGAACTCACACCAGCGGGGCCATTCAGTATCTTTTTAGTATTGATGACTGAAAACTTATTATAGAATCAGCCCCAGGTTGAGTAGGTATGTAAATATTGTCGACAATAGCTGTCACGTCTTTTTTTTTCGTTTCGACCTCTGTTTAAAAGTTGTGCAGTTATATTACATTCTAAAATTGTTTTTCCTAGATACTTCGATTACTTATTTTCAACTTTCTGTCCAGAACTTCAAGTTTTCAAACTTGAGGACGTACTCGTAACCGCCAACAGTGTTATTACTGACGAAGAACTGATAGCATTTACTAGTGGTGGATGCTGTCGATGCCAAATGATATGGATAACAGTCCCTGATCTTCCCTTGACAATATTTCCCATCCTTACAGTTGGAAGTCTTCTAATGACTCAAATTTAGTCCTGAAAATATTTTTGAAGTCGTTGTTGTTCTGAATTTTCATAAAAAACATCTTCATGCCCATATCCCCATAGAAATAGGCACCCACGAGTGAGTTAGATAGTTAGACAGAGGCGCAACTAGGACACCCACGGCTAGCCGAAGACACTACGTCCCACAATGTGATAGGTAGTAAAGGTTTACTACCCAACCGAGCACATATCTAATTCCGGGCATCTTTATTTCTATCAGAAAATGGAAAATACACATTTTCTATTAATTTTTTATTGCCCGATCTGGGGATCGAACCCGGACGTCAATAAGTCAATTCCGGTGCAGGATCATTATTCATAAATAAATAAATAAATATCTCTGTACAAGTCAAGACAAGACAAGTTACACAAATTGAATCTAACCCCAAAGTAAGCAAATTATGTTATGCTTGTGTTATGGGTGTTAGTCAACGATTCTAATACATAGAAATACTTAAATAGATACAAGAATAAATTTAATAAACACCCAGACCCGGAAATGCAGACATCTAAATGTTTATCACACAAATGCCTACCCCCGTCGGGAATGGAACAAGAGCCTCGCTGTTGTTCGGCGTAGTTAAGCGTGTACGCTAGCCACTCGACTAACGAGGCGGTCATAATAACTAATAAGAAGGTTTTTCATACTAGTGGTACTTGTGCGGGATCTCAAGAAGTTAAGTCTGGACTGCCAAGCCACAGAGGCTATTAATATCTAACACGACAAAAGAATTAGCAAAATTGGTCTATCCATCCGATCACGCGTGATGCGTATTGCGATGACCAACCAAAATGGAGATTTATCCTATTATAATATTATAAATCCGAAAGTTTGTGAGTATGGATGTTTGTTACTCTTTCACGTTCGAATTGCTAAACGAATTTGTCTGAATTTTGGAACACAGACAGATTGTGACCTGGATTAACATATAAGCTACTTTTCATTTCGATCGTACAAAGGGTTTTTATAAAAACGCGGTTGAAGCCGCACGCAACAGCCAGTTTTTTATAGGTATATGAAATCTATATCATTAGACAGAAAAAATAACAGGAAAGTTATGTATTCGTATCACATTCGTATATACATCTTTCAAAAAATATTAATTTCGTATTGACTATACTACAGTTCAAACAATTTATTTTAATCAAAAGCTCTCTTGCTCCTTCTTCTATCTTCATCTTGCTACTACTGCCTCACGACAACGATAGTCCACACTGCACAAAAGATTTACCAAATATAACATACTATCAAATTTGAAGAGCTTCTATAGGAATGTCTAAGACATCTACCATACTCGTTGAACCTTGCTCTAACAGATTACCTTTATTTTAGAAATTTGAATAACTTCTTGTAAAATATCCAACTACGATGTGGCAGCTCGAGCCGTCTTCAAAGATTTCATTGATTCCCGTCCGTTCCATGTTTTTTGCCAGTAAAAGTATCAACGATCAACATATGCAATGGCAAATGCACATATTTTGATTAAATAAATGTGATAAATAAAAAAATGCTTTTTTGTTGCCCCATAAAAAACGTCATTTTCATATGAAAGGACCTAATTTATCATCTTGATCTTGAAGACTAGTAAGATAGTCTTATTTTTGACTATGTTGATGGCATAATCGATGGTGATATGGTAAACATACACAAAAACTTAGGTAACATTTAGTAAAACTTAAATGCTACTTGTCGGAACATGATACAATGAATATGGAAGTAAGAACTACCTGCCAAAAAACTGAAGAATCAAAATCAACAACCAGATAAAAAAATTAAAAAAATATGCAGTCGAACTGAGATCCTCCTCTTTTTGAGAAGTTTCAAAATCATAACGTTCAATGCTCGCCGTTGACGTATTCCGGTTTGGAGAGTAAGGTACATAGCTAGTATACCTACTTACTTTTGCTCGAGGCCTAACATCCCGGCCTCAGGTTGGCAACGCACCATTACTACCTTTGGTTTCTCTAGGCGGCTTTAATCTTAAAATCAGAAAATCTGTCTGCTTGTATACCTTCAATTATCATAAAAAAGGTAAAGTTACGGGAAAAACTAAAACTTTAGAAGGCATAACATCCCGGCCTCAGGTTGGCAATGCGTCAATACCACCTTCGGTGTCTCTAAACGGCGTTAATCTTACAATCAGAAAATCCGTCTGCTTGTTTGCCTTCCATTATCATGAAAAAGGAAAAGTTACAGCAAAAAACTAGAAGGTATGTTACGATTCGTGCAAAACGTGTTGCGTGATTAACGTGACATTAATTTATTGAGTGCTTTGCAGCACTTGCGGTACCATTACGTTGACTGATTGTGATGTAGCACAGACCTTTCTTGAAATAATTGCGATACCACCATTATTTATCTTTGTTTGTTTAAATTTTGTTCATTTAAAATTTTGATTTCATGAAACACACTTTTAAGATCTATGTAAAAAAAATGATCATTGCACACTGAAACTAGTAGACAAAAAAAATAACAAGAACACTATTAAAATTTCAACTATTTAGGACTAGAGGAATTAAATATTTTTTTTGCGCGAAAGTTATATTAAATAAAAAGTAATTTATTATTAATCATATGTATTAGTCGCCTCTGTGGTATAGCCGCTAGCGGTCCAGGTGTTGGACTTGACTGCATGAGGTCTGGAGGAAAATGTGGTGGTATTTCCAATTATCTAATTAAAAAAATGTTGCTCAGGACTGGGTTTGTGCGCGGTTGGCAATAGGCTTGCCACCTATCACATTGTGGGGTTTAGTGTCTTTATCTAGTCGTGGGTGCCCTGGTTGCGCCTCTGCCTACCAATTCAGGGATATGGGCGTAAAGATATTTTTTATATAGATTGTGTAAGATAGTGAGTTAGCGTTTTCTGTTTTCTTTTGCATGACTCACATTTCGTAGTTTTTAATAGGCAAAGTTCCAAGGGAAACTGGTAAGACACAGTTCCCCCAAAATGATTTGTGTGACTATATTGTAACAAAATATTTATTAATTGAGTACTTTCCAGCTCTTGCGGTATCATTTACATTGACAGCAAAACTTCGTAGAAATAATTGCTGTACTACTATTGTTGATTAGCTGTATTTGGTTTCGAATTAATCTTTCTATAAGTCAGTAAGTAAGTATCTTCACGTCCATATCCCCCAAGGTGTAGGCAGGGACGCAACCAGGGCATCCACGACTAGCCAAAGACACTAAGTCCCACAATGTGATAGGTGGCAAGCCTCTCGCCAACCGGGCACATATCCAATCCCGAGAACCATTTTTTTTTTAATTAGAAAATTGGAAATACCCCATCTTCTTTTTGTTGCCCGACCCGGGATCCGAACCCGGGGCCACATGCAGTCAAATCCAACAACATAACTGGTAGACCTCAGAGGAGATTAGGAAATTCAATTTTAGATAGGTATGACCAAAAACAATATTTACTTATCTCTGGTAGAACACACGAATAGCTTTATATAAGCGATGATGTTTTTACTTAAATATAGGTTAACATTTGACGTTGTTTTGATGTTGGTTATTCTGTCCATTCTTATTATCATCCATATTCGATAGTAATTAGTTTATGTCTCAATAAACAGAAATTGGATGAGCTAATTTCCGTTTCCTTAAAAGAGTAATTAGGATAATGCTTCAGCTTATCAAAGTCACAACATGACCGTGTTTCGTTAAAAGTCCGTAGGTCACTAGATCCGATATAATAAACATTATTATTAATGTTAACAAAAATATGATAAACATATAATTTAAGGGTTGAGTTTGAGAATGGTTTAACTGTTTTTTTTTTTAAATTAGTTATTGGTATCGTTGGATTCAGAAAGATTATTATCTATCTAATGCCTTTTTCAAAATAACAAGAGATATTCAGTCTTAAAACGGTTTAACTGATGCAGATATCGAGATCGCCAGTACCAAAAATATTGAATATTAATTAAATATACATAAAATATCATAATTAACTCAGTTCTAACATAAAATCATTTATTATATCGCCAAAAACTCTTTTAACTTTTAACAAGCACCATATTTGTGGTGATTTTCTTTAGCAGAATTGAAAATAATGCTCCCAATGTTAAAAATGCCATTTGCGTCAAATTATGTATTTGTTATTTAAACCACTCTCAAACTCAACCCTTCAATTATTAACCAAATAAACAAATAAATAACCGAAGCTTTCTGCATAATATATGATGACTAAAACTTTCTCCGTGCGAGTTTGACTAGAGTTGGACTGACTTTGTTAAAACGATTAGAAAAAATTTAAAAAAAGTATCTTTACGCCCATGTCCCCGAAGATGTAGGCAGAGGCACAACCAGGGCACCCACGACTAGGCAAAGATTCTAAGTCCCATAATATGATAGGTGGCAAGCCTATCGCCAACTGGGCACATTTCCAATTCCGTGCAAATTTTTTTTTGTTAGAAAAGTGGAAAAATCCAATTTTCTTTTTGTTGCCCGACCCGGGATTCGAACCCGGGACCTCATGCAATCAAGTCCAACAACTGAACCGCTAGACCACAGAGGCGATTTTTAACAAATTCATTTATAGATTTGCAGGAGGTTATTGAATTTTTTTTATTTTTGTATTTTTGAGTTTAATCTCCGACCCGGGAATCGAATCCGGGACCTCATCTGGACCGCTAGACCACAGGCAATAAAATGCTACTGTATTCCACTGTTCATTTAGTGTCACCTACACCTAATTCCTTACCTTCATTGTACAAATTTCATTCTTCTTCTCAAACATTCTTAGTAGTGTAGATAAATCGGCAATCGTACTATATTAATGTATAGATACATAGCAACGACTACATACTTACAAAAAGAAAAATAATTAAAAAAACTTATTCCAGTGGACTAAATTGTGAATCTTAACCATTCTTGAATCCTCTTGAACACACATAAAAAAAAATCATTAAAATCGTCGTCGTCAGGAGGAGTTCAGTGACAAACACACGAACACACTTCGTTCCACTCGTTTGTATTGTTCAGTTTGTATGGGAAAAAAAAAAGAATATTTTTCCCATTCTCCTCGCAATTTTCTCGGTTTTTCCCTTCATAGGAACATTCTTCTAACAATAACTAACACAACAAAAAAAGAATTAGCCAAATCGGTTAGGTCGTTCGAAAGTTATGCACTTACCAACACATTTGGCAATTCATTTTTATATTAACTAGCGTCCCGCCCCGGCTTCGCACGGTTATGAAACATACATATAAACCTTCATCTTGAATCACTTTATCTATTAAAAAAAACCGCAACAAAGTCCGTTGCGTATTTTTAAAGACTTAAGCATACAAAGGGACATAGGGACAGAGGAAGCGACTTTGTTTTATACTATGAAGTAAAATTAATCATAATCCAAAACTTGCTCTACAAGATTGATATTTTGATCCATTTTTATGTTATCGCTTGTCAATAACATATCTGTGGACAGAATAAATATGGCAATTAGATATAGGATAGGCCGGCGGATACGCAGCTACCTAGATTGCTTGAAATCCATCTTTAAAGATACATTATTAATACTGGCCGTAAGATTGCACAATTGAAGATAGCAGATACGTGATTTATTATAATTTTAGAATAACATTATATTGCTGTTTTCGTATTCCCAAATACACAGATAATTTAGTCAATCTAGCGCAGTCACGATCGCGGTATGACCGAAATCCTATTTAAAGCGAACGTAACGTAATTTCAGAAACAGCTCCAGGAAGCTCCGGGAAATTCTACTTGCCTTATCCTTTCACGTAGAAAATTAAATGTCTCACGGTAATATCCGCGGCCGTGGCGTTGGTTTTGGCAGTTGATCTATTGTCTGCGGCAGGACCAGCTTCCCGGAAATACCAATGAACGGATTCACGTTAAGCGATCCAAATTTTTGTGTTTTGTAGAATTATTTACTTTTTGGTACACCTAACTGAAATCATTTTAAATGTTTAATTTTTAAATTTTAATACCGAACAGAAACCAAATAGGTGCAAAATTATATCGACTCTTTGTTTTTTTTGTAAAATATGAAAAAGGCGTCTACAACAATTTTATGGTTAATTATTTGGGAAAGTAGGGATCACCAATAATTTAATTATTTATAATCATACGAGTATCATTATAATTATATTTTACACGCACGCACTCATATACACATAGACGCACGTCCAAAAGGGAGAGGTTAAGTATATTTCTTTATTATAGGTTAGTCGATTACTTTGTAGTTTGATTCCCCCGTGTTGGTCCGGGCTCCTTAGCAGTATAGACCATCTGCCTTTCTTGCCAGGCAGCTCGTAAAAGGCGAACATAGGCTTATCATCACTAACACCGTGACATCTGACTAGGTGGTAGAGTTTCGCAGCGACTTGCCCGGATTGGTACCACCGCCTTACCTATTCCTGCCGCCATAATGTCATGACGTGTTCCGGTTCGGAGGGTAAGGTAGCCGGTAAACTTACTTTTGCTCGAAGCTTTTGATTCTAAACATTTTTTGAAAATATTGGTAACGCTCCGTTACTTTTGAACAAACTACGAATGGTTTAGCTGACGGATTAGGATTCGTTGATTATAGGAACCGGGCATTAGTTAGGTTAGGTTATTGGTTAAGGATTTGCTAACCTCGCGATTTTACAACTTCACCGGACTTGTGACTAGAAACTGTAAGCTTCAATATAATTATAATAATTAATTTAATTACATATTTATAATTATTTATAATCACCAATAACTGTAACATAATCTCATACACATTTTATGGTAATCCGACCAGTGATTTTGAGTATATGCTTAATGATACAAACATTTGATGTACTTCAACGACGATGCACGTCGCCACTTATGCCCGGTTCCTATAATCAACGAATCGTAATCCGTCAGCTAAACCATTCGTAGTTTGTTCAAAAGTAACGGAGCGTTACCAATATTTCCAAAAAATGTTTAGAATTAATAGTAGGAAACGAGCAACCGTTGTTAGTAATCTTACTAAGCGTACAAAATACTACTATCCTTAATCAAAATGACTTGTTTTTTGAATATAGGAACCGGGCATTACAAATGATATTGGAGTCCATTTTTGGAGTAATTTTAATTACATCAAGTGACATATTTAAAATTTTATAGGACAGTCTATGAACATTTTAAAACTACGGAAAAAACCTCCTTTCTAGTATTTTTATACGTAAGTCAATGTCTTTGTTTTTACTTTTTGTATCTCCTTTTTTATCCGAATAAAAAAACGAGGAGGTTCTCAATTCGGCCGATATATTTTTTTATGTATTTACACCGAGCTTTCTGAACTGATTTACATAATTCTGTTTTTTGTTTGATGTGGAATAGTTTCGAATTGGTACTATAAAAATTTGATTTAGGTAGGCTCATTTGTTTTTATTTTATTAGCATTTTTTATCTACTTTCTCCTATCCCGATGTCTTTTTTTTATTAAATTAAATCAAATCTCGCCATTAAATTTGATCCACTTAGGTAACTCAGTATACAAACACATCGGCATTCAGCAATTAGGATATTTAATAAGGTTTTATTATATATAGCCTTATATCATACTATAAAGACATTTTATTTTTATTCTGTCTTATTAGCCGATGATACTACCCTTCTCATCACGTGTAAGAATATAAATGATTTAGTTAAAGAAACAACTGTTACTTTAAATAAAGTGGCAAAATGGTTACATGAGCATAATCTTAAAATAAATCTCACAAAAACGAAATTAGTCGAATTTCAGGCACGCTATAAAGAAACTAAAAAATTACACATATTTTTAAATAATACTTTTACAGAGAATGTAGATTTTACCAATTTCTTAGGAGTTAAAATTGATAAATATTGCAATTGGAAATCACATATTGACTCTCTACGAGTATGCTATAAAATTTATAGGTTTGTATATGTATTGAGAAGAATAAAAGAGTAGCAGGCTTGAACGCATCTCTGTTAGCTTATCATGGGTATCTTTCTTCGGTTTTGCAATATGGTATTCCTATTTGGGAAAATTCTGTAGATTTAATTAGAATCTTTAGAATACAAAAGTACTGTATTTGCGCCATAATATGTAGTGTTAACCAATTGCATTCATGCAAACCATTTTTTAAGTCGCTTATAATTTTACCTTTACCTTGTTTGTATATCTTGGCTGTATGTGTATTTTTGAAACAAATGCTGAAATGTTGGGAATTTCATATTTTAGAAATAGTGAGAAATTGCTTGTGCTGAACCAAAAACTTAATATTTATAAAAATAATGTTTACTGCATGTCCATTCGTATATACAACCAAATTCCTGATAATCTCAAATCACTTCCATTAAAAAGGTTTCGAAGGAAGGTATTTGACTTGTTGTTAGATAAAACATATTACAGTGTCAAGGTATAATAAGGTTCTTGTAGATAAGAATTTGTAGTAAAATAACTAATAATTATTAACCAAATATAATGAAAGTGATGGTTGCCGAAGAATTTGTTTCGCCGTTGCTTCTCCTGTATGGCTAGTTTTGGAAACGGTAGTAGTTTACGGTAGACAGGGTTATATTTAACTATAGTTTGTAAATGTTTTGTCAATTAATAATTAAACTAGCTATAAATATAAATAATTGGTTTGAAAGTTAAAGCATAAGTAATTAAATAATATTTTTTATAAATGTTAAAATATTTGCACAACAAAATATGGTAGAATATGTTGATATACTTAAATATTTTTGTAACATCTCATTTACACACATATTCCGCAAATAAATAATTTTATTTCTTTCTTTGTTATATTTTACTACCAGTTAATCTTGCATCGGTGAATCCAACATGAAAACATGATGTACAATTTATTCATTTTTACTTTATTTCATGTTTTCATTCATTCATGCGTTTCTTATTTTATATGTTTAAGCTTAAATTTTCAATGTGCAGATATTGCCAAATGATGTGACGCCTGCAATCAGTTAAAAAGAGCTACTTTGTAGAGTAAATGATAAATAGTTTCAATATAAACGCGCTTTAATGACGGTAAGAGCTATTTCCACATATTTTCAATCGCAACAGGCTTAACGAATGCCCTACTAATAGGAAAATTAAATGAATGTACGTTGATAAGTTAACATAAAAAAAGTATCTTCACTCACGAAGAGGCACAGGAACAACCAGGGCACCCGCGACTAGCCGAAGACTAGTTTAGTCCTATAATGTGATAGGTGGCAAGCCTATCGCCAACCGGGCACATGTCCAATTCCACGTTTTCCACGTTTTCCACGTTTAGAAAATTGGAAAAACCTAATTTTTTTGTTGGCCGACCCGGGATTTGAACCCGGGTCCTCATGCAGTCAAGTCCAACACCTGAACCGCTAGACCACAGAGGCTATGAGTTAATATGGTAACTTACTGCTATTTTATGATGTACTGCTATCGGTCTATGATTCATAGTTAAATTGCCACTGCCCATAAATTCAAACAATATTCTACCTATAACTTTGATTTATTATGTGTTAGCCCGAGGCTGAGTATGAAGTACCTACGTTATGTCTTGCACTACTTAGGTAACCCCTTTGAGGGCAGTTTAGGTTTTCATATAACATTATTATGAAATTAGAAACATTGAAAATCTTTTTTAAAATCACCATGGCTGTATTTCTTTACTTTTTTATGAAATTTGTTTTTTTCGTGCTTTTTTTTGAATGTCTAATTTGTTGCTAACCGCGAAGTTTTTACGACTTCACCGGGATTTATTTGTCCATGATATATACCTACTGTCTACCTTATTAATAAAAGTTACGCGCCTGTTGACCTGGTGTGCAACTTAATTTTTTGTTAACAAAAGTAAAGTTACCCACCAGATCAACGAGTGCGTAAGTAAGGGGGTAATACATAAATACATACATAAGAGATTAAAAATATTTATTTTGTACATAAAGCTTAATTCAAAAAGCAGATACGAGTACTAGTTAGTGTCTATGCAATTTGTTTCGAGTCGATTTTTCTAAATGTTTTCTTACAAAGTTTAAAATCAGCCTTCAGCGATTCTAAAAGATAAATAATAAATAAACATTTATCTGAGTTCTAAGATTGCGTAGATGATACTTAGTATTTCTCAAAGGGTTAATTAATTGAATGTTACTAAAAATTTAGTAAATGTTATTTAATCTAAATTCGAAATGCGGCCTCCATTATGATTATTGATATTTAAGATTTCAGACGAATAAAACTAATATTTTTTTGATAAAATAGCAGATTTGTGCTATAAAAAGTTATAATGTTTGTCTAAAATAGAATATTATGTTTTTTGAAATTGTTTAAAATATAATTCTATAAAATACAAGTTATTGCACTCCTTTCTTATCCTCGCCGGAAAAAGAGGGGTGTCATAAGTTTAATGGGCCTATGTGTGTGTGTGTTCATCATCTGTGGCATCATAACTTTTGCACGGATGGACCAATTTAGATGCGGTTTTTTGCTTAAACTAAGATGGTTTTATAACTAAACCTTCTACTTAATCCATTACGTCATACTACGTTACGCACGCACCCACTCG
>NJDD01000137.1:187376-200753 GCA_002245505.1 Calephelis nemesis
CACGGTAGCCTAAGTTTATTAAGATCACACCTTTCTTAGCTCTGTACAAGCTTCAATAATTTGATACTTCGCTTGAGTAGACGACAAAGCGGAATGTATTCCTTTGCGATGAGCCTAGGAAACTAAATTGTCTACCTATTCCAAGTCCTTGGTGTACATTTATCAGGGCCGTTTTAGAATGATAAAGGGGGAAGCAACTGGTAATAATTATGAATGTTACGTGTAATCACTGCATAGTATAAAACAAAGTCGCTTTCTCTGTCCCTATGCCCCTTTGTATGCTTAAATCTTTAAAACTTCTCAACGGATTTTGATGCGGTTTATTTTAAATATAGAATAATTGGAGAGGAAGGTTTATATGTAGGTATATTTCATAACCGTGCGAAGTCGGGGCGGGCTGCTAGTATTATATAGATTGTGAATGTTCGGCCTAACATGCAAATTTACCAGCTACCCTCCTCTCCCTACAAATGACACTGTCATCATGGAGTCAGGATTGTAAGGAGGTGGATTCAGATCTAGGCAAGTTGCTGCACAACACTCTACAACCAGTAGTCTTATTGTTTTTAACTCATTTATCTATGCTTGCCCTTCATGAGCTGCTAGGTAAAAATACTAATAGTCTATATAGCTCTAGCACGGGACAAAGTTCGATACTATGTCATTTCAATGAATTGGTTTTGTGTTAGAGTTTCTAAATCTTAAAAAGTTTACGCGGTTAAACACCACCCTTATTAAGTATTTCCCCCTATTACAATGAAGTTGGTTTTGAACATGTAGGATTACTCTTGAAACTCGATTCATGCAATATTAGAAATTGGAATTGAGTATGCCATTTTAGGAACCTATTCTTGAACACAACAATAGCGAATAATTTGCATTTAGTAAACAATAAATTATTATATAGGATTTGTTGAATTTATTTGTAAATAAATGTTATTAATCCGCCAGTACTGTGCTCAAAAGTACCTGAAATGAAATAGGTACATGTTTTCAATCTGCTATTCGCATGATACCGAGATTCAAGTGTAGCCCTACTGAACTCTGAGTAACTCCCAAGAAATTACAAATTAATTATAGTGGTCGCCCGTTGGTCGAAATTCGACCATAATAAATTTTAATATCTTGTTGATAAGAACGCCATCTTCAATTCTCAAGACCAACTACTTTTTTCCAAACTTTTTAGTGCGCCATCTGTGATCTTATATCGTTATCATCAATATATTTATTGAGACACACACTCAAATGCGTGGTAGTGCGGGTAATGTGTTATTTATTGTTTTAATTTACTTTATAATACACACACATACATATAAAGGGGTTTAAAGTTTTAAAGTACATAGATTTTTTAATTCGACAAACGTTAATCCGCTTGATGATTTAGCGACAGAATGTTGTGTTTGTATTTTTTTTCCGTATACGAACGTTTCACTGACAGAATTATTAATAATTGTAAATTAGACGACATGTTTTTTTCTCCATAAGAAGCTCTACTGAGCATCTTCTTCGACATTACCATCTAGTCTACAGACTAATGAGTAATTCTAATTTCTTTTGATCTTCTAAGCTTCAATCTCTAAGATAAAGTCCATTATGAGAACTAAGTTCCATTAGTATCGACAACTTAAAACACTGTCACTTGATTTTAGCACTAGATACATAACACTAGGCTAGTTCATCGGCTTTGTCCTTTTTAGCCTTCTCGTTGTATCTGTAATATCAAGGAGCTGGAAGGAGCTGGAATACAAACTTCATTTTCCCAAAACATACTTTATTGATGCTAGCCACGAAACGGATTAAAGAAATTTGAGTTTTAGCTCTGAAAAATTGCAAAAAACCGACTTCAATTTTAATAAGTTAAAATCTATGTACCTAATCGAAAATTGAGTCTTTTATCTGATTTCTCTGGGGTTACATCATCAGATTTAGATTACAGCACCCTTAGAAGAACGTTCATACAAATAAAAAAAAAACGGGCTTGGAAGTGATGGAAAAATCGATTAACATGCGTTATAAAATAGGAGTAGAATATATATCCTCCTTTTACTTAGTCGGTTAACAGATTTCGTTTCTTGGTTTTGTAGTTAAGAGCTAATAAGTTCTTCTGAAAAAATAAAAATAAAGGAACTCACTTACAGCCGCACTCGGAGACTTCAATTACCATTTAAGCTAACATTGAGTCAGATATTGTATACAAAATATCGACTTAATGACAATGTTTACAGCTATTTAAAGATGAAGTAACATGAATTTCCTGATGGTAATAAATATATCAACGATGTGAATGGAGCGATATCAATCAAACCTGCAAGAACACGATATTGGTGGTATTTTTTTTTTGCGCACTTACTAAACTAATTTCAAGTTATCGCTATCTTCTTTCAACGAAAGTATTAGAAAGAGACAAAACAGTTTTAGTGCTCTCAGCTAGTCCGTACACGACATGTCTACAGATATCACTCAGAAAACGTTGACTAAAAACATTACAATTTGACTTGTCTGGATTTATCTGACATGTTTAAAATGTCCCATATCTTTTGTTTCACTGACGTTTGAAAAAGATATACCTAAAAAGAAATACCTGAGTGCAGTGTGCAAACAGCAACGTCACCACCAATATCTTGCATAACTTTATCAGTTGATTTAACTGAAACATTTAACTAAACATGACAAGCTTTATTCAATAATAATTAACAATTAACATTTTATTTTTTATGGCAATAAAAAGAATATTTAATTTTTTTTAAAAGAATATTTTAAAAGAATATTTAAACTAACTTTGCAAAAAAGAAAGATATAGTATATTAGACTCCTTCAAGTTTTATGTATGTCGATCGATTATTTGAAGGAGCGTAGGCAGGTACTTCCGAGGTGGTCGCATTGATTGCCACCAAATCTGAATCTAATGATTAAATCCCAGCAAAATCTAAAAAAATATTCGATTTTTGTGTACTTCGATAACATAATAATTAAAAGCGAAGTCGGACTTTTACAGTCTTGTACTCTTAAATTTTTATGCTTGTTATGTGATTTTTCTCTCTTAATTTTTTTCCTTTTAAATGTAAAATATTTGCTGCACAGAAATTATGTAACATGGATAGCAAGATAATAAAGGAGCGTTGTGTAATTTATTTCAAAGCGAGGTTTTGAGTCAAAAAGCTACTCTTTTTGCATAATTCTGTGCTTATACTAACGTTATTGTATGGAAGCGAGAGTTGGGTATGTCAGAAAAGCATGAAAGTAAAATAAATGCGGTCGAAATGAGAGCGATACAAAAAATGTGTGGTGTAAAGCTCGCTGACCGCATTCGTAACAGTGAGATCCGAGAAAGAGTGAGATTGAAAGAAAGTGTTGGTGTTAAAATGCCAAATGGCATGCTCCGCTGGTTCGGTCTTGTGAAAAGAATGACAGATGAAAGATTGACAAACTAGATAAACAATGCGAATGTGGATAGATGTAGGTCCCCGATGAGACCAAGGTTGACATTCCAAGATTAGATCACTCGGATGTTATCGGAGGGCGGTGTCAAAAGTGTCTGAAACCGACGTGTTTGTATGAAAAGGGTAATGAATGTGAAGGAAGCCAGACAGATTTGTCAGGATCGTTAGGTCAGGTCCTCGATACTGTCAGCCTACCCCGTAAGGCACTTGGCGTGAAGATATGTATGTATTTATGTATTATTACTTGTTAAATTAGCTGTATAAGTACGGTTTACTCTTGTTTAAATAAGCTGGAGTCCTTTTTCTTGTGAATTCGAAGCAATAGCATTAATAAGAATTCTAATCTTATTAAGGTTAAACTTAAAACATAAAAATGTTATGTCACGTGTTATTGCATGTGATTAGTGAAGCATGTTTCAGGAAAATCACAATATTTATGATGTCATATTTCTACGAGTTTTTTCTAACTTACCGACAAGTAGGAAGGTAATTGTCATAATATTGTAAACTACTACTACTATCATTGTGTATACCTACTGTTCATTTCGATTTCGATCAAAATATCTCCGCGCAACTACACGGATTCTGAAAACAAGATAAGACTTAAATTTTTAATTGAAATAATTGTTAAAGAATAAAATGAAAAAACGATTTTCTAAAATCGATTTAGAAAATGACGCAGAGATCGACGAACATACATTACAAAAGATTGTAGGGTCAAACGCATAACTATTTTTTTAAAAGTAAAAACAACCAGGGGACCTATGACTAACTAAAGACACTAAGCCCCACAGTGTGATAGATGGAAAGCCTATCGCCAATCGGGCACACATCTAATCCCAAGCAACATTTTTTTTTATTTTAAAATTGGAAAAACTACATTTTCATTTTGTTGTCCGACCTGGGAATCGAACCCGGGAATACCTGGACCGCCAAATCCATAGCTAAATCGGTTAAAAATACTTGTGTGATAAGATTGCTAACAAAGCTTGAAACAATATTAAAACATTTTTGACGTAAAGCATCTCATAGTACGTTCTTATACTCGTAATTATTTAGAAAATATGTATTATGTATTTAGGCACAGTCACTAGCAATCCATATCTACTAACGTAGCTAAGAGATATGTCTATAATATCATATACATCGTCCCAAACTTTTTGGTCTGTGTGTCGCATGTCGCCTGACGGTGACGTCAGAGACGTTTATATTTTATAGAGTTATAGATCAAGTTTCACTTTTACCGTAATTTCATAAAACCACACAATCCTTTTTGTATCCTTCTCTCAGGTCGCAACTGAGAGATGTACTGATAAAATTCACTGTGTAGTTTAAATGTCCGTACTCTGTTACGATTTCACACAAGTCATTCTGCTGCCTATTCGCACTCATCTTGAGTTCATGTTATATGGTAATGGAGCTGACTTTTTGTGAAATCTGTGAAAGTTAAACCCTAGTTTCTTTCAAAAAACTTTTCCTTGCGGTTGCTTAAGCTCATTCGTGTATGTATATTTTAATATGTAGTTTATTTTCGTACATCAGGTCTACCTAATTCAAATTACTGAATTTTATTTCTCGTAAGAGACTAGCGGCCCGCTCCGCCTTTGTACAGGTGTAAAATATACATAATATAAACCTTCCTCTTCAATCACTTTATCTACTAGTAAAAACCGTATTGTCATAGCCGCTAGCCATATCTGGTTTTATAATATTATATATAGTATATAAAGTAAGGTTGTTGAAGATGACCTATCTTCTAAAATAGTACCGTTTTAATTACTCAGTATAAAATGTAAATTTATAAAATAATCCGTCTGCTTGTTTGCCTTCCAATATCATAAAAAAGCTTTAATTCGAAATGTGTAGTGGTATACAACAAATTGCACAGATAACCTATTCCTTTCTTGTCGTCATATTATCCCTGTTACGTCCTCATCCGGAGCATAGGGTAACCGGTAGACTTGCACACCAGGCCCAGCATCCCGTTCGCAGGACAGCGACGCATCTGTAACATCTATGGTGTCTTTTACCGTCAGAAGAGCTCTGTGCTTGTTCGCTGATCTTTCATTTATAAAAGATATATAGATTACGTTAAAAGACGATTGAGTAAAAAAGAAGGGATTGATCACCACATTTCCTATTCCTGTCGTTACTATTTTAATAGTCGTTTTCGGTGTTTAGTAAACTTACTGAATCGCTAATCAGTCATCAGTCTTAGAATAACAGCTCAACATTATTGCAAATAAGCGACCAGCTTTTTTGCCTATAAATCTCATAAAAAAGACAATGTTTATCACGTGTGAATATCTTTCAAAACGTGTAAATAAACGTGTAAAAAAGTGCACATAAATTATATTATTAACATAAAAACAGAGGAAGGATGTGCTGGCACGTGATTGAGGTGCATGTGGTCGGTGTAGCACGTTTCAGACAAACCGCAGTCATTATATTGGTGACGTCACATTTGATACTGCCTTCTACAGTCCATGAATCAGATGGTAATAAACATGGTAACATGGAAAGGATCGGCCAAATCTTAATATAATGTATAGGTGTAAATGGTAATACATTTTAAATATTATTGATAAATTTTATAAACATTCATCTAAAACAGTCCACAGAAATTGTATACTTATTGTCACGCTATATCGTATCTAGAAAGTTTCATGACGTCATCAGCCTGTGAATGCAACTGAGGTCAGTAGTAACCAGTTTTAAATACTTTGTTTACTTTATAACCTTGAATCTTGGAATTTGCGTCAGATAAAAATTATAAATTGTTTCTTTTTTAATTTTTAGTTAACATAGATAGAAAACGTTTTCGATTGACACCGTTTTTCAAAATTTGGCTGGAGCTTTAGAAGTAGCCCTTTATATAAAATTTAACCTTTTTATTGGCTGACGGGTTAGCTAACACACCTAACGCTAACATTGACGATGCTGTGGTTCGATTCCTATCAGAGACATATATTTGATTATTGAAGATAGAATTGAGTGACAATATATGGCGTATTCATAAAATTTGCCACCACAAATCAAGAAGATTGGTGATAGAGTGCTGTGCAGCAACTTGCACGCTAAGGGATCCACTACCTTACCTATTCCTGCCGTAATAATAACTCTGTCATGTTCCGGTCTTGAGGAGCTACCCAGCTGGTAGAATTACACAAAAGGCTTTTTATCCCGGCCTCAGGGCTAATATAGTAGAAGATCCAAAGCTAAGCCGACCTTCACCGAGCTGATAACAGAGTGAAATGTATTTTACAATAAATTTAGTATATCACAGAATATATTAAAAATGGGTTGCCTAAAAAACAGTAGTTTTGCTAGTATTAGTATTGCTAGTATTGTTCAACTACTGTTGAGCCGTGTGTTGTTCGCTAGCTTTAACATAAAAAAGACGAGTTGCACTCCGGGAGTATAATAATATATGACTAATCTACATTGTGACCTAAGGTTCGGCGATATAAATTTTGCTTGAAAAAATTTTGCCCCATCATATATCACGTTGTTCTGAAAGTGAATCTATACATATAATAAATCTGTAGAAGGGCCAATTCTGTACATTGAAAATATTGAAAAAAAAATTGTGTGTGTACCTACTTATGTACACGCGTTAGAAGTTATACTTCTTCGGCGTAATAAGATAAAAATCTTTTTAAAAATTTTATCTTTTGCCTTATTTTGTAGATAAAATGACACTAACCATAGAAAAAAGGTATTTAATATATTAAAAGTTTTATAATAATGCATTATTTAGTTCAATAAAGTTTATTTAATATTTAATAAAAATATCACAAAAAACTAAAATGTTATCTATAGCTAACTTCATCATGTCGGTTTTCCGTGACGGTGTGCTCGCGCATCGTAAAAAATTACCCTCATCATTTTTTCCTGACGCGCCAAAAGAAGTATAACTTCAAAAATAGCATAGTGTTACTGGATCTATACCAAACCCAAATATGTGATTAAATATTTTTTTTGTCTGTCTGTCTGTTCAGGCATCACGTGAAAACTAACGGTTCGATTCCGATGAAATTTGGTATAATTATACCTTACTATCCTGGGCATAAATGGGATACTTCTATCCCGGAAAAATACGTAGAAAAAAGTAAATCTTAATTTTTCAGTTTTAGACCGACATCCGCGCGGACTAACTCGCGGGCGGAACTAGTTCAAAATAAAGTACCACATGCAGAAGTGGAAATTTTAGATATCTTAGTAATTATATTTACTAGATGTTGCCCGCTGGCGTACAGAGTTCAAATTCAAATTATTTAGCTATTAGCGCAGATACACTTTTGAATATAATAATACCTTGTTTAATAATCATGCTATCAGTAAAACTGCAAGAAATCTACTCTAATTATTTCATTCCCAAGTTGCAATTCGATAATATTTTTTTTCATAGATAGGTAATGATTTAGAGCTATGCTTACGATCACACTAAGAGACTCAAAGACCTTAATTACTTTTTAATCAGTCTTCAAATCTATTATTTTATATAGAGAATAAAGACTTAATAATGACTGACTTAATAATAGATTTAATGTTAATTGAAATCTCTGACTGCGGTTGCTAATCATATTAATTGGTAACAATTTTATGTGTGACTTAAAAATCTCTAATAAAGTGCATGACAAAATTAGTATAGTAGCACTTTGGAACTATGCCTCCCAAAAACATCGAACCAACCTCACCAAAAATCGGTTGGTTTTTGGCCCAGCCATTGAGAAACAAACATACAAAAAAACATACATTTAGTTAAAAAGTATCATAAGTTGTTTTCTAGTTTTATATATACTAGCTAGTGGTCGTCCATTGGTCGACAATCGACCATAATACATTTTGATATCTTGTTGATAAGAACGCCATCTTCATTTCTCAAGACCAACTACTTTGTTTCTAAACTGTATGGTGCCATCTGTGATCTTTTATTTTTATCATCAATGTGTGTGTTTGTGTGTGTCAAATGCCTGGTAGTGTGGGTAATGTTTTATTTATTGATTTAATGTACTTTATAAGGATTATTATTGAAAAATATTAGCGTTCTGCACTTCTACGCATAAACTATACCTAAGTGTGCCAAATTTTAGGCATCACGTATTAATTTATAGATTCAAACATAAAAAATACAAAATAGAATCACTCCGTCGCTTAAAATGTCAAACAAAAAAATATATTCACATTTTTTATAATTATGTAAGCGTGGATTAAAAAATTATCAAATACAATATTTTAAAGTGCTTTTCTCCGAAAAAATACATTGTAGATTCAACATACAGTTACTTATTGCTGCAAAAGTACAGTAGATTGTTACAGTGTTAATTACGGGGATTTCCAGTTGAGAGGTTGTTAGTGCAGGAAATTGAGCTTTTCGAACAGCGGAAGAAGCCAAAGGATTGATACTCTGTACGAGTATAAGTATCTGTTGGCGCGCACTTTTATTTTATTATCCTCAAGATACATCGAAGTAAAGGTTGTTTACCTTACTTTTATATACATATTATAGTCTAAGACACGAATCTAAATTGAGCTTCACTGAGCTCGTAGTAGAATAAAACAAATTATAAAATTCTCGTGTCACAAATCACATTGTTAGTTACCGTACTCATCCGAAACGGCTTCACCGGTTTTTATCAACTTTAATATGCATATTCAGTAAGTCTGGGAATTGGCTATTATCTAATTTTCTAAGTGATAAAGGTGACCCAACCCAATTTTTTTACTACAATCACATTAGAAAAAAAACAGCAGAATAACGTCTGCAGGGTGAGCTAGTATTTGAAAATGAATTTAGTTTATAAGAAAACGTATTACAAAACAGTTGCCTAAAATATTCTGGACATAACGTTTTTAATTATTTTTAAATAATGTTTTTCATTGAATGTTCCAATATTAAGATAATAATAAAATGTTCTCCGGACTTTAAGTATAAAACGGGCAGACGTTGGGTTGCCTGTTATTTTCTTGGACAAACTACGGGCCAGGTATACATAGTATATCTAGTTTACCAGTACCAATTACGTTTACATCATTAGATAACAGTTTTTTTTTGAAATGGCCAATATGTTGCTTACCGCGAGGTTTTTACAACTTTACCGGACTATTATTAGATAACAAAAATATAACACAATATGTGCAGTATTATTGCGAAAACGCTATTAGTTGTTTGTCTCTAAAAAACTTTTATAATGAAAAACATTTTTTTACAAAATAAATTAAGATGTTCTTCCACGTTTTTTGAAATACATTTTTGACATGTTCTCTAATTCACTAAATTTATTGCAAAATTTGTTTCATTCCTTTATCAGCTGGGCGCAGGTCGATGGAGATTCGGATCTGTTGCTACTCATACCTATAAATTATTATAGGTATATATTTAAGATGTTTCAAGCACGTGTTGTAGTTTGTAGTTCTATAGCTGTTTGTTGCTATTTAGTTGCTTATGTTCTTTTCCAAGCTTCTTCTAAAATTATACACGTGTTCAAATATTCGTTTTAAAGTTTTTATTGACAGGTTCATATTTTTGTGTAGAAGCGGGGGCAAACAGGCATATGGGTTGTAACGTAGCGGGGGTGGCTTAGCTACCACCCACCACTATGTTAACAGAAGATAAACAAACCAACAGACATATTTGCTATACGAGATCCTGTTGGTATAAAAGAGAATAAAAAAAATATAAACAAAAAAAAACACTATAATAAAAGAAACACTAGTAAAAATAAAGTCCACACAAAAAAGTCTGTGCACAAAAAGGTTCTGCCGGATAAAATAAGAAAAGGGTCGTGGGATATGGTGGTCTTGTCGACGGAACTCGAAGGACTGCTGCTGTAGTCTTCGGCGGTTGGGCTAGCGGGACCCTTTGGCGCCTTCCCTCAGCAGCCAGAAGCAGCAGTAGAAGAGGGTGGCTGGGAAGGCGGCCATAGAAGAACACCGGCGGGCAGCTTCCGCCGGTCTAGGGTCCTCCCACCGCCGAGCAGCAGACACCAAGCAGCAAGCAGCAGTCTTAGTAAGACGTTCCGTCGACTTATAGAATTAGGAAGAACATTAGGAAAGAAAGTAGAGTGTAGACTAAGAATATTAGAAGTAGATCGTGTCAGAACATGTGACAGACTGAAGCCCTTTCAAATTAAATTTTGGTTCTACATTTCAAAATTTTATAATAGAGAACTTATTTTTTTTTAATACCGGCCAGTGCAGTAACCAACTACAAAGGCCGGCTTAGAAAATAATATTACAGGGTCCGTTGATGATAAGTGGTCACATGCGCCAAAGACATCAGAAACACCAGGATGAAATCATAACTAGTTATTAAGAATTGACAAAATGTGAAACTATATTTTCACGGTATTGGAAGGCAAACAAGCAGGTGGATTTCCTGATGGTTATATATTCACGCCTAGAGACATCAAAGGTGGTAATGGTGCATTGCCACACTGAGGTCGGGATGTTAGGCCTCGAGCAAAAGCAAGTATAAAGGATACCTTATCCTTCCAGCCGGAACACATCAACGGCAAGCACTGACTGAATAAATAAAGCGGTGGTTCCAATCCGGGCGAGTCGGTGCAAAACAATACCACCTAGTGAAATGTCACGGTTTAAGTGACAGTAAGCATATGCTCGCCTTTTACGATCTGCCTGGCAGGAAGGCAGATGGTCTATTCTGCAAAAGGGCCCGGATCAGTACGTGTACTCTTGCAATCTGTGCCCAAGGATGTGACGACCATATTGTCCATTATTAAAACCATTAAAATAATTTAGTTTGTTGCCTCATTCCAACAGCAGACACTGAGAATAGGAGGTATGCTAGCAGATACATCGGACGCTGGCCATAAACGTGTTCCAGACACAGAGTTGTAGATTGTAAAGCAGTCTACTTGTATTAACTAGCTTATGTAGAAGATTAATATTCTATGGTTTGTCAGACACCTTTAACATCTTTAGTGCTATAGGCGGCATTAAATTCTTATGATCATGAGATTTGCGTGTTTGTTTGACTTTGACAACAAAATATTTGAATAGGTGCCTATAAAGGATTAAGAATATATTCTATAATAATATATATTATTTGATTGGTTGTTTGTCACTAATCTTATCAATAGAAGAAGGCGCTACTTGGAAAATCATTTTCTTTTCATGTGAGAACTCAGCGAATAAGCACTTTTCAATCTTTAATGACACTGCTGACGTTAAAAGATAACCGTGGCCCATAGACACAATAGATGTTACAGGTGCGTCGATGTCCTATTGCTGAGATGTTAGGCCTGTTGTGCAAATCTACCGGCTACCCTACCCTTAGAACCGGAACATGACAAAGTAATTATGGAGGCAGGAATCCTTACACGGGCCAGTTCCATGCTTAGATCCAGACAAAATTATAAGTGTAGTGTATATATTTTTAATATAACGAATATCATCTAAAAGTACTACGAGTATCATAGTTTTTTAACAGCAAATCAATTGCTTTCAATTATTAAAGTACCGAAAAATGTTTCTAAGTAACACAAAATCTTTCGACATGGCTTGCTCAGCCGTATTTACTTTTATTTGTAAAGATTAATTATATATATTTCACTTCATCCCTTGAAAGTTTTTGTGAAAGCGTTTATACACTCGTTCTTTCCGCGTTTTTTGTATTTGCTTTTGTTAAAACAAAGAAGAAGCTGTTTTTCCTTATTTCTTAATATTATTATCTTAATTATTTTGTATCAAACAAATACCATGAGACTGAATCATTTAATGAAAACTTATAGTCAGCGAACAACTATACAGATCTCCTGTAAACAAAAGAGTCTTAATAAAAATATTTACCGTTGACATGGCAGCAGGAATTAATAAGGGGATAGATTCCTTGTTGGGTAAGCTAACGTACAGCAATATAGCTCCACTGGTCTTGTCAATAAAACTTACATGACCTATGAATACCTCCTACGGGCTGCGTAACAGGCTGTTTGTCTATTTGAAGCAGATATTCACGGCCATATCCCTGAAGAGGTAGGCAGAGGCACAACCAGGGCACCCACGACTAACCGAAGACACGAAGTCCCACAATGTGATAGGTGGCGAGCCTATCGCCAACCGGGCACATATCCAATCCCGAGTAACATTTTTTTTAGAAAATTGGAAAACCCGAATTTTCTTTTTGTTGCCCGACCCGGGATTCGAACCTGGGACCTCATGCAGTCAAGTCAAACACCTGAACCGCTAGACCGCAGAGGCATTTTTTTTGAAGCAGATTTTTTAAAGTATTGAAATAAAAACAAAGTGTCGGATTTTCGAACAAGATTTTACCCCGTGTTGGTCCGGGCTCCTTTGTAGAATAGACCATATGCCTTCCTTGGCAGGCAGCTCGTAAAAGGCGAGCAAAGGCTCACCGTCACTAACACCGTGGCATCTGACTAGGTGGTAGAGTTTAGCAGAGACTCGCCCGGATTGGTACCACTGCCTTACCTATTCCTGCCGCCATAACGTCATGACTTGTTCCGGCCCGGAGGGTAAGGTCCGGTTGCTCGATGCCTAACATCCCTACCTCAGGTTGGCAGCGCACCATTACCACCTTTCGTGTCTCTAGGTGACGTGAATTTCTTAACATCAGGAAAGCAGTCTGCTTGTTTGCCTTCCAATGTCATAAAAAAAACAATAAAATAATTCGCATATTATATGTAGCTGTTCAAAAGCTATAATGCCACAGACAGGCAGATACCACAAATTGGCGCGATATATTTGATGTGTCTGTATCAAACCCACACACACGTTAAATTTACCACGCTCCCCTTTTCCCGTCAGTGGTTAAAACTAGAAATTAGAACTACTGTTGGATGTTGTGGTGGCAACTACTGTAGGAATCTAGGAGCAATGAGGGTTTGTTTATGTAAGAATAGGTCGTGTGTAAATTTTAGACACACACACGTACACGCACACGCACGCACGCACA
>NJDD01000137.1:213991-234007 GCA_002245505.1 Calephelis nemesis
AATCCGAAGACACAAGGCAGTTGCGTAAAGGAGTAACAAAAAACAAACAAACACAAACTTTCTCATTAACAATATTAGTTGCGGCCCGCTCCGGCTTCGCATGGTTATGAAATATACATATAAACCTTCCTCTTCAATCACTTCATCTAGTAAAAAAACCGCATCAAAATTTTAAAGATTCAATCTTACAAAGGGACAGAGGGACTTTGTTTTATACTATGCTATGTAGTGGTAATAGGATGCGTAGAAGTCGAATAAGAGATAGCTTAGAGTAATTTTATCACACTTGTTAGTTGCAGTTGTATAGCCTATGTGGTCTAACGGTCCGGCGTCGGACTTACTTCTTCAGGTCCTGGGTTCGATTCCCGGGTCCGTCAATAAAAAAAATAGAAAATTGCGTAATTTCAATTTTCTAATAACGACAACGTTGCCCGGAATTGGATATGTGTCCGGTTGGCGATAGGCTTTCCACCTATCACTTTGTGAGAATGTATCCTGCTAGTCGTGGGCGCCCTGGTTGTGCCTCTATCTCTTCAGGGATATAGGCATTAAGATACTTTTTGTTAACTGCATGATTTTAAAATATAAAATTGCAAATAAGACAGACTTTTTTCTATTTACAGTCAAGAGAGAGCGAGAGACTAATAAAACAATTTTAAGAAAATCCAGCCATTCCAATGCGAAAATGCCATGCAAAAAATAATAGTCACTGAACGACTAGAAGTAAATCGTTTAGGTATTCGAACGAATGAGGACGGTATTTCCCGGTAATTGGAGCTGTCGCATCGACAAATGTCCCCAACAGCGTGTGCCAGATAGTCAACGTAACTGCCTCTATTAGCTGGAGAGATAATCTTAAATTACTGCCCGCCAACTCTATGTTTGACAAAAATGTTAGCATTAGCCGGAGAGCCCCATGGGTATATAGAACTAGGTAAATCGATTCGATATTACGCAGCGGTGAATGATTTTAGCCGACTACAAATAAGGAGTGTGTTTTGTGTGTTTGTTTGTAATGTTAGAAATTAGTAAATATATTGTCTTTGGTAATGTGCTTATAAATAAAATGGCGAGATCATTTATTTGGTAGGTTGTAAGAAAAATTAAGATTTTTCTTGAAGTATTGTTAATAATGCATTATTAGATTTGTTACTATTATAAGTAGGTATATAAATAAGTAGCTAGAGATAAATGTTATGTTATTAATATAACTAGTGGTCGCCCATTGGTCGAATTTCGACCTTAGTAAATTTTAATATCTTGTTGATAATAACGCCATCTTCATTTCTCAAGGCCAACTGCTTTGTTTCCAAACTTTTTAGTGCGCAATCTGTAACCTTTTATCGTTATCATCAATATATTTGTTTGTGTGTCAAATGCATGGTAGTGTGGGTAATGTTTTATTTATTATTATTATAGAAGAAATGTTAGCGTTCTGCACTTCTCCTACACATAAACTATAAGTGTACCTAATTTCGTACACCACGTTCGCACAATTATTTTCGTTAAAAGCGGTCCAAAGTTTTGGCATCCCGTATTAAGATATAGATAGATTTGTTGTGATTGTTAATAAGTAAATTAGGCAAAATGTATTAGTAAGACAGTGAAATGGAGATTTTTTTGGTGAGGTCGAGAGAAAAAACGGACCTAGGTTGTTTATAATGACTAATTTGAGTGTAAAATTAGTTAATTTTGGCGGCATTTGAATTATTTTTGACTAGTTAAAGTTCAGAAGTGTTCGTTATGAATTTACAATATCGCGTGTTTTTCTTCATGTTGCTAAATCTTACTTGATTAGTTTAACCATGTTTTATCTAAGTTTTATTAAATACAATTGACTTATTTCAGATGCTTTCGCTCATGTCTAAAAGACAAAAAAGAAACATAATTTAATTCATATCTAAAGTTTCAAAAAACGAAGTTGTCTAATTAAAATTATATTTTTTGTGATTTTATAAATTTCCTAGAATATATATGTTTCTAATAAGTAACGGGGATTCCGAAAAACAAACCATGTATATAAAAATGTTTTATTAAATGTTTGGGAACTCCTGACTGAGAAAATACAAACCGTTACTAGATAACGTGTAGTCATATCTAGATACCTATCTATACATCTCGTCCATAAACTTATCGGCCAACTTCGAAGGAAATCCCCCTAAGTCTACTTTACACAAATTTCGACAGAGACGGCCAAGGGAGACCTTTCCTGGTCTACTTACGTAGACTTCTAAAGACGTTCCGTAAACGAAAATGAATTCCTTATAAGGTTTGTAATAGCACCAGTCGTCATAGGTCGGGTTTGAACCTCAACCGCATTTCCATAGGTACTATATCAACTTAAAGATTGGAGAACAAAGAAAATTTTGACAAGCTCACTCCCCTCCAGTAAGTAATTATTTGTCGTGCTTGCTCTTGCATTGTTAAGTAAAATTAGGAATATTAAACATTGCGCAAAAACTAAAACTATAGTAGATAATCTATACTAAAATTATTGATGCGGAAGTCTGTCCTTTCTGTCTGTTGATAAACTGTTGATTTTGATAAACTTTAATTTGCATAAAGGTAAAGATATAGGTTCAAACATAGGGTATTTTTTTAAAATCAATTCATAAAGGAAATATTCATTCATAAAGGTAATAGGGGATAAAAGTTAGTATTAAAATCGTACGTATTCTACGCCGACGAATTCGCGGACAGACAGCTAGTAAAGAGTAAATCCTCCCATCGTCTATGATCTATCACGATAAGATTACGATTTTGGATATGAAATCAAATAATATGGATATTTTGGAAGTGTGTTGGAATTACTAGTGCCCTTGACACACAAACGTATTATATTGTAAAGGCTTATTTACCTAGATACCTAGTCAACTAAATCTCGTTTGTGTTCTACTACAGAAAATAAGAACATAGCTTTTAAAAATGTTTTGAAGAAAGTGGATTCGCCGTTTATCATGAACTTATTACAATCTTTAACTAATTCACGATAAAAAAAACCAGTTTTTTTTACACAGATACAAGATCACATAAACTGAATACAAAAGTTAAATAGTATTATTATTAAATTATCTGAAAGTAAACAAATTAAATGAGGTACTTAGTTCAAAGATCAAAGAATTTGTTTTTGAATTAATCATTCTTGATTTTCCAATTTTTCTTATCTTTTGGTAAGTCCGTATTATTCTACAGGCGCGATATTTGGGTATGTATTTGGTATTTTATACCTACTATTTTTTTACCTACATATTTCTTATTAATAAATTACCTTACATCTATTATTATACATTACTATTTTATTATAGTATTATAATAGGTATAAATCTGACTACTTCGAAGTTATATCATTAAAATACTTGATTTTCAATAAAAAATCTTTTTTCTTTATTTACCCCATGTTGGTCCGGGCTCCTTTGCAGAAAAGACCATCTGCCTTCCTGCCAGGAAGGCGTAAAAGGTGAAAAAGCGTAAAAGCTCGTAAAAGGCGAGCATAGGCTTTCCGTGACTAACACCGTGACATCCTACTAAGTGGTAGAGTTTCGGAGCGATTAGCCCGGATTGGTACTACCGCCTTACTTATTCCTGCCGCCATAACGTCAATGCTTGCCGTTGACGTGTTCCGGTTCGCAGGGTAGAGTAACCGGCAAATTTACTTTTGCTCGGGGCCTAACATCCTAGCCTCAGTTAGGCAACACCATTTACTACCTTTGATGTCTCTAGGCGGCGTGAATTTCTTACCATCAGGAAATCCGTCTGCTTGTTTGCCTTCCAGTATCAAAAAAAATACTTCGAAGTTATATCATTAAAATACTTGATTTTCATTAAAATATTCTGTCAACTATCATAGGAGTTGCCTTTATTGTTACAGTTAGCTCATATTTTAAAAAGAGCAAATATAATTTTGCTACATATGTAAATGCCATGCCAAACCAAGTTATTTTTTGCTCTTTAAAAATCGAAGACTTAAATAGGTCAACTGGACTGCGGCTCTTATCCGGGTCCCCGCCTGGGTAAGTGCTGATCAACCGTAATTGGCAGGTAACGGGTAAGTCATCCAGCGCCTTACCTATTTCTTACCTATGGAGGTAAGAAATCACAGTGTTATGTTCTGGACTGGAAGGCAAGGAACGGTAGCGAGGATAAACACAGGGTAGCAACGCATATTTTATAACATCGTAATGCTGTATATTTGTTCGCTGCTTAAGAAGTAAAAAGCGGCTAACCGCTCTGATAGAATTATAAGTCACCTTGAATAAATTTTGTCGCCTCTGTGGTATACTTAGTAATCCGGTGTTGGCGTTGAATACATGAGGTCCAGGGTTTGATTCGAGTAGAAAAACTCAAAAAGTGTTTACTAAATTTTATAATCTAAACATTAATGACAGATGAATGATTGACCAAACAGATATTTATAATGCTAATGTGGATGTAAGTATGTGGGGTGACCTTGGTTCCACGATAAAATTGTTCGAGTCTCCGAAACCGGCGAGTTTGCGTGAAAAGATGCGAAGGACTAGGCCGATCCGCAATGATCGTGACTGAATACTCTCTACCTAATCCATATGGGACTTGGCATGAAGATAAGTAAGAAAAGAAATAACGTTTGTCCGATATTGGATAAGCGTTTATTTGGTAATAGGTTTACAATCTACCATATGTTGGTACCTGCGGCTAATTAAATTTTTAAAATTCCTGATGGTAAGAAATTCACGCCACCTGGAGACACTAAAGAAGGTATTGGTGCGTTGCCAACCTTGAGACGGGATGTTGAGCTTCGAGCAAAAGTAAGTTTACCGGCTACCCTATCCTCCAAAGCGAGCAAGCTCTGACATTATGGCGGCAGGACTAGGTAGGGCGGTCGTACCAATCCAGGCGAGTCGCTACAAGACTCTACCACCTAGTCAAATATCACTGTGTTAGTGACGGTAAGCCTATGCTCACCTTTTACGAGCTACCAAGCACAGGAAAGCAGATGGTCTATTTTGTAAAGGAGCCCATACCACTGCCTATAAGGATATTGACATATAATAAATAGTAATTAAAAATATAAACTTTTTAAATTAAATACAGATATGTAAGTACTTTTGGACTGAACTGTGTATAAGTACAATTTAGTATTACCCAGCTCACAAGCACTTAATTCAGGGTAAAACCTATTTGTGTGTTTTATCAAATGAATATCACTTACAATGGAAGTTTAAAATAACTGGGTATAGCAATCCAGGAAAGTCGCAGTGAAACTCGACTACTTAGTAAAGTAGTCAAGTTTCGCACCGACTTGCCTGGATTAGTAATAATAATAAAGTTTATTTCCACCAAAATACTACATGTATTCACTATTCTAATCTAAACTAAATAAAACTAGACAAATTGGTGACATATAATTGTAACTAACTAACCTTTTTTTTTTTATTATTATTAGATTAGTACCATCGCCGTTTTCATTCCTGCCACCATAACGTCCAATGCTTGCTGTTGACGTGTTCCGGTTCGGAGGGTAAGGAAGCCGATAAACCTACTTTTGCTCGAGGTTGGCAACACACCATTAACACATTTCGTATCTCTAGGCGGAGTGAATTTCTTACCATTAGGAAATCCGTCAGCTCGTTTGATTTCCATTGTCATAAAAAAACCGTTTAATGATGTTTGCATGATAAATGACGGTAAAATTTGTAACTAAGTTGATTACCCTTTAATAGTCAATAAGTCTGCAAGTCAGAGTTTCCTTGAAGTCAACCTCGTGAGAAAATACTAAGAACTATCGACTGCAACACGAAATCCCAGTTTGTAATAATAAGGAAAAAATTAAATGAAACATAGTTTGCTGAATCATTCCTTATTTTAAAGGCCTAAGGTGTTTCCTAAGCCACTGATGTCTTCAAGCTACTTTTTTGTGAAGTTTGACAAGACATATATACATCATCATCATCATCATCAGCCGGAGGACGTCCACGGCTGGACATAGGCCTCCCGCAAAGAGCGCCAAAAGTCACGGTTACCAGCCGTTTGTAACCAGCGACTCTATCCGTCCAGACATATGTACGTGCAATGCAAATGTGGATGGATGAAGGTACCCGGAGAGACCTAAACTGACATTCCACGATGAAGGCGCTCGGTTTTACGAGGGTGGTTTCAAGAGTTGCCGAAACCGGCATGTTTGTATCAATGTTGTAACAAATGGGAAGAAGGTAAACAAGTCTGCAGGATTGTGACAGTTATTCAAATTCAAACACTTCAATCATGTAAATAATAAAAGTGTTACTAGTGCACGTCGATGTTAATATAAAATTATCACCAGATCGGAATCGCAGCCACATATAGAGAAGAGGAAGAAACTTAACGGGCGCATCTTTTTAATTAATTTAATATCAATAAACATTCACTCAACTTGGTAATCGACAAACTGCTGACCATGCGAGGCCTTTGTGTGTGAGTATTTATGTATGTGTGTGTCAGTTCTTACTTCCATAGCTGGTAAGATAATTACTTCAATAATATAACCCAGTAGTTTGAATTCTTAAATAATTATATTCTTGAAGTCACGGGTTCGATCCCCAGGCCGGGCAACAAAAATAATCGAAATTGAATATATTCAATTTTCTAATAAATTAACGTAGCCCAGATTGGATATAAGCCCGGTTGGTGATACGCATGCCACCTATCACATTGTGGGATTTAGTGTCTTCGGCTAGTCGTAGGTGTCCTGATTATGCCTCTGCTTACCTCTACAGGGTTATGGTTGTGAAAAATTTTTACTTTAAATAATTGTACTAGTAGGCGATGAGTGATCACAGCCTTTTCTTGCAGCTTGAAATAAAGTTATTACGAAGTTTGAAATGAAGTTATTATTACGAGTAAATAAATAAACGACATATTTTGACAGTGTCGTTTTTGAATGTCATTTTAAAAGTATTGAAGCAGAAAAAAGCAATAAATATCCTAACAGAATTTTCATCCTAGATATAGTTTTATATTTAATACTAGCTGACCCAGCAAACTTCGTATCGCTTGACATTAATGCTTCGATTCGGATTCGATGTGAAACATTCTAAAATCAACAACTACTTGTTATTAAAAAAATAATTTAAAAAAGGCAGTTGGTAGTTGGTTCTGGTGGTTCTGGCAGTCAATGTAATTATTCTAAGCTTAATGCTCTTCTTTCAAATATCAAAAAAAAATCTTCAAACTCGTTCACTATATTAGGCTCACCTATTTTTCTTGACGCGGTCCCTGAAGCGATTAAAATCCAGCACGAACTTCTACTTAAAACACAAGCTCGTTTAAATGATCTTTCAGCACACGTCGCGCTTCTTCTTTTGCGAACATGTTTCGCATTACCAAAAGTTAAATATCTTTTACGAACTACTCCTACTTGGTTTAGCCACGAAGACATTGTTGCTTTTGACAATTCTTTGAAAAATGTTTTAGAAACAATCTTAAATGTTTCTATCAAACTCAATGGAGTCAAGCGGCACTGCCGGTACGTCATGGTGGCTTAGGAATACGTAGAATGCAAGACGTTTGTTTGCCAGCTTTTCTGGCTTCTGCTCACGGAGTTGTTGATCTAGTCACTAAATTAATCTCTCCAAATGGTTATAGATCAAGCATTCAATTCATGACAGAAGCCGTTTCTACTTGGTTGTCATTTAATTCAGGCTTTGGAACCCCTGTAGCTCAATGTTCCCAAGGAGCGTGGGATGACATTGGTGCAAAGAGAGTTGTTGATCGGATTACAGAAGAGGCAGCAGGCTCGGATTTAGCAAGACTCAAAGCAGTCACTCGGCCTGAATCAGGAGCCTGGTTACATGCACTCCCATCTCCTCATATAGGTACACTTTTAGATAACAATGTTCTGCGTGTAGCGGTGGCTCTTCGTTTAGGTTGCAACGTATGCGAACCGCACAGATCTATTTGCGGATCTACGGTTGAGTCCAACGGTCACCACGCATTGAGCTGCACTCGTTGCTCTGGTAGGTTTTCTAGACATCATGCTCTTAACGACATAATTTGTAGGGCACTCTTTTCTGCCAATGTCCCTTGTGTCCTTGAACCACTTGGTCTCAGCCGATCTGATGGAAAGAGACCCGATGGTATGACTTTGGTTCCCTGGAAAAAGGGTAAGTGCCTTTTAAGGGATGCAACTTGCGTTAGTACCTTTGCTCCGAGTCATCTCAATCGTACAACATCGTCACCCGCAGCGGCTGCTGAGGATGCAGCATTTAAAAAAAAACAAAAATATGCAGCTCTGAAAAATACCTATTTGTTTGTTCCTATTGCAGTAGAGACAATGGGAACAATGTGCCATGAAGCTAAGTGCTTCATTCACGAATTAGGGCACAGGCTCCGAGATAACGGGCATGACACCCGCTCCGGCTCATTCTTGGTGCAAAGACTCGCGCTGGCCATCCAACGTGGTAATGCCGCTAGTGTCATGGGTACTTTTGCACCAGGAATGCTTCGACGTGGTTTATTTGAATAATTATTTGTTAGTTATATGGTATTTTTAAGGTAGGTTTTAATATTGTTTTTGGCAAATTTTTCAAGTTAATGAATTAAAAAAAAAAACATTTTCTAGTGGACCAAATTGTGAATCTAAACCATTCTCGAATTCCCTAGAACACACACAAAAAGTTTCATCGACATCGGTCCAGTCGTATAGAAGGAGTTCAGTGACATACACACTCACAGAAGAATTATATATAGTAAGACTAGATGACCCAGCAAACTTCGTATCGCTTGACATTAATGCTTAGACAGTAGCGCAGTCTGTCGGATCCGATGTGAAACATTCCAAAATCAACAACGACTTATTATTAAAAAATTAATTAAAAAACATTTTCCAGGAAACCAAATTGTGAATCTAAACCATTCTCGAATTCCTTTGAGCATACACAAAAACTTTCATCAACATCGGTCCAGCCGTCTAGAAGGAGTTCAGTGACATACACACTCACAGAAGAATTATATATATAAAGATAATGTTTCAGTTGACACAAATGTATCCCCTCTATAAAATTTGAGCATGACGGATCATTATCTCCTTACTATGGTGCATAACTAAATGGTTAATGTATTATGAATTTAATCACATATCGACGATTTTCGATATTGTTATATAGAAAACAATGTCCTCTGAACAAACAAATAACAAGTATCCCTGGACAAGTCACACAAATTGAATCTAACCCCAAAGTAAGCAAATTGCTATGTAATATAAAATGCTTATGTTATGGGTGTTAGCTCAACGATTCTAATACATAGAAATACTTTAGTAGATACCAGAATAAATTCAATAAACACCCAGACCCGGAAATGCAGACATCTAAATGTTCATCACACAAATGCCTGGCCCCGTCGAGAACCAAAACCGAGCCTCGCGGTTGGTCGATTTAGTTAGGCGTGTACGCTACACATTCGACCAACGCTTTATATATAACTTGGGATGTTCAGATGCCATTTTTAGGATACTGGCTACTCTGTCTGTGAAATCTGAGAACGTGTTTTTTACCAACTTTAAAAGGTCAGATTAATTTGAACCTTCAAACCTTCACAGTGCGAATAATGAAAGAACCTGTTACTTCTATTATATAGAATGTCCATTATATAAAAGGCGGTATGTCTTGTTTTGCTTATTATTGTGATGACGTAATGGGGTTCGTAAAGTATATGAAACTCAATATACAACTAAAATGGTACTACCGTCAGTTTCCGAAACGTCAATCAATTTTATTTTATTTTTCGATGTAGTTAGGCGTGTACGCTAGCCACTCGACTAACGATTTATATGTAACTTGGGATGCTTAGATGCTATTTTTAGGACACTGCCTACCTATCTGTGGATTCTGAGAACGTGTTTTTTACTCACTTAAAAAGGTCGGATTTAATTCGAAATTTCATACCTTAGGAGCGCGAATGATGAAAGAACTTCTTAGTTCTATTACATAGAATTTTCATTATGTAAAAGGCGTTTCACTTATTATTGCCGTGACGTAATTGGGCTGGTAAAGTATATGAAACTCAATATACAACTAAAATTGTACTACAGCCAGTTTCCGTCAATTCCGTCAATCAATTTTAATTTATGATTAATCTCTTCATAACAGCTGTCTAACATGAGTTCCATGTAGATTTCTACTTTTATTTCCTCATAGGACAATTTAAGTCCCTAGTTATTATTATTAAAATAAAAAGCAAAGAAGTGTTGCGTAACGCGTTGTTCTAGCTTATTTTCCTCCCCTGAATCACATCGTAACGTCTTACATGACCCCGCTCCACCTTATATGCGTTATATAATTTTACATAGGTATTAACTCAATTGTTACAAAAAATGTTTGATCTAGACAATCTCATAAAGTCTACGGTCTCCATGAAATAAACCATTACAGCTTTTTGAAGTGAAACTTCTTTGTCGGGGTTGGAAAAAAATTTAGTGTAACATTTTTTCGTTACGCGCCATCTTTGTTCTTATCCCTACCACGCGTGATTCGAAGTATACTTTCTCCAGCGGATTAGGGATTGGCAATAAACTTTATTTAACCAATTTCTGTAAAGTTGCATATACTAAATTATTTTTTAAAAAATAATGTCATAAAGAACGCTAGTACACGCACACATTTTTTTAAAATATATTTTTATTTTATCCCTGTGTTGGTCCGGTCCGCTCTGTAGAACCGACCATTTACCCATCTGACAGGCAACTCGTTAAAGGCGACCTCTGGTTAAAGTATAGGTAATCACCAAAAAGACCACTGGTGGTAGAGTGCTGTGCAGCAACTTGCCAGGGTAGGGATCCATCACCTTATTCCTGCCGCCATAATAACAGTCATGTTCCGGTCCAGAGGGTAGGGTAACCGGTAGTCTTGCACATCTTGCATAATAGACCTAACATCCTGGCCATAGGTAATATATATATGTTGTATATAGGGCACGGTTATCTCTTACCATCAGGAAAGCCGTGGCTTGTTTTTTGACCTCTCACATAAAAAAAACCATTAAGAATGGTACCACAGAATCGTTTGGGTTGTTAACAAATAATCAAATACAAAATGATTATTCCCGGAAGTTCCTCATCAGAATTTTTTTTATATTGGAAGGCAAACAAGCAGACGGATTTCCTGATGGTAAGAAATTCACGCCGCTAAGGGACCCAAAGGTGGTAACGGTGCGTTGACAACCCGAGGCCGAGATGTTAGGCCTCGAGTAAAAGTAAGGTTACCGGCTACCTTTGTCCTGTCGTCTTAACGGAACACGTTAATGACGTTAAGACGACAGGAATAGGTAAGGCGATGGTACCAATCCGGGTGAATCACTGCGAAACTCTACCACGTAGTCAGATGTCACGGTGTTAATGACGGTAAACCTATGCTCGCCTTTTACGAGCTGCCTGGCAGGAAGGCAGATAGATGGTCTATTCTGCAAAGGAGCCCGGACCAACACGGGGGAAAAACAAAGACATGTCCCTATAATCCTTAAAAAGTAGTATGGCTGAAACCTGTAATTATTTGGTAATTCCGAAACACGCAATAGCAATTTGGCGGGCTTATGTAACGAAACCTTACAACGCGACATAAAAAGTTAGTATAAAAAAATACTTGGAAGTAATCTTGTACTACATATTAATGTTCTGAAGCTCATTTTAATTATTTTATTAACCGACGCAATACGAGGGGTGTTATAAGTTTGATATGTCTGTGTATGTGTGTGTCTGTCTGTTTGTTTGTGGGGTCGTAGCTCTTCACCGGATGAACGGATTAAGATAATTTTTTTTTGTTCGAAAGCTGGCGTGATCGAGATGGTTATCAGCTATACCTAGATTATAGATGCATTTAAGCTATAGTTTATAGATACATTCAAAGACAAGGTATTGAAATACCAGCTATATTTAAATAAGGTACCTGGGTCAAATATGGCGAACCGATTAATATGGCCACTACCTATTATTTTCCAAACTATTGCAACCCACCATACAATGTACGCGTGAGCAAGAAGGACTATGCGTGCTGTAAGGACGGAACACGCGCCTTCCACAACATGTCCCTCGCCAGCCCGACACGGTCGCGAGACAGGAAAAGTCATATTGCATTACAAAATTATATTTGATAAGTATTGGGTTTATATAGTTGTGTATTAGTAACTACTGTTATGTATCTGTTGCATATTAATCTATGGTATGTCAAGTTCATGTTTTAATGGAAATGTAGTTGGCTTTTCTGTTGGATTTTCGTGGTATGATTTAATTTAAAAAATCGACCTTTGTGGTAAATATGGCCAACGAGTGGCAATATTTTCATTATGAAAATTTGTTTAACATTATTATTTTGTTTTAGATCACAACACCGCATTACATTAAAATGGGTTTACGAGAAAATTGGAGTGAGGCTGATATGAAATTAGCTAGGAATATCAGCAGTACAGAGTGGACAAATTAAAATATATTCGGCTTCTATAATTCTTAGAATACTCCTAGACGAATTTAAAGAGAATATATATTTGGTGAAAATCAGAGAACTGACATACCTGAGAAGATAAGGAGAACTTCGTTTGCGAGAAATGAGATTAATTAAATTTTTATTTGTCATTTCAAGTTGATTTTAGGTTTGCACCTACCAAAATCTTACCCAAATCGTTTTAAAACTCTACTATTTATTTACAGGCTTTGTGTTTTATGATTTCTAATTGTTCCAAAATATTTAGTTTAATCCCTTTTTCACAAGTATGAATTATTTCCCCGGACCAACATGTGAAATATATATAGAACGTCGTTTTTTATTAAATTTTAATAAGATCCAATATACCTTATTCAAGTATCTGTTATTATATATTTCTTTCGGTTATTACTTAAAAAGCGTAAAATATATAAAATAAATACATAAAAACTGTAAAAAATACATAACAAATAAAGAATTTTCTCTTTCAGCTTTTTAAATTCGTCAAAAGAATCTATAAATACTTTTAAGATAAGCGTTGTCGAGGCGGAGGACACCACGTAAATGTTTTTTAAAAAAATATTATGAAAGTAAGATTTATGACAGGGAGAAAGATAAGACCAAAAAAAATCTATTTACGCGATTTAAAAATTAAAAGTATTATGAAGTACTAACTGACCAGGCGATTTCCGTATCAGTTATTAACATCTACCTACAGCTTATATGGATAAAAGCATTGCTTTTCCCATTTTCCCTATAACTTTCTCCGATTTTATTTCATGAGAGACTTCTTGTCATAATTATCGCAATAAAGATTTCTAATTTGTTCTAACAGTTCTAATTTGTTTACTGATATTTATGAATTATATACAGGCGCGCTATATACAGGCTTATGAGCTGTAAATCAATTTAAGGCAACGCTAGATCTAGTGTTTTAATTGATTTACAGCTATAAAATGTTTGCACTGATTAAAATGAAAATTTCAAATTCAAGGTTCATTTCCTGTTTATGTTTATTAATCTTTATTAAAATTATTATGTAACTTTTTGTGTAAATGTTGTATCTTGTTGGATAGCTAATAATGTGTAGATGTTTTTAAAATGTTCTGCCGTCCAAGTACATTGGTGATTTTTTGAAAAAAAAATACACTTTATTCCAAACAACATTATAAAAATCATCTATCTCTTATTTCAAAACTATGAATGTTTTTATTTATTTTATTGTGTTTTATAATGTACTAGAGTAAACTGTAACTGGATAATAAATATAAAATACGCCGTATTTTACGTAATGTAAAATACGCCGTAGATTTTTTTAAATCTTGTTTTGAAAGTTGTATAACCCTATTTTATTTAAAAAAAGGAAAAATTAATTATAACTCGTGATTGGTTCACTTTTTCCCCGCATAGTCATGGGTAATTAGTTAGCTAGTGACCTCATCTACAACTACATACCCTTAACGGGATCAGGACACATTTCCAATAAGCCTGTATAACCCGCCCATTTCCACTTAAGCTTCAAGAAGTAGATTTAAACATCGGTTGTTTTAGTGCATATTATAATGATAGTTTATCGCTTCTCTGGTCTAGGGGTCAGGCAACAACAAAAACAAAATGTGTAATTTTAATTTTCTTATAAAAAAACGTTGTCCGTGATTGGATATGTGTTTAGTTCTTTTGATGAGGTTTTAAATCAAGAGAAACATTTTGATTTACTTTTTTAAAGGTTTTCTTGCTCGGGGTTATTTGAAATTTTTATTTTGTATACAATATTTTTCATTTTTGTATTGCCTCTGTGGTCTAGCGGTCCAAGTGTTGGACTTGATTGCGTAAGAACCCGATTTCGATTCCCGGCTCGGGAAATAAAAAGTAGGTGGCAAGCCTATCGCCAACCGGGCATATATCCAATCCCGAGCAACGTTTTTTTTATTAGAAAATTGGAAAAACCCAATTTTCTTTTTGTAGCCCGATCTGAGAATGGAACTCGGGACCTCATGCAGTCAAGTCCGACAACTGAAATGCTAGACCACAGAGGTTTAAGTACCAGACCACAAAGTAAGTTTACCGGCTACCTTACCCTCCAAACCGGAACACGTCCTGACGTTATGGCGGCAGGAATAGGTAAGGCGGTGGTACCAATCCGGGCAAGTCGCTGCGAAACTCTACCACCTGGTCAGATGTCACGGTGTTAGTGATGATAAGCCTATGTTCGCCTTTTACGAGCTGCCTGGCAAGAAAGGCAGATGGTCTATACTGCTAAGGAGCCCGGACCAACACGGGGAAACGTTAAGTTAGTTTTTCCTATTATTGAATAAAAAAAATATTCTCGTAATTGAATATGTGCCCGATTGGTGAAAGGCCTGGTTGTGCCTCTGCCTACATCTTCGGGTATGTGAATGTGACGATATTTTTTTTAATAACTTGTATACAACATAAATAAATAAACAAAATGCAAAAGATGAACATGGTTTTTATGCCACTAACATGGCTATGACCTTATAATAGACATCTGAGATGCCCGCTTTGTTACCACTTCTTACTCCTTAACATTGATCTTTATTATTATGTTTCATTTTGTTGAGTATACTTAAATATTGGCTTGTCATCTTAGCCTGAGGATAATAATGCTCCAATGTTACCAGGATGTCTGCTAGTCAGCCATATAATCATATAAAGTTATATTACCCATGTTGAAAAATTAATTTAAGAGACATCATACATCCCAATGAATGTGTGACGTCTTTTTATTAAATTTTTTTCTCCTATTTACAGTGTTTGATAGACGATTATACATGAAACTTACTTAAAAGCGCAAAAATAGTTCCTCAGTTTTTTTTATAACATATCTATATTTAGTTGACCAGCGAACTAATGACCGCCTTAATTTGGTGATAAATTGATAGCAGCACCTTTTATCGGGATCATTGCACTTTTCAAATATTTCGAGAACCTGTAATATTATTTTCTAAGCCGGCCTTTGTAGTTGGTAACTGCACTGGCCGGTATTAAAAATAAATAAATTCTTTTTCAAAAATATTTTTAAAATGTAGAACCAAAAATTCATTTGAGTCTGCTACAGTCTGCTACATGTTCTGACACGATCTACTTCTAATATTCTTAGTCTACTTTCTTTCCTAACATTCTTCCTAATATTCTATAAGTCGACGGAACGTCTTACTATGACTGCTGCTTGCTGCTTGGTGTCTGCTGCTCGGTGGTGGGAGGACCCTAGACCGGCGGAAACTGCTCACCGGTGTTCTTCTATGGCCGCCTTCCCAGACGCCCTCTTCTACTGCTGCTTCTGGCTGCTGAGGGAAGGCGCCAAAGGGTTCCGCGAGCCCAACCACCGATGACTACAGCAGCAGTCCTTCGAGTTCCGTCGACAAGACCACCGTATCCCACGATCCTTTTTTTTAATCCGGCAGAACCTTTTTGTGCACAGACTTTTTTGAATGGACTTTATTTTACTAGTGTTTCTTTTATTATAATGTTTTTTGTTTACATTTTTTGATTCTTTTTTTACCAACAGGATCCCGTATTCCTAAAACGTCTGTTGGTTTGTTTTTATTCTGTCAACATAGTGGTGAATGGTAGCTAAGCCACCCCCACTACGTTACAAACCCAATCTTATAAAAAAACCCAACCAAAAATTCATTTAAAACTTTAAAAATTAAGAGTTAATAGACAAAAACATTTAGAGGTGTATGTACTTATACTAATAAGCTATTTCATTACATTCAAACGGCAAAATACACATATGTGTCTAAATACAAAATTATGTTACTGAACTACTAAATAATTACGAAATTTAAACTATAGTTAAATAAAGGGCACATATCTTCTAATTAGCCCTCTGGGTGTATTATGCTAATGTGGCCTCAAGAAATTATTATAATGTACCTCTTATGTGTCCACTCGGCGAAATTGGATTATCCTGACACAAAGGCTTCTTTTTCTTTATACCGACATTAGGTACCTGTTGAATATTTAAAACTACGTGAGCGAAGCCACTGGCAACGCCTTGTCCGTATAATGTCATTTCTATATTTTGCTTTTTTCCCCCTGTGTTGGTTCGAGCTCCTTTGCAGAATAGACCATTAGCCTTCCTGCCAGGCAGCTTGTAAAATGCAAGCATAGGCTCACTAGCACTCGCCCGAACCGGTACCACCGCCTTACCTATTCCTGCCACTATAACGTCCAATGCTTGCCGGTAGCGTGTTCCGGTTCGGAGGGTAAGGTAGCCGGTAAACTTAGTTTTGCTCGAGGCCTTACATCACGGTCTCAGGTTGGCAACGCACCATTACCACTAGGCGGCGTGAATTTCTTACCATCAGGAGATCCGACTGCTTGTTTGCCTTCCACAATCATAAAAAAAATTCTTAATGGAGATGATAATATATTAATGGAAATGTTAAAAAAGAAAGTGGGTTATAAGATCAGCGTCGGGTATAGACGTGTGCAAGTATCAAACAGTGAAAACCTTTTAGATTAGATAGAAATATTTAGATAGAAATATTTTACCTTGCAAAACTAGGTAGGTATATGTAAAATTTATCTAACTTAATAATAAACAAGAGTATACATATACCCTAACCGTCTTATTAAGAAATACTAAAGTAAGAGTAAAGTTAAGTTGATGTTATAGTTTGTGTCACAGTGTAATAAACTCTACCTCTCTTGTTAATAAAGTATCTTCACGCCCATATCCCCGAAGAGGTAGCCAGAGGCACAACCAGGGCACCCACGACCAGCCGAAGACACAAGTCTCATAATGTGATAGGTGGCAAGCCTATCGACAACCGGGCACACATCAATCCCGAGCAACATTTTTTTTTTAAATTGGAAAACCCAAATTTTCCTGTTTTGTTGCCCGACCCGGGACTCAAACCCGTTACTTCGACTCGACACGACTCGGGGACTCGAGTTTTAATGATAAACAAGGAATAACATACACCAAGGTTTAACCTGGTATTATAGTCTTTATTGCAATGTGATTCAGACTATGATATCAAATTAATTTTACTCCTTCGTTGTTAGTCCACGTTTATTAACAAGACGGTATCTGTCTTATAATTAAACACGGAGTAATATACCCCCAGGTTCAACTACACAACAATCTTCAATGTTCTTACAATTAGATATCAGCTTAATTTTACTCTTACCTACTCTAGTCCATGTTTGTTAGCAAGAGAGTACGGATATAATACTAGGTTGAACCTTAGACTACTGCAGTCTTTATTTATTAAAGCGACCGTAAGTTTTTAAGCTTTGTTAAATCATTCGTCATTAGTTAAGTAATTGTTCATTAGTAAATTCATATAATATTACATGAATGTCTTCATAACTTTATACATCTCATTAAACCGTAGAAAAGTGAATTCCGTTCTTCGGATATTTAAGAAATATTGGTGCAGGCGACTAGAAATAGGTAGCAAAATACATTTTTACAATTTTGTCTCCCTGTATTTGTGATTCACACCTCATCTACTAAACCAAACAACAAAATTGTACCCAATTTTGGGAGGTTTCCACCTTGTACTGTAGTACTCATTGTATTAAACTCATTTAGTAGGTACTCAGAACAGTGTATTTATAGGACGTAACTACCAGTGTTAACTGTAAAGAAAGGTTTTAAAATACGATGGGTTGTACTCCGGGAGTGCCGGCAGAAGTGAAAAAAAGTGCGCAACTCCGCTAAAGAAGTTTTCAAAAACAGAACTCGAATCCTCAGTAGCTCAAATGGTAAGATCATTTGTCGGCTTGAGACGAAAAGGTACAGGTTCAGACCTGGAACGAATTTTTTTTTAAAAAAAATTTGGAGAAATTTAACCTGTGCACATGACAAGTGCTAAAATAAAAATACCTTATAATCGTAGTGTTTGTAACTGTCGTGTTCCAGTCCGAAGGGTAAATTATTCATTGTTCTTGCGCATTAGACTTAAAATCCCAGCTAGATGACAGCGACAAATTTGTAACATAAACAAATCAAATGCAAAAAAAATATTAAAAATTTTTGTTCATTTTTTTCTGTATACGAAAAAGATAGCATATTTGAACCATTGTTATCGTAAAAAGTAACTATATTGCTAACATTAACCTAGTTGCATAACATTCCGTATCCTTCGTCACCTTTATGGTGGTAGGCAAACCCATAGATGCAGGGTAACGAGGTCGGGGCGAACTTTACAACCATATTATTAAACATACAAATACTATATAACAAGTATCTCTATAAAAATACCATTACGGCTTCACAAAGTTCGTAAAAAAGCTAGGTATCTTTATGGCATAGATAAAACTAAAATCTACCATAAATAAATAAAAGCGGCATTATTTCTTGCAGTTTTACAGTGCTATGGTAATATATTCTGATTTTTAAATAAAGAAATAATAAATATACGTCTGGATAAATCATACAAACTGATCTAATCCTAATGTCCCTAATACTATCCCTAGTATTATGCTTGTGTTATATCATAAAAGGTGTTATTCAATGTACTACGCTAACTCCTTTCGTATGTTCCCGTAGAGGAAAATGGATTTACTGACGATCAGGCCTGGGCCAAATGTGGAACTGCTGGTGACGGAATGCTCAATAAAAACCTCTACGTCCATCTTCACTGTGTTACTGCGGCGAGATTGTGGGGGAGCTTGTAAATTCACATACCTACTCGCCAGAACTTGTTAGTCGACGGAACTAACGTTAGTTCCCAACCTTTGAAGATGCGGGTCTTTTTTGACCCCACCTAACGTCTAAGAAGCTCACGGTTTAATATAGTAACCACACGCTCTTCCTGTAGGATTTTAGGGTAAAACCCCGGCCTCGGTCACTGGGATCGGAGAAGAACCGAGCCTGTTAGGTTCATCAACATCAACGACCGTCCACGATTCTTACCCTACTTTTGGGGAGTGAAATATAAGCCCCTATAGTATCGCTTAGGATACCTAACGACAATTCCTAAACCCCCGTGTTGTTATTCACGATGTTCCCGCTGTCCGTACAATGATAACAACGAGTTGACAAATTACTTTGGGCAATTTTGCACAAGTATTTTCTGAAACTGTGCCCCGAAAATACCTGCGTCAGCCGAATTGTAAGACGTCTGTGCCTCCTGTCCAGCCATTTTACGAGTACCTCCCCAACAGATTCTGCCGTCCGGCGGTCAGCTGTGGGTTCAAGCAACCGCTCCGTCAATCTCCGGATATGTGCGCTATTTCCACGGCCAAGGCTGTCAAAATATAACAAGTAGTTCCTTCTAACCTGGATAAGTCAAATTTAGATTTGTGTCAGTGCGGGGCTCTATAGAAGAATATTACTCCAATTAGTACTTATTTTCTTAAGTAGGTGGATAGAGCGACTGTTGTCATAAGTACTTAAGTAATAATAATAAATAAATCTAAAAAACATATTTGACCACCTTTTTGTAAAAGGTGCTCACGATTTCTGCTTGGTCCCATAATGTATTACAATCTGTTAATTATTGGCAGGATTGGAAACATACGAAAAATACGATGAAACTAACTACCGCGAGGCTCGGGTTCGATTCCCGACGGGGGCAGGCATTTATGTAATGAACATTTAGATGTCTGC
>NJDD01000137.1:234176-273293 GCA_002245505.1 Calephelis nemesis
CTGCTTGGTCCCATAATGTATTACGGGGGCAGGCATTTGTGTAATGAACATTTAGATGTCTGCATTATCGGGTCAGTGTGTTCATTAAATTTATTCTGGTATATATTTAAGTATTTCTATGTATCACTATCGTTGACCAGCACCCACAACACAAGCACATAAATAATTTCCTTACTTTGGTTATATTTAGTTTTTATTCCTTTTTGTAGTCGCTAAAAACGTGTGTGAATCTTTATGAGCCCTAGCAATAAAATACATTAGTCGCAGACGAAAAATAGACTATTTTTAATTAAGATTGTTTGTGTGTGTGAAACTAAAAATGGGTGCATTATCCCAAATCGTAACATTAAATCACCGGGGCTTTGTGTTCGGTTCCAACAAAGGTTCCGTAAGAAATCCACATTATGACGGCCGTTGAATAATTGTATAAATAGATAAGATTGGTTGAGTTTCTTGTGTGCAAGTGATGGGGCTTAATGATATGATATTAATGTATTACTAGCTGGTGCCCGTGGTTTCGTCCACGTACTAAAATGCTTGCATTGCATCCCTTGGGACATTAAGATAAAAGTACTCTATGTTCAAGATTTTTTTATAACATTATAAGGCAAACAAGCAAACAGATTTCCTGATGGTAAGAAATTGCCAACCTGAGGCTGGGGTGTTAGGCCTCGAGCAAAAGTAAGCTTACCGGCTACCTTACCCTCTAAACCGGAACACGTCATGATGTTATGGCGGCAGGAATAAGTAAGGCGGTGGTACCAATCCGGGTGAGTCGCTGCGAAACTCTACCACCTAGTCAGATGTCACGGTGTTAGTGACAGTAAACCTATGCTCGCCTTTTACGAGCTGCCTGGCAGGAAGGCAGATGATCTATTCTGCAAAGGAGCCCGGACCAACACGGTGAAGAGATATTCTCCAAGGTTTAATCCATTTATTTTATTACTCCAGTGAATTTTAATAAAATACTGTTTAGCTATACAAATATGGTTGCTTTACCTACTTTAAAGTTTTATTCAATAATCGCTTACTTGGGTCTCTAGCCCTCCAAGGGACTTGTCCTAAATGTCAAAATTTCCCGAACGAATACGTTGGTACCAAAAACGTACTGTTTTTTTTATGCGACCTTAATACATACCATTAACTAACCATTCAATTCGTTTCGCATCACTTGTGCCACGGTGGAACTCGTATTCGTAAAGAACTTGACATTTCAAGTTTCTCATGTTGAGAACTGAGCGACGCAAAACGAAAAAGAACAAATTAAGAACGGATTATAAAAAACATGTGGAAACGGGACATCACTAACAAGACCACTGCCACAGCGACTGCAGTGCAGCAACTTGCCCTGGTAATTAGCCTAACACCTCGGCCTAAGAACAGCAACGTACCTACATAACCATAGATGTCTATAGGCTGCGCTTCAAAATTCAAAATATATTTAATTACGCATAATATTTATTATTATATAATTTTAAAAATTACGCCTACCTTTTACCATTAGGCGTGCCGAATGCTTGTTCGCGTGTCTTTTCCCATAAAAAGTACACTATACCTGCATACATATCAACAGCGTCTAATCATCTGCTATTAGACAAATTGCAATGTTTCGATTCTCTGCCTACTGTTATAGGGATAACGGTGTGAAGAAATATTTATTTTTATCAAGACGGTAAACTAGCAACAAAGTTAAACGGTAAACGATCACCTGTCCATGAGCACCTGCGGCGCTAGATCGCAATGTAAATTGTCATCCCCTAGGAATAATATATTAACCCTTGTGTGCCAGTTCCTACGTTATCGTCTGTAGTCCAGGCGACAACACGTAGTTTATAGTCATGAATATCTAGGGGATAACCAGTTTAAACTATGCTAATTCTTGTCACAACTTTTGAAGAATGTGGACGTGCGAATGTCAGATGCTATTGGTGGTAATTCTGCTGCGCACTTACTAAACTAATTTTAAGTAAATATAAAGAAACAACACATGTTTAGTCCCGTCAGATTAGTTTGTAAGTGATATTTCTACAAACTTTTGATTTATTTATCTGTAAACGTTGACTAAAAATGTCACAAGCTAGCATGCCCGTGCTCATCTGACATGTTGTTTTCTAGCTTAAGTCTTTGTTTAATTGCAAAAAGATAGGATATACTTACCTAGGTTAAATTTAGTTAACACTCAGCAGAATTAGTACCTTTATCTGAATCATCATAATACTGTACTTAAGTATAAAATTCTTAAGCCTTATAAGCCTTTCAATTCAGAAAATTATCTGGCTCTATCATAATTTATAAAACCTTATAAATTAAAGCTAGACAATTTTAACTAATAGGATTCTCATAGGCAGCTAAACCTAACTATTATTCAATGTCATAACTGACACTCTGTATGAAATCGTTTAGTTGCATGAATAACGGATAACTAGAGATAAAACTCCCTGCAGCACGTTTGGAGTTAGCCTGACAAGTTTTCTCGTTATATCTTTTAGATGTTTTACTATTTGACTCGAAGTGTATCTAGAATACAATAGTTCTTTTCTTATATTCTCGGACCGTCTTTCTAGTTTTTGTCGAGGCATCTGAGCAGTTGAGTGCAGAGCACGTACTTGCTGTCGGCAGCACTGAATTCAATAACTTCACTTTAAATACGAGTTCTACATATAATCGTCGAATTTAGTTTCTTTTAATCTTCCAACATTTAAAATTTTAACTAAATATGCAATTTATTCTTTTATTCGAAAATCATTAGATAAGATCAGTTTTCGTTTCTGTAGTCTAGTGGTTAATTTTAATATTTATATTCTTGAGGTCCTGGGTTCGATTTCCGAGTAAGGTAACAAAAAGAAAATGTGGTTTTTCCAATTCTCTAACAAAAAATTTTGCTCAGGATTGGGTATGTGCCAGGTTGGCGATAGGCTTGCCATTTATCACATTGTTGGACTTAGTGTCTTTAAAAATAAAGTCATGTTAGTTATACTATAGCTCAAGAACGGTTCGATCGATTAGGCTTAAGGCGAGGCAACCCGGCAAAACAGCATTGTCTTTTTTTCCATACAAACTGAACGGGCGGAACGAGGTTCTCCGGGGCTAGTTTCTAATAATAATGAGATATTACTAATCCCTCAAAGTGAAAAACATATGTTAACAAAAAGTATTTTTAATTTAAAAGCAATTTTATTATCCTTTTATAGCAGCAAACTGGGTTTAATACCCTTGAGTTCTATGATATTTAAATCACAGTTTATAGGTTGTAACTTTCCTGAAACTGAAGCCAAGAATTCAAATAACGATACAGATTAGAAAGAAAGAAAAATGTTGGAAATCCAAATACATGTTTTATGATTGATTTTCTATTTTCGAATTACAGTACTAAGTGTGCGTAATATGGTAGATTTGACACAACGAAGGGAAATTAAATAAGCTAATATTAATTGTAAGTTTATGATTTATAATATAGAAGCTGAACCGTCGATCTTCATCAAGATTGATCGGTCTTCCTGCCAGGCAATTCGTAAAAGGTGAGCATAGGCTCACCGTCACTAACACCGTGACATCTGACTGGGTGGTAAAGTTTCGCAGCGACTCACCCGGATTGGTACTACCGCCTTACCTATTCCTGCCGCCATAACGTCACTATGTGATCCGGTTTGGAGGGTAAGGAAGCCGGTAAACTTACTTTTGATCGAGGCCTAACATCTCGGCTTCAGATTGGCAACGCACCATTACTACCTTTGGTGTCTCTAGGCAACGTGAATTTCTTACCATCAGGAAATCCATCTGCTTGTTTGCCTCCCAGTATATATATATCCCAGTAGTATCCTAGTATATATATATATCTATATATACTATATATATACTGTATATGTATATGCGATTATATATATATATATATATATATAATCACAATAAACAAATATTAATCAATTAATTAACAGGTTGTAGGGAGCAGCTATAAACGAACTAGCACGACATTCTTTTATATACTCACAAACACGCATCCAGTAATATGACGACCAACGACGTGAAAAACAAAAAGATACTCCGTTATTTATTATACAAAACTCAATCTCAATATAATAATGTAGGTAGGATTTGTCATCAGATGTGTTATTTGATATAAATTCATACTTGTCGTCTTGGTTGTATTGAATATAATGAAACATAAGCCCACAAAAAGGCGACATAGCTGGAAAATGAAATGAGAAAATGTTTCATGAAGATAAATAATAGGATCATAAGAAACGAGATGATTGGATAGAACTCGTACTTGATAAGGTATGAACCTTTGTATATTTTTCCATAATGGTAGGTAATTGAAATTGTAATTTTTCTTTCATTAATTTCAAAAGTACTAGTAGATGAGTACTTCTGATAACATTTTGAAAAGAAGACAAACGGGAAATTGTATTACCTGTAGGGCTACTCTTGAATCTCGATTTCATGCAAACTGAAAATGTAATCGGATATGTCATTTTAGGTATTTGAACGCAGGGTTGCCATTTCTCGAAAGAATTAATTCGGGACCGTTTTAACGAATTGGGGGAGGGCTAGAGTTTCGAAAAAAAACTTATATGTTTATGTAATTTTGATTTTTAAAAATGTATTTGTAAATTTATATTTATATTACTTTCGAGCAACATCTAATATTTCAGTGGTGAAAAAGGTTTTAAATGAAAAATCAAACTTTATTAACATTTTTGACTGTTTGCGAAAGCGTTAGATTGGATTACGTTAGTTTACAAGTAATACAGTAAGTTTCGTTTTAGAAATAACCGGAGATATTATTGCGCTCCGGGTATAGCTTGAGTGTATTCCAGAAAATCCTATTTACAGTAGGTACTAGCAACGTATTAGTATTTATTTCCCCAAAATTCAATGAATCTGATTAAATAATTTATCGTTTATAAATACTAATAAAAACAATCATTATTAACTGAATGTTAATAATTCACTAGAATTGTTTAAGAGAACCTAACATGGGATATCCGATTCCAATTTCCAATTTGCATGAAATCGAGATTGAAGATTTACCCTACTGATCGCAAGTAATGGCAGTAACATCCGCGATATCGGAATTATCCCAACTGCTCTTTTAAAAGTGGCTACTTCAGAGCCCTTACCATGAGTTCACGGCTTGACAAGTTTACTATACTTGCTATAGTCTCTGTAAATTATTTGTATGGAAACTTTGAACAGCGCCTCTATTGCTTACTTAGAGAAACAGATGTTTAGACCAAAAGTGTCATAGATTTCGACATGTAACTTACCGAACGTAATGTATACCAACTCATGGTAAAAGCTCAGATCGGATCGAAAATAATGTTGTTGCTATCGAATTGATTAACAGATAACAGTACAAACCTATACGATAAGTAAGTAGTTAAAATGTAGCCTCATAGTACATGACTTAGCTACATATACAATCTGTTTCAAATGATTTAAATTAATTACCGAACTTCTATATATTTTATATAGACATTAATCGATTTCTTTCTCATTTCTGAACCAATTTTGAAAACTTTTTTATTTCAAAGAATGTACGTCTAAGGAGGTCGGACTTTACATTAAACCTATTCGACTCTATATTTCTGTTTCCATAACGGTTCAGGAAAATATGAAGCTAATTATGCCATGGTAAGGTTACTGGGATATTTTATTGACAACACTCGCACAACACTACATATTATGACCGCCTCGTTGGTCGAGTGGCTAGCGTACACGCCTAACTACATCGACCAACCGCGGGGCTCGGGTTTGATTTCCGATGGGAGCAGGCATTTATTATTATTATTTATTCTTTATTTTACAGTATAAAAACAAACATAAAACGCAGAACAAAAATATTACAAAAAAATTACAAATGACGGTTTTATCGCTTAAAGCAATCTCTACATGACAACCAGGAAAGACAGGAAATCGAATAATTACAAAATAAAATTAAATGCAAGAACACAACAATTTTGAACGTAACAAAACTAAAGAGAAAAATAAATATTAGACATAATTTAAGCAAAAATAAAAGAAATAAAATAAAATAAATCAATACAAAAAAACTAACAGATTTCATTTGTGTGACGAACATTTCGATGTCTGCATTTCCGGGTCTGGGTGTTTACTAAATTTATTCTGGAATTACTATGTATTAGCAGAGATTAGTAAATATATATTGTCTTTGGTATTAGTATCGTTGGCTAACACCCATATAACACAAGCATATAATTTGCAGTAAGCAAAGGTGTGGGTTAGATTCAATTTGTTTTCTTCGATTTCTGTATTTTTTATGTAAGTTTAATCAATTTCTCCCTCATTTCTGAACCGACTTATTTTAAACACTTTTTTATTTCAAAGGCGTACGTCCGAAGTAGTCGGACTACCTTGGCTTGCTACCAAGTATGGTTCTAATACGAGTATAGGAACTCTAAACTAAATACTCAATGTGTATGTGCTATAATACACATGTTGAAATCAAAGTTGGACTTTTGCAGGCTATTGGTGCTTACATTATACTGATTCGACTCTATTCCTATTTCTGTTTTCATAACGGCTTTGTAAAATATGAAACTGATTATGCAATGGTACTGGGATAATTTTATTGATAAATCTGAGCACATCTTACATCTTATTTTGACCGCTTCGGCATTCCCGACCGGGGTGAACATTTGTGTGTGTTAAACACAGACGTCTGTATTTCAGGGTCTAAATGTTCCATTAAATTTTAAAATCGTAAAAGAATAACTAAATCATACACTAATATTAAAATTTTCAAATAACCATCGACATAACATTTATGTAACATATTTAAGAACTATCTGAATCACGTCAGCTTTCAAGAAAAAAACATGCACTGAAATCAGTCAAAAGGTATGACGCCTCAGACCTATCTCATACACACAGATATCACATCAAACTTCTAACAACCCTCCTTTTAAAAGCTACAACTAAATGAATCAAAAGGAAAATTTCAATTTTTTATCCTGTCCATTAGCTGTTGCAAATGATAATCTAAATGAAAGCCTGTTAGAAACCACACTGCACTTAGGTTAAAACTGTTGCTGTCTGTTACTCCTCTTATTATACAGGAAGTAAAGGCTTAAATTAGATTTTAATTACACTCAGAGTTAAAGTTGTTTAGCTTAGTCACATTATACACGCTATTGTGAACTTTTACTTAATTAATTCTGGTCATCAATTAGTTGATACCCTATTTCAATTATTTTGGTTTGGGTTCGGGTTCATAAGGCCTCTGGGGTATCGTTTGATGTTAAGGAGGTTGGAGCAATATCAGAGAAAATTGTTGAGAATTTCTAAAATTGAAATAAAAATGTTTTACTGTTCCCACTTTAAATGCCTTTACTTATGAAATTGGGGTTTTGTATGGCAGGAACAAAGACACATAATTTTATTACATAACCATTTCTATCTATGCCATCTTATAGGTAATTCATTGATTCCTTTACTAAGTCACGTGCGAATCCACTTTTCTTTACAGGTAATGATTCGGTTTAAAAATTATTCATTTTTGTGCAGGTCAAGTAACGTAATACTGCAGTGGAAGCCCGTTTGCTGGTTAGGTTCACTAAATTCACGAAGAACCCATGGTTCAAGTTTTTTTAATCTTACCTATTTACTTCAGGCTTATTAAAATAAATTTCTCACTAAAACCGAAGCCTGCAGCTAGCTCGGACGTGGTGGTAGGATGAATCTGCTTCTGCAACAGCCTTATCTTCCCTATTGGAGGCTTGGGCCTTCTGTCGTCCACGGTGCTTGCCCTGCAGGTCGAAAGTTACAGAAAAAAACGTTGAAACTAAAAACTCACTGTGTTTTCTTTTTCAACACGACCACCATATACACTATTAATACTTCGATCCGTTACCGTATCGCTGGTGCCATTGCGGAACTCATCGTCGTAAATAACGCGATATTTCAAGTTTTTCTGTTTAGAAAACTGAGCGACGTAAACGTAATAAGTGAAAATAAACGTTATACGATGTAAGTTAAGTACGATAGAGCTATTTTCCTCTATAAATTTCAATTTGGAATTCCTGACCAAAAAATTAGAAATTTAGGATTGAATTGACTAGAACGACAAAACGCCAATCTCGTATGTAAAGACCTAATATTTAACTTTTCATACAATTAATCCATTTCGGAAACTCTTGTCTTCAGTTGAGGACTATACCCGAGCAATTTGTGTATGGAATGTCAATCTACCTAAGAACTTAGAACCTGGTTCCTAGGAATGTTGTAAATAAAACATTAATAAATATCTTTGCACATACAACACGAACTGAAGTAACTTAAAATTATGCGCATCGTATAATAATTATTATGACTGCGGGTGTTATTCATAGAGTTTATATTAATGTTTAAAATTAAACGTGCATCTAGATTTAGAAATGCAGACATCTTTACTCATTCAAACGAGTATCTCTGACGGAACGAAACACATAGATAGACAAAAAAATAGAAAAATACCAGTAATTTCTCACTTCTGCGCGCATTGTCAAAACAAGATTGCTGATGCCATTTTTGTTATTACTTCATAAATATCTATGATGATGAAGAAGACTATATGAGCGTTACTTCTTTAACTGTGAACTGTAAGGCCTTATGGGTAAGTCTAGCTTTATTTAGAAAGAGAAATACATGAGATCTACCTAGACCTAGATTGATAGACCTCTATCAAATCTCCTAATACTTTAAAAAACAAAAGGTTGTTGTTAAAACTTACGTACAGTCTAAAAAAATATTAGAATACGCCTTGTGCTACAACATTTACATTTTTACAGCGTATTTGTATTATTTCAATTTGTAATGTTTTATTTATTTGCATGTAAGTACGTTTTTAAAATTATTTAAAATTGTATATAGAATACAAATCTTATTAATATTCCAATATGCTGTTGTATTTACACTATCATAATTTTGTTATTATTTATACTTATTCATATAGAATGTAGTATAGTGCTGATATTATGTTCTCGAGTGGCGGCCCCGCACCGGAGGACGTAGTGTTGGACGACCTCCCACCCGGTGGACTGATGATCTGGTCAAAGTCGCGGAGAGTCGCTGGATGCAAGCGGCTGGTGACCGTGACTTGTGGCGCTCTTTGAGGAAGGCCTATATCCAGTAGGGGACGTCCTCCGGCTGATGATGAATAATATAAATACAATAGCACATTTGTAATGTTAATAAGATTTGTATTATATTTTTAAGTACAATAAAATATCATGTTTTGTATCCAGATGTCATTTGTCCATAGTCATTGTTCCCATAATGCCACACTTTGCTTTTAATTACCTACGTAAATTATTACCTTCACTCTAAAATTGTCAGGTCGAGATCGTTGACAAGCGATAAAACCACCTTTGTGGACATTTAGTTAGAAATTGTTATAGTTATAGTATTTAATATAGTATCCGTTAGTTTACAATAAAGAACATTCATTTATATTTGCGCAGGTGCGTTACTTTGCAGCACTAATATAAATAGCATTTATATATATTTTAGTATGCTCACGCCCATAACCCCGAAGACGTAGGCAGAGTCACAACCAAGGCACCAAAGACTAGCCGAAGACACTTAGCCCCACAATGTGATACGTGACAAGCCTATTGCCAACTGGACCCATATCCAATCCCTAACAACATTTTTTTATTCGAAATTGGTAAAATCAACTTTTCTTTTTGTTGCTCATCTGTGAATCTAACTCAGAATCTCATGCAGTCAAGTCCAACACCTGGACTGCTACACCACAAAGGCGATAATAAGATTTATGTGTTACAAGGCTAAAACAAATTTTGCATAAATGACAAACACAGTAGTAAAAGAGTATAAATAACTTTTTTTTAAATATGACAAAAAACGACTTAATGTTTTGCATTATTTGATGTTCGTCTTTCAAAGCTCATAACAAACCTATTATTACTTAAGTGTTCAGTTAAAGCTTCTTAAAAACTCCGGAAATATGTACAAATACAGAACGAGTATCGGAATTAAAACAAGTCACGTCTATTGTGCCTCGTAAACTGTTTTACGTTTAACATAAAATACAAGTCTCTCGAATTAAGGGCTATAAGGTATTAAACCGTATTTGCTACATAAATTGTACTGAATCGTAATATATGATGGTGACATTACTGAGAAACAACTTTTGTTTGCGGCTTTGCTCGCATATAACGATCATACACGCAAATTTGTATTGCATACTCACACAGCTGTTATCTTAAAATTTAAAAAATCAATAACCCTCGACATCACATCATCGAAATCGGTCCATTCGTTTAGAATTTATGATAGCATACTTAAAAGACAGACACATTCACACACACTCGCATACAGATTTAACTTATAGCAACCCTCTATTTCCGTCGGGTGTTAAGATATATTTTAGTAAATACAATCAAACCTTAAACGTCTTATGTAATATTATTTTAAGGTATTGCATAGCTTCTATCGCGGGCCTTGAGCGTGAAGACGAATCCAAAAATTCTCGGCAGTATCCGAGTGCCACATGTCTTTTTATTAATGTTAGTGTGAACGGTCAAGATTAATTCTCATCAAAAGAACAATGTGATCTTTTCGTTCATTTACCATTAAAGAAAGTAACCTGGAAATTCACACTTTTTTTAAAGTAAACTCTTGTATCTACTTTTCCACATTACACTTTGTTTAAAACGTTATGTAATATTTTAGCCAAACGGTTTCACTGTTGACAACATCTTCAAGGCTTTTAACTAAAAATAAATACGTCCATATTATTTTAACACTCAAATATTCAGTTGTTAGTAACTGCACTTCAGTCAGAGCTGTCATATAAATATTTGGTTCTTAGTTATTAACTTTAGTCAGAGTTGTCATGTCAATATTTGGTTCTTAGTTTTTTAACTTCAGTGAGAGTTGTCATGTCAATATAGTTAAAAGCATAGTTTTGACCTGGTAATTATATATTAAGCTATATTTACCGTAAAGTCATGTTACTTAGTTAGCTATATGTCAACGTCATACATGACGAAGGACATGTAAAGACATGTAAATTGGAAAAGGTTTTAATATAACGATTAACATGTTATATTGTGCATACACTACAGTCTACGATCAAGCACCAACAAGTTTTACTAGTTTCTATCCTAAGGAATTCTGTAAGCCTCAAACTTTTTCCATTTTCCATGATAAAAATATTACAATCGGCGCAGCGCGAGCGAGACCGATTGTTATCATTTTTGGCAAGGAAAGACACGCAAAGAATGTAAGAATGTAGTTGCAGTAGTTAAATTATGCGCTTCGGCTATATTCGTTAAGCTTCGGAAACCCGAATGTATTTTAAAGATATAATATGTATATAGAGTTGTTATTACATAATTAATCATTTCGCTTAAATTTAGATTAAGGCAACCAATTTAAAAATAAAAGTATTAAGTGTGTAGCTGAAGCGCATAATTTAAATAATATTATAGTTATGTGTAAAAACAAGTCTTTGGCCGTAGCATTACCAAACCATCAATCCTAGATATTTTTTCCTAGGAGTCAATTTTGATAAAATAATATTTTCAATTAAGTTGTACCTTGACTACGATTTTCAAATGATAAAAAAGCATATCTACAGAACTTGATTTAATTATTTTCTAAGTCGTTAACAAATACACAAAATATATATACATCTCCAAAAAATAATAATTTATGATCAGAAGAATCCTAGTAACCGATTACAATAAATAAATACGAGTAAATAAAAAGTTACATAAATTAAATCCAACCCTAAAGTAAGCTAATTATTATATGCTTGTTATATGGGTGTTAGTAATGGATTCTTAGACGTAGAAGTACTTAAATAGAAACCAGAATAAATTTAACAAACACCTAGACCCGGAAATGCAGACATCTAATTGCTCATCGCACAAATGGCTGCCCCCATCAGAAATCGAACTCGAGCCTCACAGTTGGTCGGTGAAGTTAGGCGTGTACTCTAGCCACTTGACCAACAAGGCTGTCAATACAATACACAATCCTGTTACCATTTTATATTAAGTAGTGACACTATGCATTTATCAGTTTAAAGTTCACGCATCAAAGATTATCACGCAAATCAATGATTTTCCCCCGTGTTGGTCCGGGCTCCTTAGCAGAATAGACCATCTGCCTTTCTTGCCAGGCAGCTCGTCAAAGGCGAGCATAGGCTTATCATCACTAACACCGTGACATCTGACTAGGTGGTAGAGTTTCGCAGCGACTCGCCCGGATTGGTACCACCGCCTTACCTATTCCTGCCGCCATAACGTCATGACGTGTTCCGGTTCGGAGGGTAAGGTAGTCGGTAAACTTATTTTTGCTCTAGGCGTAACATCTTGACCTCAGGTTGGCAACGCACCATTACCATCTTTGGTGTCTCTAGGCGGCGTGAATTTCTTACCATCAGGGAATCCGCCTGCTTGTTTGCCTTCCTATAACAAAAAAAAAAGTATCTGATGTGTGGTAACCATGGATACATTCCACACAAGGCCAATCATATCTGTGCAGTCGCGGATAAAATCCGATACGCCGAAGCTGATAACGACAATTATTATAACATACTAGCTGTCCCGGCGAACTTCGTTCCACCTGTTACGTTTGTACAGAGAAAAATAAAGTCTTTTTTCCCATTTTCCCTGTTTTTTCTTCAAAGTGACCTTCTTCTGACAATAACACATACAAAAAAAATAGCCAAATCGGTTTGGTTATTCGGAAGTGCGCTTATTAACACATTTAGCAATTTATTTTTATATTATAGATAAAAAGACTATGATTAAACGAAGGACTTCTTAAGTTTTCTCACACAATGCGTGGTATTGCGTTCAAAAACTTTATAAAAAAAGAAGGGTTTGTCCCGTTAACTTTGTTCTAATTATTAAACTTAGTTGCGTTAAACTCTCAGGTGTGTCAAAAGTTGTGTAAAACTGTGGAGCACATCCAGTTAAAGCTTAGACAAATTTATGTAATTAAATTAGCTTAACATATTCTACGGAAACTTGATCGGGAAAAACCGATTAAAACTCGGAGAGGTTTTTAAAACTATGTCTGTGTTGTTATTCTGGAAATAGGTTAGTTGATTACAAACTGAAAGTCTCCTTTCGCGAAAAGGGGTATATTTCGAAAGCTCTCTTTTCAAAATATGAAAAGTTTTTTTTTGTAAAAGAAAACTTGATCAGGGAAAAGCGATTAAGATTTGTTAGTAGAGGATTCTCAAACTGTGCCTACGTTATTATTTTTAAAATAGTATTTATGTGAACTAAGAGTCATCTCATGGAAAGGAGGATATTTCAAAAACACTCTTTTTAAAATCTTAAAACTAAATTTAATCGTAGACAGAAATTAAGCCTTCAATCTTCATCTAAGGCTAACATCTTCACTTGCACCACGAAAGTCTGTACCTATATTCTATTACCTGCTACACCAAAACGACCTATCTATACTTATAAAATAACATGTCCTAACTGACAGATTTATCATCGTCAAGCAAAATCTGTTCGAGTTACAGACATGAAATTTGTTGAGTAGGGTCGTTTTATTGAGTAAATATCCACTAAAGACGGAGTTTTGGAAATTCTTCCCTTAAGGTGGTTAAATAGGGGTTGAAGTTTTTACAGAAACCGTCATTTTTCAAATTAGATACATGAAACTTTATTTTTGGTCTACTTATTAAAAATGATTAGATACGTATTTATTTGTTTCCGGAAATTCCACCCCTAAGGGGTTGAAAGTTTGTGTGAAAGTACTTATGAATATAATAAATAAATATATTATTCGCCTTGCGAACAAAACCGCGGGTAACAGCTAGTCTGACATGAATTAAGATCGCACAATGTACATTAAGAAGGCATCTTTTACGACCATATGTATAGATGATACGGTTCGTATGGATATATCTGTCTTCACATGTTTTTCACTTTCATTAAATCCACTTTCATTCTCTTAAATATGTTTGACCTTTTTTTTTCTTACATGTTTTTACATATGAGTCACACAATGCACATTAAGATTTTTTTTCTTTTCTTTCTACGGATTTCCAATTGGTCTATTGTAAACAGTACACTATGTAGGTGAAGTAGAGTAAAGCCTCTCAGATGGTTCATCGCAATTTACCACAATGCGACTTTCCGAACCTTTCTCATTTTGTTTTTGTTTCGGCGTTGTGCCGAGGCCGCAGATGTTGCTATGAAAGCGCCGGCTCATCTAAGGATTAGTACCCGTTAGGTTTCGTATTATGTGCCCTACTTTACAGAACGAAAGTTTTTGAAGAGAATTTTGACAGCGGAAATTGCAGCTGTCCTAGTTTAATAGTTTTTGTTGTTATATGATCAGTTTTTGTCGCATGAGGGGAAGAAATTTCAGTATTATGATTAAAAACGTGGATGTTATCTATTCATCTTATTAATTTAATATTAGTCCGAACAGTTCGGATAGTGGATTCCCTCCGAGAAAAATTTAAAGAAATAAATATTTTAACCTTCAGTTCTCAATACATTTATGAGAAATTAATGTATGTTAAAAAAAATCTATGTTTGTTTACAAAAAATGTGATGCTCACGATATTAATACGACGAATAAAAATAATCTAACCGTATTCAAAACTTGTCTCCATAAAATTAGTAAATCCTTTTTGGGTCAATGTATACATTTCTACAATAAGCTGCCCATTGGTGTTAGATATATATGCCTATAAATAAGTTTAAAAAAATGTATCAAAGCAAAATTATGTCAAAAAGTCTATTATACGGTCTCAGAGTATTTGGAAGATGAACATGCTTGGGGATAGAGGTTTCAATCTCCCACTGCAATTTGTAATGTGATTTGTTATACCTTTTATTTAAGTTAAAGTAAGATTGTAATTTCTATTTTTAATCAAATATCGTTTAACATTTGAAATACGCACGCAATATATACGTTTGAAGTGTCGATTCAGTATCTTAATGGATAAAAAAAAATTTTAATCTAGTTTATATTGTAATTATTATTATTGAAAAAAGACAAGCCCGCTAAGTTTGTTTCAAGTTAAGTAAGTGAGAGTCAAGTTAAGTAATTTTTTGGTATTAATGTGAACGTCAATAAAAAACTCGAAAATCGGTCTGAAAGTCTTAACGTTTATTAAAACATATATTAATATGGGATAAGTAATTTGTACTTAAAAATGTCTTTAAACTTATCAAATATTTAAACATTACATGGAAGTGATACTAGCCAACACAAACTTGTATACCTTCATAGGTTTAGGTATATAATAATATTATGTGATTATCATGTTAGGCTAGTTAGTTGTTTTAGATAGTTTATGCTTTAGATTAGTTGTATTATAATGTTACTTATTTAAGAACCAGACGGTTGAAAGACAGGTCAGAATCGATAACAATTTCGATCTAATTGAAGTAAAGATTAAACTTGAATTTGAATTGCCGGTCAGATAACTGAAATATATTTTTTCAACTTATATAAAAGGAACGTCACCCTGGGTTGGATAAGTGCCCGGTTGACAATAGGTTTTCTATATATCACATTGTGAGACTAAGTACATTTGGCTAATCGTAGGTGGACTGGTAGTACATATGCCAACCTTTTTAGGGTCAAGATACTTAGTTATTGACAATTAATGTTGTGAGTTTATATAATGTTCTCTTAAATACGCCATAAGTAAATAGTTTCTACTGAAACACCAGAATCACACTGCACTATTTCTAAATTATGTACAGATTTCTGAATGAATATTTGAATGAATACCGAAATGTTACAATTAATTAACTGTTACCAACCTAATCTCTGTCTCAGTTATGTCAATGGAACGCTACGCTTTAAATAGGTTTCGTAAATTATTAGGTATGCTGAAAGCTAAATTATGTCTTAATCTTGAAGTCAAGACTGACATATTCTTGCAAAAGTTACAAGTAATTGCAGTTAGCTTCCAAAATGAAAATCATTATTTTTATATATATATATGATTAAAAACTTTAGTTCAAAAAACACAAAGTTGGCAATTTGATAATGTGAACTTTGTGCCGTTAACTGTTATGTTCTGCGTCTTTGTACGATGTAGAATTTTGGCTATTTTTCAGATTTTGCTATACATTTTCCTTGATGTTAAAATATTTTAGACTTTTTTTATAGAATTAGGGCACTAATTTTGCCTAATCTATTAAACTGCAATCGTTTGACGCTTGATACCCTCTCCCTAGCCTGTAGAAGCATTTAGTAAGAAGAAATGCAGGTAGATACGTGTGAAAAGACCTCCAAATTTAAATGTTTCTAAATATTCCAGATTTCAAGACATTGGGTTATATATACTGAGTATTACGTGTCTTTAATTTCTAATCTGTAAAATATTTGATTTCGAAAGACTTATACGATAATCTGCAAAGGTCATACCTACTACAAAACAAATAATAATAATAAATGAAATCACACCCCGCATTTATTAACAACAGTTCAATTTAAATTTATGAATCCCTTTGGTAAGCGAGATTCTTCTTTGAAACATAAAGTACCAATCAGTTTACCAATCAATTTTGTTACGATGTGATCGGTTCAGTAGGTCCGGCGTGAACCGTAGTTGGTATACAAACAGACAAACAAACAGACTCCAATTCTAAAAATGAAAAAAAAGCCCAGTGTTTTTATGATATTGGAAAGGAAACAAGCAGACTGATTTCCTGATGGTAAGAAATTCACGGCAGCTAGAGGCATCAAAGGTGCTAAAGGTGCGTTGTCAACCTAATTTCGCGATGTTAGGCCTCGAGCAAAAGTAAGTTAACCGGCTACCTTACTCTCTGAACCGGAACACGTCAACGGCAAACACTGACGTTATGACGGCAGGAATAGGTACCTAAGGCGGCGGTATCAATCCGGGCAATTCGCTGCGAAACTATACCACCTAGTAGGATGTCACGTTGTTAGAGATGGTAAGCCTATGGTCGCTTTTTCCGAGCTGTCTGGTAGGAAGGCAGATGGTCTATTCTGCAAAAGACCTAGACCAACACGGGTATGCTTAGTCGCATGCACCTTTTTTTTATTTTATTTTTAATGTACAGAGATCTTTTGGTAAAAGATTTACAAAGAAATTTGGTTTCATTTGAAATATAATGTGTCCTTAATATTATCTTTGGCTTAAAAGATATGGGCTTTACTGTAAGCTTTTGATTTTCTTTTCCGAATCTTTTCCTTCACGAAGTCTGATAAAATGTATTCTAATTATCAGTAGATCTCGTCTCTTTGTATTCGGATACATAAATAAGAGTTTCTTTAAATCATTATTTTATTGTTAGAGTGGAGAAAAGCACCTTGATTAGGCAGTAACTGCCTTCCTTTAAGAAAGCTAGACCAAAAGGTAGACTTTTTCAATAAATCAAAGACCCCGGGTTTAGGACAGTGACGCACCTAAAATGCACAAATAACATACATACATATAATACATCTGCTGCCATATCAACGAATATCAATGGATGAAGGATCTAGATAGGACCTAGACCAGTCTTTTCCAAAGTGGGTGATAATGTCCCCTTGTCGGATCAGGAAGCTAGGGAGGGGCGGTAAGGAAACCTGAAAAATTTTATAAAACTCCAGGCGAGTCAAATATGTTATCATTGAGATTTTTGACCAGCAAAAACGGGGAGGGGGGCACTAGAAAATTATTGATTCTCAAAGTGGGGGTTACATGAAATAAGTTTAGGAACCTCTGACCTTGACAGTTCAAAAAACATCGAGACGCCTACAAAATATGTAGGCCATAAATGTCTCTCACCGTCAAGAAAGCCACGTGCTTATTAGCTGTCTTATCATATTAACAAAAAAGACAAGTATTTATAACTTTAAATGAAGAAACAATTGTAAGACTTAGAGGAAATCTATATCCATACCTAAATCGCTACATCAAACATTTTATCCTCAACCACAAGGAAAGAAAATTTTCTAAAGAATTTTTTATGATATTGGGAGTCAAGCAACCAAAGGGATTTCAGAAATGGTAAGAAATTCACGACGCCTAAAGACATCTAAGATGGTAATGGTGCGTTGACAATTTGAGGAAGGGATGTTAGGCCACGATCAAAAGTAAGTTTACCGGCTACCTTATCCTCTGGACTGAAACACGTCAACACAAGACTTTATGGCGGCAAAAATAGATAAGGCAGTGGTACCAATCCGGGCGTGTCGCTGCGAAACTCTACCAACAAGTCAGATGTCACGGTGTTTGTGACGGTAAATCTACGCACGCCTTTTACGAGTTGCCTGGCAGGATGGTCTATTTTGCAAAGGAGCCTGGACAAACACGGAGAAAATATTCGATTTACCTTGCACTAATTCTGAATTCTGAGTAAGTATTAAAGCTATTATATTATATGTACTTAGCTAATTAATTGTAACATTCCCGAATAACAGATTCTTACCTAGTCCCAGTTCGTCGTCAGAAACGTCGGGTCTGAAATTAGATTCACAGATTGTGTTGCAGAATGAATTACGCTTTCGAAAAGTGTGGTATGAAGTTGGAATTCTTGAAAAAGTTACAGTAGATTATAACTTGACTTTAAAATGAGAATCGTAGTAGCTTGTTAGTAGGTACTTTATTTGTTTCTAGTGGTAACCCGTTGGTTGAAATTCGACTGAATTCCGAAGTTTCAGAACCGATTTATGCAATTCTTTTTTTGTTTGATGCGGAATAGCTTCGAATTAATCCCATAAAATTTGATGCAGGTAGGTCTATTACTTTTTATTTTATGAGCATTTTTACCCATCCATAAATCACATCAGCAATAAACTAAAAAGTGTTAAATAAAAATAACTACATTAATAAGGTTTTTTTTTATTTACTAATAGGTTTAGGTGCGAAGCCAATTTAATACTATAAATATAATTGGCACAGACTTCAAACCTATCAGTAACCTATCAGTAAATGACACATATAAATAACAGGTACTATATTATTAATATTAAATCATTATTATATTTTATTTTGAAGTCGGTTTTATTAATGTACTTATTTTTAATAAAATGTAACTGTAATATATGAATGTGGCAGGAGTTCTATTTAAAATTAAAAATCGATGGATGTTCCTTGCACTAGTTGCAAAGTAAACTTCCAGTAATAACTGTAATAAAAAATAACAGTTTCACAATTAATTTTGTTACATTCCCATATGACAGATACCAAATTTCTGTTACAGTTAAACAACGGAGATTCACTACTGAAATTAGGGTTACAAGCTGTGTTGCAAAATCCTAGTTTATGTCTGAAGCATCCGTAAAATCTGGTCTCACGTAGTATATTACAGTTTATAACAAAGATTATGTTTCTTGTAAGGTTTTATTTTTAGGGGCTATTCTTAGCAGTAGACTTGAGAAGTACTATTTAAAATAGAGCCCAAAAGTTACAATTTCAAAAGTTCTTATGGTCGCTTTTGGTATTTTTAGATCAGCACCTTGTAAGTTAAATAATATCAATTAAACTTTAAAGTATTGTCAGCTAGTTTTTAATTATTTTGAACAAACGAGTTTTTCAGAACTTGGGCAAGTAGATTGGTTTTGGTACGGGGGTTAATCTACCGATGCTTGCCTAGCAGAGAGGCAAACGGTCTATTCTAACATAGGGAATAACGGGTAAAGTTGGCTAAGGTTTATTTTATCTTTTTTATGTTATATAGGAAGGCAAACAAATAGACGGATTTCCTGATAGCAAGAAATTCACGCCGCCTAAAGACACCAAATGTGGTAATGGCGCGTTGCTGACTAGAGGCGGGGATGTTAGACCTCGAGCAAAAGTAAGTTTACCGGCTACCTTACCCTCCGAACCGAAACACGTCAACGGAAAGCGTTTACGTTATGGTGGCAAGGATAGGTAGGCCTCGGTAGTAGGAGGTGGTACCAATCCGGGTGAGTCGCTGCGAAACTCTACCACCTAGTCCTCTAGTCATTTATGTAATAATCAACTTTAGTCTATATAATCGCCTCCGTGGTCTAGCGGTGTTAGACTTGACTTTATGAGGTCCCGGGTTCGATTCCTGGGTCGGGCAATAGAAAGAAAATTTGGATTTTCCAATTTTCTAGTAAAAAAGATGTTGCTCGGGATCGGATATGTGCCCGGTTAGCGATAGGCTTGCCACCTATCACACTGTGGGACTTATTGTCTTCGCTAGTTCCCTGGTAGTGCCACTGCCTACCTCTCCGAGGATATGGGCGTGAAGATAGTTTACTTTACTTTTAGTTTACATAAAATTAAACATAATATTACTCTACAAACTGAGAGTAGGAATATCCACAAGCACTATGTTTTATTACCTTAGTTCTAAACTTCACGTGAAGCTGTGAATAACAGGTAACAGTTAATTAATTGTAACATTCCCGTATAACAGATACATAATCTCTGTTCCAGTTATGTTAAAGGAACGCCAGTTCTGAAATTAGATTCGCAGATTGTGCTGCAGAAACGTAAATTATGTTTTCCTAAAGTCTAGTCTCAAGTTGGAATTCTTGTGTAAGTTGTGAGTAGAGTTCTAGTTAGTTTTATTAAAGTCCTCGGTTTTAAAGTTAAATGACAGTTGATCCATCTATAATAATTTAGCTTTGTCCTGTAAAGCATTTAGGAGATGCATACTGTTACCAGCTGACTCAATAGACGTCCTATATTATCTATAAAACTATTCCGCATTAAACACAAAAAATAATTACGTAAATCGGTCCAGAAACCACGGAGAAATCTTTTTTTTTTGTTTGGAAGGTTATTCTTTAAAAAAACATTAAAGTTTCCTGGTCATAATTTTTACAGTTTAGAAAAATTTTTCCCATACAAACTATCAAGTAGCTGTCGGGCGGAACGCAGTTCACCGGGTAGGCTAGTAGTACATACAAACAATAAAATATTTTATTTACAATTGTCTGTTAATCCTGCTGATAGTATTACGTTCCATTACAATACAAAAGCAGCAGCATTTGTTAAAGAAATATCACCCAATAAACACGTATATCTGAAAATTAAAGTCATTCATGGCCTTAAAGGGTACATACGGGAATCTACTTAATCTTGTGGAAAATTTAATAGCGAAACATAGTCTTCTGGAAAAGTTATTATGGGTACCCGCGTCTATAACTTTGGGAACCCCTTTTGTACTACTTCATGAAGCGTTTGTTTATTGTCTATGTTATATTTTACCTTCAAATCCCGTGGAGTCCTTGTGTCTATATTATGAAATCCCATTACGTAACGACTTATTATCTACATCTTACAAAGAGGCAAGATTTGATTTTTGGTTTGTTTGAAATGAATAGCTTACGAAACTACTGGTCCGTATTAAGAAAATCATTCACCTTTAGAATGCTACAATATCCTTGAGTGACATAAGCCTATGTCACTCAAGGATAAGGTTTTATTAAAATCGCTGCATTAGAAGCCAAGTTTGTTATATACTACTAGTTTTACGCAGGCGAAGCTGCGTAAAACTAGTAGTATATAATAAACTAGCTATTTCTAGCAGTTACCTTATCCTTCGCACCGGAACGGCTACGGTGGCAGGACTTACCTACTCCTGCCGCCTAGCCCATGTTCGCCTTTTATGAGCTGTCTTTCAGGAAGACAATGGTCTATTCTGCAACGGAGCCAATACGTCCTTAACGTTCTGTACGTTAACGCTTTCATTTTGTTTCGTCTGACTTTCATTCCGTCCTTTCCAAAACTTGTTTCATAGCAAGCCTTAGAGCATTACGACTTTCTGTAGGTGTACCGTATGTATATGTTCATTGTATGTTAAAAATATTCCAAAAAAATGTGCTTAAATAAATTCCTAGTTGGAGATAGTTTTACCACCTATCGAATTATTAACAGGTGTTACATTTTTTGTGTGTATTGACGGCGGTTAGGATAGCCGGTAGACTTGCATACATGGCCTAAGAAAGTGCAAGTTAGCACCGCCCGCAAGTTAGCAACGTACTAGAAAAATCTATGTTATCAAAAAAAGCCGGCTTGATTGCTATCTAATAACATAAAACAAACCTAATATACCATGAAATTTATTTAGACTACATATACAGGGTCACTGGTAACTAACGCAAAAACTTTCTACGGCGGCTTGATTACATCAAAAAGCTTTTGTGAGAAAATTTTTAAAAAATCGCGAAAAAAGAATTTGATTTTCCATACATTTTGTCACAAGATAATGAACTTTTTTATGGAGAACCAAAATCTTTTCTCGCAATTTTCTAAAAGTTTTAGAAGAAAAGTTGTTGCTTTTGATATACCAAATCCGCCCCAAAAAGGTTATGCGTTAATTACCAGTAACCCTGTATAACAATACTTAATTGTATAATATTACCCGGAATTGTGCTTAAGTATTATCAAGGAAAAGACTGTCACTTAGATTACAAAGTCTGGCCAGCGCCCGGTAAAATTACCTGGAAATTTACATAATAGAGAACTCGTGGCTACCCTAGTCCTTTGAACGGGCCGCGGCGACTGACACCGTAGCACATTAAATTAACATCTCTCTCACTTTGTTTGCAGACTCCACACTCAACTAATTTGAGATAAAATTTATACAGGTGTCGACTTCAAATAATTCATGGGATAATTTTAATTATTTAAAGGTTACAATAAAAATTGTAAAAATTTGAAATATAAAAACGACTTCGGACAATATATTAATAGCCGAGATGCTTAGCGAAACCGGTTGGCTAAAAAAATATTGTTGGTCCGAGTACGCTGAGTAAAATAGACCAGACTTTGCCCGGCAGCTCGTAAGAGGTGAAATATAGGTCAACACCAACAAGACCACTGGTCATAGAGTGCTGTGCAGCAACTTGCCCGGATAAGAATCTACCGCCCTATTACCTATTCCTGTCGCCGCAATGACTCTGCGAAGTTCTAGCCCGGAGGTTAGGGTAACTGGTAGACTTGCTCAATAGGCCTAATATCCCGGCCACAGGACAGCGACGCACTTGTGACATCTGTGGTGTTTATAGGCGACGGTTATCTCTTACCATAAGGAGGGCAATGAGCTTACTCGTTGAATTCTCACATACAAAAAGTATCAGTACACATATAGGACATAACTACCAGAGTAAACGGTGAGAAAGGAATAAAAAAACATCGCCGCAGGAGTTGCATCCTCAGCAGCTCAAATAGTTTGGGAATTCGTCAGCAAAAGACAAAAGGGTGTAGGTTCAAGTATCCTGTATAGGATGATTTTTTTTTAATTTGTGGAAATTAATCCTAAGCACAGGGCAAGTGGTAAAATTAAAATGTCTTGAGAGAAACGAAAGTTGGCCAGTATAAATTGTAAATTTTATTTATAACGATAAACTCATTCAATATTATACAGATCTGTATATATAATGGACATAACTACCGGAGTGAACGGTCAAAAAGGAATTAAAAATATTGCCATAAGGGTTGAATCGTCGGTAGTTAAAATGGTTAGAGCATGCGTCGGTTAAAGAGGAAAGGGTTCAGGTTCAAATCCCAAGTGCGATGAAATTCTTCGTTTCTTTAAAATTTGTAATAATTAAAATGTATGATTCAAAATTCAAATGACATCGATAACATAGTGTGTCAAAAATGGAGTTCCACCAAGCGCCAACGATAAGGATTATAAATGCTGTTTCATAGGTAACAAGTTAATATACTCATATTATGAAGATGTAAAATTTGCTGCTCGTTAATGCTTTTAACGAGAAGATAACATTAGCATATTTCCTCCAAAATAAACTAATTAGGTACTAAAATGCATGTCGCGTTTTATTAGTTAGATTTTTCAACCCACGACACAAAATATATATATTATTAAACTAGCGGCCCACCCCGGCTTCTCACGGTTATGAAATATAGATATAAGTCTTCCTCTTCAATCACTTTATCTATTTAAAAAACCGCATCAAAATCCGTTGCGTAGTTTTAAAGATTTAAGCATACACTGGGACATAAGGACAGATAAAGCGACTGTGTTTTGTACTATGTAGTGATTATAAGATTGACATGCCTGTAGCGTCTGTCCATGGCCATGTCTATATAACGATTTTGATGCCTTTTTATGTTTGAAAGTTGACGTTATCAAGGTTGTTTTTAGCTACTGCTTTTAACAAAACTTTCTGTATTAAAATTGAATAGTTCATAAACAAGTAAAGAAATTCAAACCCGGTTAAAGTTACTCCTACTCAGATTACAAAGTTTGGTCACCGTATGGTATAATTAAGAAAAAATCCCGTGTATGTTTTTTTATGCGCTCACTGAGACCAAACTATGACTGCGATGTTTTTAACGACTTGATAAAAAAATACATTAACACCTATTTATGTTTAATCGTTTTCTCTTAAGATATGAATTACCTATATTAAAAAATCAGTACAGGTAAGATAAGCATTAAGAAAACAACGACCGGGATGGTTAAGCAAAAAAAAATAACATATTAGCGTACCCATCATCATCATCATCATCATGATGATGATGATGATGACCCATGACCCATGGCTACCTTACTCCTTTGTATGAAAACCAAAACGTGGCCAGTGATACCTTTTTACAATTAATTAACATCTCTTTTACCTTATTTTTAGACCCCACACTCAACTAAATTTAGGTGAAATTTAATAGGATTCGACTTCAAATCATTAATGGAAGCTTGTTTCGTTACAACACTGAAAAAATATGTTTTAGATATTATCATAAAAATTATGTCTTGGTTAAGCATATCACTATATACGCGTAGTATAAAACAACTTCGCTTTTTTTATCCCTATGTCCTTTTGTATGCTTAAATCTATAAAACTACGCATCGGATTTTGATTCGGTTGTTTTAATAGATAAAGTGGCTTAAGAGCAAGGTTTATACGTATATTTAATACCCATGCGAAGCCAGAGCAAGACGCTAGTTTTTTTATAAAAATCGTTTTCCGCATCATCGTCAACATGTGAAGTTAATGATATTTTCATTGAAGATCGATTTAGGTGTTGAGGTCATAAAATAACAAAAATAAATTGTCTTTAAAACTTCCCAATTTGAAATGCTTAACAGCTGACGTTGATACACAATATGTTTTTTTCAAAAGAAGAGATCTTATTCACTAACAATCTGGTAAGCTTTTATGTTTGAACAGTAGTATTTACTTGATGCAATGATACTTGGACATCGCAAAACCTAAGCATTTTTTAATGCAAAAGCATAAAAGTAATTTTCCTAGTTATTTTACAGACACAGCTTCTGTACCCTTTTACTATATAATGTGTGAAAGTAACTGTTGTCTGCAACTTCGTGCACGCGTGAAAGTGACTAATAAGTTAGTTATGATTATCTATTGACTAACTTATGACTATAAGTTATGAGTTAGTCAATAGAAGTTAGTCGTGAAAACGATACATTTTCTCGTAGTAAACGATAACCTAAATGCTGATCCGGGCTATAAGCTACTAGTACACAAAATTTGGTAAAAATACGTTCAGTAGTTTTTGCGTGAAAAGTCAAAAAACATCCAAAACATTTCATAACCCTCATTTTGGGTTATGTATCCTGTGTGCCTTACGTAATGTTTGTTATTTTTTTAAATACTCTATGCACAGGTTTAGTTTTATTGCTTTTTTACTATACTAGAATTTGTCCCCCAACAACTACTCCAGTCTTCAACTACCCTTCTTACCATCATCTAGGCTTATTATCTATCCTAATAAAGACTTAAGTTAGTACTAGCCACCGTTGAATACCATTCGAGCCTCATAATTCCTAATTACCATATTTTATTTATTTGCCAATTAGCAATGTAGATTAGACCACCTTGTTGTTCGAGTGACTAGCGTACACGCCTAACTGCATCGACCAACCGCCAGGCTCGGGTTCGATTCCCGACAGGTCCAGGTGTGATTTATATGTCTGCATTTCTGAATCTGGGTGTTTATTGGATATGTTCTAGTTAAGTATTTGCTTACTTTGGGGTTAGATTCAATTTGTGTAACTTGTCCAAGATCATTTATTTTACTTATTTGTTACAATACATGTATATTAAAAAAAAATCAGTTGAAGGACTTGACTGCATAAGGTCCCGGGTTCGAATCCCGGGTCGGGCAACAAAAAGAAAATTGGGGTTTTCCATTTTTCTAATAAAAAAAAACGTTGCTCGGGATTGCATATGTACCCGGTTGGCGGCAGGCTTGCCACCTATCACTTTGGGGAACTCAGTGTCTTCGGCTAGTCGTGGGTGCCCTGGTTGTGCCTCTGCCTACTTCTTCGGAGATATGGGCATGAAGACACTTTTTTTAATACTAAAAATAACCTAACAAATTTAATTTATCGTTAATTTAAGCTGACAACACAGCCAACAATGTATAACAATTAACCAAAATACACCCTTGTAATTATTAACTATGTAGGTATTCTGTTAAAGACATTATTGTTTCCTAAATTTAGTAAACCACTTTAAAGAACTTTATTAATAAACTTGATCTTTGATCTTCGTTTTAGGGTAATTCAAAAACTTAAAGCCGTCATTTATCTTGTCATAAGTTTTTCCTCGCTGCCGCAGGGTTATAACTCAGACTAGAGTTACTAGGGGACTACAAACTATCCCTTCACCCACGCGGTCTCTATAAGGCAGTGGTAAATTCGACTGACTAAGAATAAGAGCCTGTCCAGAAAGGGCGTTTATCGAGATACTTGGGCTATAATATAACACCCGTTCAGATAAATAATTGTCGCGTTTTCTGATATGCGCGTAAAACGCTTACTATGAGCTAGAACGACTATTCGCGCGTGCTACGCAGCTTGCTCGGACGCCATTGCTGAATCCATAAAGGTGCTGATAGACTTGAACATTCACTTGTAATATGCATTCATGCGAATGTTACATCACAAAAAAATAACGAAAACATTTTAGAGAGCATTCTATCAAGCGTTCTGAAGAGCATTCTAGCGAGCACTGCTTCGAGCTTATTGCCGAGCCAAGCTTCGAACATCGAAAGTTGCTCTGTGTCTTTTTTCCACGTAATGAGTATTACCAATAAATATAAATGCAGCACAAGCGACCGTCAAGTGTGACATTATCGTGAAGAATATTTTTTAACGAGCATCGACTAGAGCGTTCACTAGAATGATCGTGAAAATGTTCATAGCAATGTTGGCTCTCTGCTTGGCTTGGCTCGTTGTTCAGTTCAACAAATATAAAAACGGCTAATGCACGGTGTTCTGTTACAAGTGAATGCTCAAGTCTATCAGCACCTTAACATAAATAATAGGTTTTTTTTCCATTACTATACACATGTCCGTTGAGTGTAGAAATAACCCTATCCTTCAAGTTCCTCTGTCGTACTGATTTTGTTTCCAAGTTATTCACTTTTCAAGCTGCTCGTTTCTGGAACATTTTCCGTATTGAAATCAGAAATAGCTTAACTAAGTTTCCCTTTTCAATTATTTATTACAGCAGTGTTATTAAATAATATTAATTGTTTAATTTGTATATGTATTTATAAAGGTGTATATATGTGCAGTATATATTTAAGTAAATACTGTAATATTTATATTTGTTTATGCAGAATGATTATGTGTATAGAATTCGTATAGTAGTGTTATTTAGATTTTGCGCTTTGGCTATATTCGTCAAGCTTCGGAAATCCGAATGTATTTTAAATCGATGGTTGACGGCCAAAAAGAGCTAACCGCCACTTTCCAAACTACACTGGAGGGCAGTTTAAAGTTAAAAAAAAGAAAAATATATATAACTTATACTATCACAACGAAAGACTTCGAAATTTAACCATAACAGGGTTTTTAAATATTTCTGTATAAAACGACATTATTAATTATATCCAAAAATTCTTTTGAACACCGTTTACTATCGCTTACCCTCAAATGTTTCCAATTTTACAAACAGGAAAAACGTCGTAAATGAAAAAACTGAGTCATTCACTACCAGCCTAAATATTTTAAATGCAGATTTGTTTTTAGGAAAAAAGAATTTTTTTTATATTCCTTAAGGAAAAACAAATCAAACCTTTCATTTCATCTTAGCTTCATTCAAACAACAGATGAGGATATATGTTTGCCCTTACTTTTTCATACCTAGCAACTGCATTAATGGACAGGGATAGGAGCAGCCTAGGTTTTTATGGCAAAAGATAGTAATGAAGCATGCAGCTCCCCTTATGTTAGGAGATAACCTCAGCCTAGAGACACCATAGATGTTATAGGTGCGCCCCTGTCCTGTGGTGTTAGGCCAATTGTACAAGTCTACCGGCTCCCTTACCCTTTGGACCAGAATATGACATTGTCATTATGGCGAAAGGAATGGGAAAGCCAGTGGATCCCTACGCGAGTAAGTTGCTGCACAGCATTAGAGTGCTAGATCACTAGTGGTAAATTTTTAACTGATTGAGGAATTTTCTCTTCAGCAATCTTTAATTACGAATGAGTCATCTAGATTTAAAAAAATATATCAATTTATCACAGATATATCGATGCATATACTATCTAAATATTGTGAATTATTGTAAAATAACTAGCGCTATATCAAATAAGAGTTAAAGTATCTTCACGCCCATATCCCCGAAGAGGTAGGCAGAGGTACAACCAAGGCACCCACAACTAGCTGAAGACACTAAGTCCCATAATGTGATAGGTGGCAAGCCTATCGCCAACCGGGCACATTTCCAATCCCGACCAACATTTTGTAATTAGAAAATTGAAAAAATCCAATTTTTTTTTGGCCGACCCGGGATTCGAACCCGGGACCTCATGCAGTCAAGCCCAACACCCGGACCGCTAGACCACAGAGGCGATAACTACTAAGAGTAATGATGAAAATTCGGCGGTAACGTGGGCCTAGATTCTAGACAGTTGTATTTAGGTCATACCGAAAGTTTCTGGATACCAATAAATAAGATAAGACGTTTATGATTAATTTATTGCTTCCCCTTATTATTTACACATGTTTTTTTTCATCGGAATCATTGTGTGAAACAGTGGGTCCAGTCTTCAGCAGGGACCTCTTCACTAGCCTAGAATTCATCGCCTCTGTGTTCTAGCGGTCCAATATCAGACTTGACTTCTTGAGGTCCCGGATTCGATTCCCGGATCGGCCAACAAAAAAAAATATTTAATTTTTCTAATAAAATTAACGTTGCCCGGGATATGTCCCCGGTTAGCGACAGGCTAACCACCTATCACATTGTAGTGTCTTCGGCTAGTCGTGGGTGCTCTGGTTGTGCCTCTACCTACACCTTCAGGGACATAGGCGTGAGGATACTTAAGAGTTCATTCACCGCCGCATCTGGGCTTGAGAATCGTAAATTTTTAAGTTTATTTTTTATTTTTGGGAATAAAAGGAATTGCATTGGGAATAGCAAAGTGCAAGTTCCGGACTGTATAGCTAATGCTTTGTTAGTTCCTTATTTGATACCTTCAAATACGCATTCGTTCTCTTAGCGGAATGTGCGTACGTGTCGATGTGGTGAAGGATGACATAACTGGGAGGACTCTTTTTTTTAATACAAGAGGAGGAAAACGAGCATGTGGGTCACCTGATGGAAAGTGATCACCGCCGCCCACGGACATCCGCAACACCAGGAGTATCACAGATGCATTGCCGACCTTTAAGGAATAAGTACGCTCTTTTCTTGACGGTCCGTAAGTAATAATTGTTTGGGAATACCGCCCTCGGTGACTGATTCCACAATGGTATTGTGGAATTTTCCGCGAACATTTTTCAGATCCAGAAACTTTTAGACATTGGGCAAGAAATGGCTAACATACCAATCTACAGTGACTGTCCTTTGATTTTCTAGTGATAACTTTACATTACGTCCAGCTTTTCCGAAAAAAACGTAAACCATTTTTTGCCAGTGCTCCGATTATTCTTTATTTTTGCTGGCAACCCTTTAAAAGGAAAGATTAATTCTGTAGACTAGATTTTCTTTTTCAGTTCGAAACAGTACACCCGGGTTTCGTCACTTGTCATGATGTTTAAGGTAGCCAATTCTTATTCTCCAATTAAATTTTATTATTTTTAGCACCACAACAATGTTAAGCTATTTATATGCTTATTAACAAAGTGAAGAATTTTACACAAAAGTACAAAGCAACTAAAACCAAACATTATATACAAACCCAAAAACTCATCATGATGTTCAGAATAGCCAAAAACTGAAGATAAAAGCCTAAATTTTTCATCAAGCCTAGCATCATCCTCATTCTTCTATTCGATGGTTAAATATCTTAGTACTCAAAAAACCTACTGGAATCAGTGAATATAATAGTATGAAGTACATGTCACAATTTTCATGCATTTTTATTGAAAGCAATTTGAGTAAACTATGTTTTGCAATGCTTGTGGTGGAAATAGGTGTATCGTGGTGGGCCCTGCAGTACCGGGCGACGAATAGAGATATCCTCTGCCTGTCGTAAGAGACTACTAAAAGGGAGCTCGGGCTGTGAGGCTTTTATGGTCTGAGAAGATTAAGTCTTCTGAGCAGATAAGCCTGCACACAGGCGTAACGGTTACAGAGGTGCATTCTTCAGAGATCCTGCAGTCACCCGATATGCACAGAGGACGGTCACCGAGTGGGTTTAGCCGGTAGGAGTCCGGTTATAAGCCGCCACTTCCCCCGAAAGCGGTGGGTATCCATGAGGATTTCCACTCGTTAAAAAAAGGTGTATCATGGCGGTTATATTACGAACGTAAACTATTGACTATTTGACTGTTAAATTATTTATTTTTGAACATTTTAGAGAGTGTACGTCGAATGTATTATCGATAATGTTCGTGCTTGAGGTGCAGTGTAATTGGATAACCGCTGCGCATCATTAGGTAATTGCAACTGCGGTTCGTAGCACGTTTTACGCTTAACGCTTACGATTGCAGAGATAGCATTACCTATCTACATTTTGTGCAAGTATTTAACATAAGCTATTACGTACTGCTTCACATTATAAGGTATTTTCGTTCACGTACAGGGATGTAACATAACCGTTAGTCTCATCTGTCTAAGGTCAAGTCAAATATCATAAATGCACAACTTTAATATTTAAGATTTCACTCATCAGACTCCCGGAGTGCAACAAGTCATTTTCTATTTTACGATTTTTGTTGCTTTAATTGTTATCATGAAAAGGATCTTATGAAACAAAAAGTAGCTTTAGTTTAGATAACATATGTAAAATCAATGAAGATATAAAGTTTACATAGCTGTCAGACTTCTGCAAATATTCATACTTAAGACTGGGCAACGTCAGTCGGGTCAGCTATAGCCTGTTTTTTAATCTCAGAGACTAAATTGACATTAACAATGTTGTAAGTTTTTTGCGATTCATAAATAGTGTCGTGCCATTATCGGAAAATGTTAACAAAATTTATCACCGATTTTTATAAGTTATACTGGAAAATCGAAATATATGTATTTAAAACGAAACAATTTGAAATTTTGTAAATAAATATGCTTCATAATCGTTAATAAATTTTATTGTTTGTGTTTTCGCAAAACCAAATTTATAAGCAATAACACTTGCATTTTTGAATATTAATTTTATTTTTTGTTTGCATAATGCCTTGGAACAACCCGTACTTATAAACTGTGCACCTCGTGATATGACGGCATCTATAATTTTTTTTTCATTTATTAATTTTGTGTTGATAAAATACCTTTTTGATAGCGGTAACAAAGATGACATTGTTACTTAGTGCCTGCGGCGAATGCGGTATGCCGCAGGCACCCTTTAAGTCTTTTTTTGTGTAATAAAATACCCCTTTTTATGGCAAAAGACAGCAAGCAAGCTCGAGGCTCCCCTGATGGTAATAGACAACCACGGCGTAAAGACACCATTACATGTTGTAGACTGCGTCGCTGAGGGACGGGGATAGTAGGCCAATTGTGCAAGTCTACCGGCTGCCCTAAATCTCTATCCGGACAAGTTGCTGCACAGTAGTCTACCACCAGTGGTCTTATTGATGATCTGCTAGGCAGGACAGCCGATGATTTGTTCTTAGGTTTAGATTAATTTGTGTAATTTGTCCGTACCCCAGGGTTATTTTTTAAATCTAAAAAATAGATAATCGATAACTGGCACACTTTAGGCAGAACGATTGCATTTGAACACTTCAATAGGTTGAAGGACGAAGGGTTTACATAATTTACCACTCAGTGAATTGCGAAAAATTGAATTTGTGTATAATCTCATCTAATTACACCAAAAATTTAATATTTTCCTTGATTCCCATTTGATTCCATCAGCAGACAGATTTGAAATAATCTTTTTTTATGTCCGTTAAATTAATAAAAAGGCAGCAAAATTTGATTTTTATTCTTTAAATATCAACATTAATTTACATTTTGAAAAATCGGTATTCTTCTTCTTTTATAAATATGGCTTTCAATCGTTTTTCACGAAAAGTCGGAATTGTAGGACAGCACTACAAAATAAACGCAAGTATCATTATTTGTAAAATTGACATTTGCATCTGTCAATTCAGTCTCTGAGATTATAAAACAGGCTGTAGTAAGATATTAGATATTATAAAATAAATGTAAAACAATTGCACATAACATTCAGTAGGTAACAGAATTGTGGAAGAAACGAGCAAATGTGCAAGCACTCGTGTGTTCTAACCAAACACTCGATACTATTAAACTTTAAACGGCGGTCACACAGGAAACGATATATGTAACACCTGAGACCGAATGTATCGAATTTTTATTAAAAACTATATGTTTCGGCGAACTTCGTTCGTTTGGTCGGCATGTAATAAATTAAACTGTTGTTTTTCCTAGTATCCTCGAATTCAAACGAAAAAAGTATCTTCACGTCCATATTCCCGAAGAGGTAGGCAGAGGCACAACTAGGGCGTGCTCACCACTAGCCGAAAATACTAAGTCATACAACGTGATAGGTGGCAAGCCTATCGCCAGCCGGGCACATATCATATCCCGAGCAACATTTTTTTTAAACGGAAAAAAAATTCTCTGTTCTTCTACAGATTCGAAGCTACCTCCCCAACAATTTTCAGCTAAACCGGTTCAGCCGTTCTTAAGTTATAAGTAGGTAGTGTAACTTACACGACTTTTTTATTTTATTTATGTTACATAGATAATACCGATAGATTTTAACTCTTAAAGTATAGGAAAGCAAACTAACAAACGAGTATATAAATGATGGTTTTTTGTAACAGGTATGATGTGGCAGTGTATTATTGATAATAAAGAATTCAATTTTAAACATTGTTTAGTAAAACATGAATTCAACGAGTGCTTATTTTTTTGTATGACAATATATTTCGAGTATATTCAAGCCCATATTCCCAAAGGGTTAGGCAAAGGAACAACCAGGGCATCAGCGACTAGTCGAAGACACTATGTCCGCAACGTGGTAAGAAGCAAGCTTATCGCTAACATATCCACCCCGAGCAAAATGTTTTTAGAAATTTGGAAAAACCAAATTTATAAGCAAGACAATATATATTCAAAATGGATTGTTTCCAGGACACAAATGAAGCATCTATATATACTTGGTACATATAGTGTTATATATTCCGTAAATGGGAAACTCAATAACGTTCTGAAGCAACGTTTATTTCCGGTGCCGCAGAACAAACATCAGATACCAGCTACGGAGAAGTTATATAGCGGAATAAAATTACTTTCTGTTTCTCAAGTTATGATTGGTGTTTCTTTATATACTAGCTATTGCCGGGGCTTTGTTCATGTATTATTTTTTTTTCACTAAAAAACCCGTTAAGATAACGGATAAAAATAACCTTTGTTCTTCCTCAAAGTATAACAACTTAGTGCTAAAATCCAACAAAATCACTTTAGTCGATTTGCAGTATAAATCGGAAATACGTTCAAACACTTCGCATTCATAGTATAAGTAGAATTTCTATTTAAGTGCATTTAATATAAAACCAAAAATATCTCATCATCATCATCAGCCGGAGGACGTCCACTGCTAGGCCTCCCCCAAAACAGCGCCACAAGTCACGATCACCAGCCAGCTTGTATCCAGCGACTCCCCGGGACTTTGACCAGATCATCAGTCTAATTACATTAAATTCAATACATAAAAAAAAATGGTGTTAGTGGAGTTAGTTAATAATTAAGTTAGGTTCCTAAACTTTTTATAATCTTAAGCATTTTACTTTAAGTATAATTATTTGGGCATAGGTAACCATCGCACAGCATAATAGCTACTGTCTTAGTGTTATTTTTTTTTATTTTTATGATAGTGGAAGGCAAACAAGCAGACAGATTTCCTGATGGTAAGAAATTTATCCCGCCTAGAGACACAAAAGGTGGTAATGATGCGTTGCCAACCTGAGGCCGGGATGTTGGGCCCCGAGCAAAAGTAAGTTTACCGGCTACCTTACCCTCCGAACCAGAACACGTCATGACGTTATGGCGGCAGGAATAGGTAAGGCGGTGGTACCGGGTGAGCCGCTGCGAAACTCTACCACCTAGTAGGATGTCACGGTGTTAGTGACGGTAAGCCTATACTCGCCTTTTACGAGCTGCCTGGCAGGAAGGCAGATGGTCTATTGCGCAAAGAAGCCTGGACCAACACGGGATGATGGGGGGTGTAAGTAGAAAAGTAAAAAAGTACTATATGAAAAGCGTATAAAATACCTACTTGAGTTAGTTTCCGACACTTTTAAGAATCTGAAGCATTTTACTGTATGTATACTTATTTGCACATAGGTAACCATCGCATAACAAAATAGCTACTGTCTTGGTATTGAAAAAAAATTGTCAACTGAAGGATACATGAAGCTATGTTGTGTCTGCATCGATCTGACAGCAATAGATAATTCCATTAACTTAGACTATAGCTATTGTAGAGACATATCTTCGATCGAAGAAAAAAAAATAGTAAGGGAGCCCAGGAGGCTAAACAAAGATTTTACATACTTTAGATTGGCAACACGAAAGAGTCAGAATATAGTTAAGCGTACAACTAGAGCGAGATAGACCGGCGAGACCATTAACCAAAACGTTATAGGCCAGTATTGGTCTAACGTTTTTTATTATTAAAAAAACCTCGCTGTTTGGAATAATCTTAGATATTAATGTTAGTATAGTATTTATTAAAAGTAAGTGGTTATAGTTACGTGTACTGTACCTAGATGTAACTCATATAGCAAAGAAACCCAACAGAATTTTAAATTGACACACTGATTAGCGTAAAAAGTCAGTATTTTAACATTATTGCGTAAGATTTATAAACGAATGCATGGGAAAAATTGTCTATTTTTATAACATAAATAAACAAAATGCATTTAAATTATGTGTAAAATCTAAAGAAATACGAACATTTCGGCTTTTTAAAACACAGATTTTGTTGCTAAGGGTTGAAATATCGATAAAATGTTGACGATGTTTTCAATTATTACAGTTAAAGAAGTTGCATTTAAGGTTTACAACGTCTATTCTATTTAATACCTTTTTTATAAGATATTTTTAAGAAGGTGGAAGGCAAACAAGCATCATAATTTCTTAGTTGTAGTTTGTAACAAATAGCTATAGTAAACATCGCCTGCAGATAGTAAAAATGTTAAAGGTGACAATCATGTACCTCATACGATTCTAAGTTTACTGGCTGCTTCTATCCCCCATGCGGAACACGACCGAAGACGAATCTTAGTGCTTATTATTAGCACTAAGTTTATAATAGCCAAAGTAATAAAGGCTTTACTTTTAATTTGGGCGAGCCTCTGCAACCTAGTTCAAGATGTGTTTGTTGCGTTGTTTATCCCAATCGGAATATCATTATTTAGAGCACTAACCTTGAGACTTCAAGAGTAGATAATTCGTTGGATACCTATCCGGGCCAGCTTCTATGACGAAACTTAACATTATGCTGTTAATGACAAAAATACCTAGTATCACCTGTTGAGAGCTATTCATAGCAATAAATTACTTAGTGAATTTGAAGTACTACCCATTAGGTTCTTTGTTCCCTACAGGTTGTCTTATGTCTACTTCAGTCTAGTTGAATGGCCAAATTTCACATGTTTCATATTTTTGATCTTGGTTTAAGATTCCTAAAAATTTGCTGAAAATATTAAATAGAAAAGAATACATAAAACTGTAAATTAAGACATTTCAAAATTGAATTGCAAAATAAAAATATTTATATTAAATATTTTTATGTTTAAGATTATATCCGTAGTTTCGTCCGTTATTTCGTCACCTACAACTGTCAAGAGACACAAAACCTCCATGTTGACTTGGGCCTCTATGTTAAAAAAGGTTACAAAGGATCTTTTCCCAGGTCGTAAGGCCAAACGAAGGTAGGTGGTGTCATCAGGATCAGCTACTAGATCGTCGAGTTCTGGACCAACTAGTTGCGACAGAACATGGAGAATCCCTCTCGGGTACTTACAAAACTGGACTTAAATTGTGCTATGTTGGACTGCCCCAGATACAAGTAGTAAAGCCCACTAACTAAAACTTCATTGCCTTCTTTACTCTATAATGGTGAAAAAGACAATTCTGCGATTGCGATGTATCGTACCTATCTCTCTATCTAATAAGGCCTTATTTATTATTTATACTAGCGGCCCGCCCGGCTTCGTACGGTAAACGGTACGGTAACGTATACATTTTCCTCTTTAATTACTTTATCTATTAAAAAAAACTGCATCAAAATCTTAAAAAAATTTAAAGATTTAAGCATACAAAGGGACATAGCGACAGAGGAAGCAACTTTATTTTATATTATGTAGTGATTTATTAGGCTTTAGGGTTGGCAACACACTTCCATCCTTTTTGTCTACAGTCGACAGATATCTTTTACTATCATAACACTGTCTATTTCGATAGTTTCATTTACTACAAAAAATAGTATCTTCACGCCCATATCCCCGAAAAAGTAGGCAGAGGCACAACCATGGCACCCACGACTAGCCGAAGACACTGAGTCCTACAATGAGATAGGTGGCAAGCCTAATCCAAATTTCTTTTTGTTGCCCGACCTGATATTCGAACCCGGGACCGCAAGCAGTCAAATCCAACAACTGAACCGCTAGACCTCTACAAAAAAACTAAAAAACATTGATAAGTAGAATAGCAAGCATATTGGTATTTTGTTATTTTTGATAAAGTCTTTTTAAACTTATTGCCATTTTCCATAATTTTATCCATAAGTCACAAAGTAAAAAGTAATCATGAAATTATAATTAATGTGAAGAGATATCGTAGCATTGATTAGTATCGATAAAGTGTCAGCGTTAGTTGACAACTCTAGAAATTAACAGTCATGTTTAGGCCATGTTTAGCAATTAATATTTTTAATCTAAAGTATACTCGTAATAGATCTATGATGTTACATTTATAGTCAAATGACGTGCCTTGTACTTGATATCTCCTGTGCACAGGAGATAACAAATATAAAAAATAGTCTATTCCCAGTTTCCCCCGAATGCCATCAATACCAATAGACAAGTAGCGCGATTTTAGTTCGCGAAATGGATTTATAAATTAAATAATATTTCGCGGGAAGATGGGACGATTTTGTTCCCAGTTTCCCCCGATTTCGAATTCTGGGGAAGATGCGACAAAATTCCCACTTTCCCCCATTCGAGGGAAAGCATTCGGGGGAAACTGGGAATAGACCTAAAAATACTGAATACTGAATGGCCCCGCAGGTCGTAATGATTATATTTTCTTTGCATCAGATATTGGTAGTGTAGATGTCTAATGTGTTTTCAATTACTTAACTATGTCCATCACTTGTCACTGTGAAGGCCGTAAAGACGTAGACAATTTGTTTCTTGAAAGTCAGTCACCATGCTATTTTGAAATACTTATAATATTTAAACATGCGCTTATTGGCACGCAATAAACCCACCGCATTTTAATCTGACATGCTCGATTTGAAGTCAATAAAATTTAATTAACACGCTCGACTCTACATTGAGGTTTTTGTACTTCACGGGAGTGTTTAACGATGGTACAAGGTATATACCAACGGTCAGTGCTAATAACCTATCTACAAATAAATAAAGGACTTCTAGAGTTTTGTTGCACAGATATTTTTTTGTGAATTGTTTAAAAACTGGCAACTGATCTAAATTAGCACGATCTCTTATCATATATAGGTTATTAATTTTGGCCGTATATCATTATCTCTGATATATCTGACGCGTCTGAGTAATTTATAAATATACTCTTGGGCTCCTATTTCTATTGGATTATAGCAATCAGAGTGAAGCAATCAGCAGAACTTGTAATAACAACAGGTGTATTTTTCACAATATATGGAAGCCAACAGCCAGACAGATTTCATGATGGTAAAACTACATTTCGCCTACAAACCCTGAATCACGGAACAAGTAATAATACTAAGGTAACAAAGCAGGTAACGATGCGTTGTCAATCTGCAGCTAGTAAGCCTCTTGCATAAGTAAGTTTACTGGTCTTACCCTCCAAATCGAAACACAACAGTTTCTATATTTACGCTATGAAGTCATGAAGAAGGAACATGCATTTTTTTAAAGGAAAAGATAGCGAACAACGAACTCCTGTTGGTAAGAAATAATCGTGGCTCATATACAACATGTTGCAGACGTCTTTTGGCAGAGGTATTAGGCCAATTGTCACATTCTGTCTGCTACCTTACGCTCCGGACAAGATCATGACATTGTAATGGCAGCTAGAATAGGCAAGACGGTGAATCCCTACCAGAACGAGTAGCAGTATGACACTAGTGGTCTTGTTGGTAGTAGTAGTGCTTTTATCGCTTGCGTGCCTGTTGGGAGCTACCTTTCCTTGCGTCAAAAGGTCTATTCTACACAACAGACCAGACCAACACGTGTCGTCTTACAACTACCACATTTTATTATAGCTTAATATATAAACCAACTATAAACTTCTGTAACAATATTATTTCAATAGAACTGACGGACATCAGAGAAAAACGACCTTGTGAGATAATGTACAAGGTTGCTTTTATAAGTAGACATTCAGCAATATGGAAATAATAAAGCCAAGTATTTATGGTAAGCCCCCTAAAACCCGTTAATGGAAAGTATAGCTAAGGCATAAGCTGGTTACACGCTAAGTCACAAGAAGGTTATACACTCTCCGCCTTATTCCAAAAAAACACTCTAGTACCAGGTTTAAACCAAGACCAAAAAGTCTAGGTTTGTTACGGT